>JASDQU010099923.1:780068-804861 GCA_032191745.1 Picea mariana
TGTAGAAGAAATGAGAATTTTAATAATTCATAAACATAAATATTATCCCATAACTTTTTTAGATCTTCAACCAAATCATAATATAAGATTGGGTTTGCATAGTTCTGTTTAGTCTCAGTTGATTTAGACTGCTTTGGGGGCAAATTCGTAGTGATTTCAGAAGAAGGCTTGTTTGTTGTCTTACTCCTAGTATTGTAAGGATGTACTGTCTCGAAATTAGCTTGAAAAATACTATCTGAGAAATGTCCAAAAATGTTCGGAGAGAATTCATCTTCTTCTACTGTCTCTTGTTCAGCTACTTCCTCAAGGATATCAGGAGGCATCAAGTTATCTTGTGCTTCTAGAATCGTTTGAATAACGAATTGCAAGCTTTCTAGATTTAGGCCTTCAATATTTGAATTAGGTCGGTTGGTGGGAAAAAGGCTTCCTAAACGAGGGTTTGTAGGGCCCTTTGCTTGAAGAAGCTTCTTTAGCCGTCCTTTTCAAATATATAACTTGATTGGACAGTTTTTGAACGACTTTCTGTAAGTTTTCTAAATTTGAGCTTTCCGGTTGTGCTTTGTTTTGGGAAGGTCTAGGGAGGATTTCAATTTTGTTTTTGGAAGAAGAACTAGTCTCTATTTCGTTGCTAGTAGTGTCTTTTAAGATGAGGATGTCATTCTCGATATGACTGGCCTCTTCGAAGGCTTCTAACAACGTGGCTTTCTTAGATCTCTTTACCCAAATGGCTATGCTTTGATGCAAGGCTTTCGTATAATATGCTATGATAAGATTCTCGGCAGGCATCGAATCTGTAGGGATTCGGTTCTTTAGTGTCAAGAATCTTTGATTAAAGTCTTTGATTTTCTCTTTGGGGTTCATTCTTAAACTAGAAAGCTCCATGACTAGAACTTCTGGGGACTTGTTGTCTCCAAAATTCTCAAGAAAACAAGATTCAAACTTCTCCCATGAAACGATGGTATGGGGCTATTGGTCAAAGTACCAGGTAGAGGCATTGCCCTCAAAGGTGTAGGGAAACAATATACAGACTACTTCTTCATGATTGACACTACGGAGTCTAATGGCTAACATAAACTTTTTTATGTGATCTTTGGTGATCTGTTTAGAGTCTGGGTCAAATTTAGGGAGCCACTTCTCCGGGTGTTTGGGTAAGGGATGCTGAGGCCCAGGTATGACCACTGCATCTTGGTTGAGCCAAGGTCTGGCGGGATTGTTCTGGTTGGCCATAGGTGTGGGTGGTGTTGAAGGCTGGGATGAGGAACTGCCTTCGTCAGAGGACTCTTCTGCAGAATAAGAGGGAGATGAAGGAGGTGGTGATGGTGGTATACCAGATCCTCTTGCTGTAGGAGTGAGGATTGGATCTATAGGGTTTAAAGTGAGGTTAGTGCCTCCAAGTTGTTCTCTGATATCAGAGAAGTCTAATGGTTTGTCCAAAGGTTGGTTTGGTTGTCTTAAACGGGTGAAGGCACTGTGTGTTCTTATGAGAGATTGGCGGACAATCTTTTGTACGTCACCACCCGTAGGATTTGGAGTTACTGGTTCAACTGTGATCCATAGATCGTCGTTTGATGTGGTTCTGTTTGAGGAAAAATGTTGTCATTTGAATTAATTCTAGTCACTATAGGTGAGAGGGTAGGTGGTGGAGGAGTCTTACAACCACCTTGTGCCATTAATAATTTTCAGGCCCTCCTTCTAGCGCCATTTGTTGATGGGAAAAATTGACTGCTCGTCAACTGGAGGAGTGAATCCGGTCCAGGGTTGTCTATCCACTCTGATGGGTTTAGTGGCTCCGTTAGCCGATCTAAGTCCTAAAAAGGTAAAAAAAACAAAACTAAAGAAACTAACTAAATGAAAAACAACTGCTGAAAAACTATATACAAATCTAAAATATATTTACAGTTTGCTAACTAATATTTATAAAATAGTAGTTCTACTTATTATATGTACAGTGTATCGATATGATTATATCTCTAATAAATGTACAACATTTACAGAATGCAAATTTTGATCGAAATTTGCGAAAATCAAATATGAATTGATTTATGTCAGTGAAGCTATCATTTAGTGTTTTTTGACTTTTTATAACTTTTATAACAAGAAACACAATAGGAAACTGTGTAATTAAAAATAGAGATGAACAGTAAAATGTGTTTAAATTACAGGAAATTTATATATTAATTAAAGTAATGAAATAACACTAGTAAACTAACCTGTAATCACATCTCCTATTCGTCCTGTGCATAGCATCTAATTTTGCTGTTTGATGAGGCCAACCCACACCAGATTTTCCAAATGATTCTCATAAATGTGAAGCAGTAATGATCGAACACTAATAACAGAACATGACAGAAGTAGTAACAACAATTCTATAATTTGACAAATGATCACATTAAGATAAATCTAATTGTAAAAATTTGCATACAACTGCTCATTTAATAAAGAAGATTAACCTTCTAGTCATCAAATTTGAACAGGATAATTGCTGCATCAAGGGGTGATA
Organism: Picea mariana; assembly: GCA_032191745.1. Lineage (NCBI taxonomy): Eukaryota > Viridiplantae > Streptophyta > Pinopsida > Pinales > Pinaceae > Picea > Picea mariana. The sequence continues at coordinate 782,569 of JASDQU010099923.1, forward strand.
ACCAAGGTGTGTTCGAGATCAAGGGGTGATAACCATGTAAAAAACCATGTTCATGATAAAATAAGACAAACAGACGATAAACCATATGAACATTAATCTTTAGATGAAATCAATCATGAATTCCAGCTGTGAGTTTTCACGCTTGCAGTCGTGAAAACGAAATGGAAAATCAGGTACGCAGAAAGCGACGGATAAAAGTGTCGTTTAATGAGAAAGGTTGCGACGAGTAATGAGAATTTAAAAACCTTGTGTAGGTAGCTTGTAAAATAGAGATTATATTATGGCTGCCAACAGGCTTGCGTATAAGGTATGCTTCAGATGGTTCGGTTGAGAGCAACATGGAGCTGGCATTAGACCAAAGACGTAGGTATGCAAACGTGATTAACAAAACACACAATGGTAACGTCCTTTGATGTAAGTTTAATGAGCCCAGAGAAGGTAAGCTCGACATTTTTTCATATTTAGAGAGTCTGAAAAAATGTAAGAGGAGACTCCATTGGGGTACCTTTTTTGAAGGTAGTCTAGTCCGTTTGAAAAAGGGGTAAACTATCACCGAGAAGACGTCTATTCAAAACCATTTTAACGAGTGTGATAAAGACAAGATCACTCAACCATTTTTTCATTTTTAAGGAGTCTGAAAAAAGCTTAACTATGGACTTCGACATGAATGTTCTTCTGGATCAGTTCAACGAGTGTGAAAGAGTAAGGTCACTCAACGATCTTTTCAATTTTAGGGAGTTTGAAAAGAGATTAACTATGGACTCCGTGGGGGTTCCTTTTTCGTAAATTTAGTCGCTCAGGCCCAAAAAAGCGTTAAAATGATGCATGAGAGTACTCTTCTAGAGAAATGAAGTTCCTTAGAGTATACCTTTGTTCGTACAGTTGACTATCTCGACCGAAAAAAGGGTAAACTACCGTCGGACAAATGTGACTTCAAATTTCAGTTTAACGAGCGTGAAAGGCCACAAGATCGCTTGACAATCTTTTCATGTTTAGAGGGACTGAAAATGGCTTAAAAGAAGACCCATTATGTCTTTTGGGAGTCTCGAGGGTGAGGTCAAGAGTGAAAAGGAATCATGCAAATGAGGCTCAAACTCGTAATCAGGAAAAAACAATGAGGACTGCCGAGCCTACAGTGATTAGAGACAGCATGGAAACCATAATGAAACCAAGATCTACCTAGGGCATCCATGTTCTGGTAAGCTCTACCACCAACTCGCGACACTTCTAAAGTAGTGATGATGGTTCCTTGTCGCAACCTGATGGGATAGATCCTATGGCAAAGGGATAAAGAGAACGAGATACAAAAGTCAGGGTAGAAACCTAACCTATATGCTCAAGTTGATCATCTGATATTTTTCCACGGATCGTCAAAAGTAACCCAAAACTCCAAAATTTTTTCTCGATACCCGATCATACCCTTCCAATGCAACTCCTGAATCACTCTAAACAGTTTTTGGTTTAAAGAAAATGATAAGGGAGGCCAAAAAGTGACAAAAAGAGGCCAAAAAGTCTATAAATAGAAGTTGGCATCTCATTATCACCATTGCTGATTTGGAAATTGACTTTGGAGCAAAAAAACCCTTTTGATAAAAGTGGTGATTCCGAGAGCTACAGTGGACGAAACGACCATCTGTCTGGACCAAGTAAGTATAAACTCTCTCCTCTTGCAATTTAAATCTTTATTTTTGCTTTGGGTTCCAAGTTGTTGGGGGGCATCGACCTTTAAAAGGTCGGACCTAGGTCCACGCGGGCTGTCATAGGACAGGTCATGTGTACATTCAGGCAGAGTAAAAACTACATGCGTGTACACGCGACTGTCAGCATTACAGCCTACGTGAACCCCCTTATTGAATGAAAAAATTTAAAAAACAAGGGTTAACCCTCTTGAACTTTGGTGTTTTGCAGGATGTATGTTCACTGGAGAGAAAGAGAGCATGAGGAGGTTAGTGAGTTGGTCGGGGAAGACCCCAATGCTATGGCTTCCTTGATGCAATGTGGGCTGCTCAAGTTCTTCTTATGTCCTTTTATGCAGGCAAAACCTAGGCTACTGAACACCTTGGTTGATTATTGGCATCTGGATGCAGAGGCCTTTATGTTAGAGGGGCAGTCATTGGTGCCCACGACAGAGGACATATATTTTTTGACTGGCCTCTCCAAGAGAGGGGAACTAGTCAACTTCCAGACATTTCCTTCAGGGCCGCATAACATAGCATAATTGATAGGACTTTACTGTGAGGCTGGTACAAACTGATCGAGCTCACAGGTGCCCATAATAAAGATTACTGACTTATCACTGTAGGCGATTGTTTTGCTTATTGGGCGGATCACTGGTTCTGTGGCTCTACATCAGGAATCCCATGCACAGATGAACTGTGCAGTCTAGTGTTTAAATGCATAAATATTTGACTAGAGCACCACATTGCTAGATTGTATAAAGAGGCAGTTGACAGATTGCCAGTCGCGGACGCAGAGGAACTTTGGGTTCGGGACCATTCTATGCTCTTTCTTCTTTGAAAGAGTTCTGAGCTTTAGTCCTCGAGTAGTGGTACGAGGACATCAGGCCTCTCTTCCTGCAGTTTGTAGATGGGTAGTGTTACTACCACGCCAGGGTGGTGGAAGGACCAATGAGTCCATTGACGATTATTTCTTCGCTTGGTTGTCATGACAGATCCTAGTCATAGAGGATTACCCTTATGCTGGGATTTATTTCTCAAGATATCCTGAGATACCAGTACCTCCTGGTGAGGAGCAAGGAGAGATGGGTAAGTTGACATCATTGTTTTGCTCTTTTTTTTTTTTTTTGTGAAACATATGTAATTTTTATGTTGTTTTTGTTATATATCATTTTTTTTATACCAGAGTTTTTGATGGATATGTGTTTGCTGTGTGTAGATGTGGGACCAGTGAAACCTGCAGACTATGCGAGGAACATGCATCGTCCTTGGCTAGGGGCCACACCTGCCACTGTAGGGGGACCAACAGCAGTAGGAGAGATTCTAGCTGGGGAGGCTGAGAAGGCGTTGAGACGAGTTGAGTGAAACTTTACTTCACTCACTCGCACAGTCCCTATGGCAGAGATTGAGGATCTGCCACCATCTATGCAACCTCATGTAGTGGGGGCACCACGGACGTGGGTCCGATTGTTTTGGTGTTTTGCAAATGTTGTTGATCAGTGAAACAGGGCCCATAGGCCCTGACCTTAGTTAGACTTTTCATGTGTCGAGAGCACTACTTGTATATATATATATATTTTTGAGGGAATAAGCCCCATGACTCGTTATTGGTCATATTTTTGAGGCGCTTGCATCCACCTATGTAATCTGGTGAATATGAACCAGCTAGCACCGTCTGCGTACCCAATGAACACCTCAGATTCACTTGACATCTGCCACAGTGATGAAATATAACATCAAAAATGACACGTCCATAATACTAAAAGAAACTAGAAAATAATAGTACAAAGACTATACATATGTTACAAAAAGTTACCCATGGTGACCTGCCTATGAGTAATACTTCTTGAGGTAGAGTCCATTTCTAGGCTCTTCCAAAGCATTCCCTTCAAAGTCAACCAGATGATAAGTGCCCTTTTTTAGAACCTCTTTTATGATGAAAGGTCTGAACCACATGGGTTTGAATTTTCCTGCCCCCAGGGGGTCCTTATCTTGGTCATAGATTAGGACAAGGTCACCTTCAATGAAAATATGAGGATGAACGAACCTATCATACTAACACTTGACTTTATGTTTGTGAGCCTCATTGGCCAGGGCCACATCATGACATTGTTCATTAAATTGCTCAAGGTATAATAACCGTTCTTAAGGTGGAGAAGTTTCTGGAAATAATTGTACTGCCAACTTTAGGGACGGGATCTGACATTCGATAGGCAAGACTGCTTCCAGCCTGTAAATGAGTTGAAAAGGTGAGAAACCAGTTGCAGTCTTAACAAACATTCGGTTAGCTCATAATGCCGAGTATAACATCAAATGCCAATTTGACTTGGCTGAGTTGATCATTCGATGTAGGATGGTCTTAGGAGATTTATTTACAGCTTCCACCTAACCATTTCCTTGGGGGTAGTAGGGTGACGAATGTTCTTTCCGTAACCCAAGATTTGATGTTAACTCAGTCATCATCTGGTTCTGAAAGTGACTGCCATGGTCAGTGACAATCTCTCTTGGGACACCAAACCTTGCTATTATCTGGTTGAATAAAAAGAGAGGTACAGTCTCTCCATCATCTTTAAACGTTGGCATATCTTTGAACCACTTTGTGAAGTAGTCTATTACCACAATGATATAATGGTGCCCCCTTGCTAAAGGAGGGTTGCATTCAATGTAATCAATCTCCCACTTGGTGAAGGGATCAACTATGATGACAGGAAACATGGGAGAGGGATGTGCCCTCATCTTCCGAGAGAAGATCTGGCACGGGTGGCACTTCTTGAACGATTTGATACAATATTTGATTAGTGTCGGCCAGAAGCAACCTGGGTGTAGAATATTTTGGGCTGTTTCCAACCCAGACAAATGACTGCCACATGCTCCGGTATGGCAATCATTAAGCATGATAACTGCTTCCTCGTGAGTGAGACATCGGTGTAGGATGCAGTCTACACCTCTCTGATACAACGTATTATCAAGTATGAGATAATTCTTAGCCTGATGGCGTATACGTCGATGCTCATCACGAGAAGCAGAGGTGGGGCACTTCAAAGTCTGGAGATAGATAAGGATATCTCCATATCAGGGATTTGAAGATGTGATAAAAAACATATCTCCTTTTATAGGTGACTCTTCAGGCACAACATCACCTGACTCAACCGAAAGTTTTGAAATGAGTTCTATGAAGACCAATGACTTTTTGGATTTCACTGAAACGAAATCTAAGTCAAACTCTTGGAGGACGATTATCCATCTATTGATCTTTCCGCCTATTACCTATCGTGTCAACATGTACTGGAATGGATTCACGACAACAATGACGGTGGTCTTGCGAAACATAACATAATGACGGAAATATTGGACATCATGAACTGCTACCAATGCAAGTTTTTTGATATGAGAATAATTGAGTTTCGATCCTACGAGGCCTCGGCTCAGGTAATAAATCACATATTCTGAGAACAAGTCATCCTCCTGAACTAAGACCATGCTGATGGTTGACTCTGCTACAACCAAGTATAATAAGAAATCTTTGTTATAGTTAGGTGGCCGAAGAAGAGGGGAAGTCATGAGGGCATGTTTCAATGCGTCGAAAGAGCATTGGGCGACATCGTCCCAATGAAAAGGAACGCCTTTCTTCAGTAAGCACATAAAGCCCTTTGTGATCTCGACATAGTTGGCGATGAAATGTCTTAAAAAGTTTGCCTTGCCTTGTAGACTCTGAAGTTGAAGGATTGTGCGTGGGGGAGGCAACTGAATTATTGCCTCAACCTTGAGAGGATTGACCATGATCCCTGTTGTTGATACTATGAAACCTAACAAACATCATGATGTTACACAAAAGTTGCACTTGTTTGGATTCAAGTGGATCCGAAAGTAGCGACAACGCTCAAAGATAAGTAAGAGGTGTGTGGGATGATCCATTATCTTATGAGATCGAGATGCTAAATCATCTAAATAGGCCTCGACTATATGCTTGAGGTCATGGAAAGAAAAAGACATGGCCTGCTGAAAGGTCGCTCCAGCATTTTTGAGACCAAAAGGCATCTTACGATACACGAATGTACCCCATGGACAAATGAATGCTGTTTTGTGCTAGTCTTCGGTTTTGATTTGTATTTGATTATATCCCAAAAAACCGTCCATGAAAGATAAGGCCTCAAAACCTGCAAATTCATCAATTATTTGGTCGATGAATGGTGTGGGAAAATTGTCTTTTGGACAGGCCTTGTTCAAATCACGAAAGTCTGTACATACACAAATCGTGCCTTGTTTTTTATTGAATAACACAGGATTTGACACCCATTGGGTCAAATGGATAAGATAGATAAAACTGACTTTCAACAGTTTCTAAACTTCAACCTTAATGGATGCTACTTTCCTAGGATTAACTAGATGAATCTTCTGCCGAACAGGCTTGGCATTTGAATAAGTTGTGATTTCATGTTCGACTATTTTCAGATCGATGCCTAGAATTTCCTCGTAAGACCAGGCAAAAACATCGCAGAATTCTTTAAATAGACCTGTGTAAATTTGAATCTCTCTGGGGGAGCAGTTAGCTCCAACAAAAACATTCTCCATGATGCCAGGGGTTCTGGAGATATTGATCGGTATGGTTTCAGCGATGGTTTCCATATTACCCTCAACATAGACCTCGTATGTAGCTAAGGGATTAATAGGACAAGACCTATCTCCAGTCATAGTCAAGGTGAATTCTTTGGCTTCGATTCTGCTTAACTCTGGGAGGAAATATGATCTATGATGAAGATCATCCCAGGGTTTGTCCAGACTAGTCATTGCTTCAATTACTGCTTCATCAGAGGGAAAGACTAAGTCTAACAAAATGGTGTCAGCGAGAGAACCTTGAGCCCAAATAGGCTCTAGAATCGGATCTAACTCTTGTGTAGGAGTTGGATCTGTGTTAGCTAAAGCTTGCTAGACTAAAGAGTACGCTACTTCAGCTGTGAACAAGGGCATGGACATGCCCGGGTGCCTTGTCCTATCCATCATGGCCGATGGGGAAGGGAGTATCCACGGTTCGGTGAAGTAAGTTGTGCGAAACGATGAAACTTGGAAAATCACAATCTTATGGTGGTCGGATATGAACTTGATATCGCCTTGAGCGGGTGGGTAATTGAAGGTACCCATCAAATATGGGCACAAACCAACCCCTATGTTGACTATGCCTGGTTGAGGATTATCAATCATCGGGACCGCGGACACCCCCAATGAAGGGTCGGGTCTGGAGAAAGACAATTGATCAATGGTCACAATCCGGTCCTCGTGTGGAAACAACAAGACCTGAAAAACTGTAGCAACCACTGCTTGCATGGCATAAGTCCAACTCCTTCCTAACAAGATATTGTAGTTGAGGGACAAGTCGACTACTTCTACCTCGACGCAGATAGTCTTCCCTCCTGAATACACGTGGAAAGAGGGAATGATACCATGTGGTTAGGACGAACGACTGTCAAAAGAAGTGAGAAGAGTAGGCGATGGAGAAAAAATAGGCTGCCCAATGGCCTTCCAACATGCCAATGACATAACACATGTTGAAGTGCCCTCATCAACCACCGTGCGAAAAATATTTCGAGTAAAAGTTTTCATGGGGTGAGCCACTACTATCTGAAACGCTACGTGGCAAGGCAAACGAGGTTTTAAGTCAGTTGTATCTAGCATGATAGTACCCAGATTACAAGTCTCAGTAGATCCTAAAGTGGTTAACAAAGATTTTCTCTAGGAAGGGTAGCTTTGGAGGACCTCCAAAGTAGACATCACACAAGGGGTTTGAGACAAATCCTCCACCAAAGAATAGTTCTGGGCGGACCTTGCATTTGGGTTGTGAGAATCTTTTTTGAATGCACATTTTGGGATGCGTGTCATTATTTCACCCAAAGTATTCTTAATCTGTAGAGGAAGAGATGGGAGTTAATCTTCTTTTCCCTTCTCAGAAGTGCTTGGTTTACTGTAGTCATGTGCTCTAGTCAATATAAAAGCATCACCCTTCATCATATACACATTTGAGGATGCAGGATTGTTCGAAGACGGAGAGGGTCCTTGACTGCACCCTTCCGCGCTTGTAGAGGCTTGAGTTAGGTTTTGTCCATGCTGAAATGGTTTGGTTAACACAACAGGCTGTTGCTGTGTCACAAACTTTTGGGCCTTTGCAAGCCAAGGACATTGGTGGGTTGGGTGGTCTTCCGTGCATAGGTTGCATGGATACCTCACCTTTCGTTTCTCAGTGTTGCCTCCGCTATCATTATTAGTGGGTTTCTTATCCCCCTTACCCTTCTTTCGTTGTTTTTTCTTTCCTTCAGGCTACTGGGTGGCCTTTGGATTTGTCGATTGCACTGTGTGTACATCCAACATTTTAGTAGGGGGAGTAGCCAAAACAATAGTTTGGCTGGCCACTGTGTGTTCTGTAGACAATTGATGCAACTGCTTTGTCAGTTGCTCAACAGGATTTGTTTGTGCTTAATCAACAACACCATTAGCATGTGGTCCAACTCTCTGTCTGGTTTTATCAAGTATTGAGTGTGGCACATCTGGAAAGATCTTGTATAATAAACCATACTGAGAATAGATGAGCTCAAGCTGTTGAGCTCTCATGATGGCGTCTTCTTTGGAAAACACTCATGACGTCGCGACATCTTTGGATAATTGTGGGACCAAAGACTTAAGGAACCACTTGCGCAGGAATGCTGGTGGGACTGGCACCTTAATTAAACTCTTTCAACGTCTCCATTCTCAGATGTGATCAGAGATATGGTTCACTTTTGTCTGTGCAAAATTGGCCAACAATTCTGTGCCAACATCGTATCTCACAGGTAATTGGAAATGGTTTAGGAAGGCCATTGCCAATTTGCCAAAGGAAGAGTATCTTGAGCGGTCGAGCTCAATGTACCATTTCACAACACTCCTAATGAGAGTACGTTGAAACAATCGCAACTATACATAGTCATCTTTCAACAAGTTAGATGAGCACCAAAGATGGAAAGTAGTCACATGATCGCCTGGATCTTCGTTAGGCTTGGATTCAAACTTTGGTATGTCCGAAGGAAACTTTGTCGGCATAGGGGGCCAACGTGGATCGTGACAAATGGGTCATTCAACAACCTTGTCAAGTCTGGAAAATGCAAGGTTGCTAGGAAATGTAGTTTGGGTTCTTGGTGATAACCCGAGAAAAAGGGACCTGGAGTTTGACTGGCACCATGTTGCTAGGAAAAGTTCGGCTGCTGGCCTGGGTTCTGGTAAAAACCATGGCCATAACCAGTGTATGGATTCTGCGTGTGAGGAGACATCATCGGCTGATTCCAAAAATAGGACATGGATGGATGGGCGTACATTACATTCGGAGGACTTTGGGAAGGGTTGCCCCATGCCGATCCCGTGGGGATAGGCATAGTACCTTGTCCGAGGTTCCATTGATTGTGGAAATAATTGCCCCAGATTGACATTCCTGATGAGGGAACGGATCCCTGCTAAGATTTCCAAGGCCCTGATGCAGAAGAAGTTCCTTGGTTTGCCCCCTGTGCAGAAATAGTACCCTGCATAGGAATAGGTTGTCCAAAACTAGGATTGACCCCAGTCGGGAAAGTAGCAGATGAGAATTTGTTGTTACCAATCACTCCTAACAAAGAAAATGGTGTCGAACCTATTGGCATATTATGCGAAGGTGGTCCTTGAATCCCTACTCCAAATAAACTATGGTGTGCAGGTGGCCTGACAGATTGCTGATGCGTGCCACCGAACGAAGGGGACGAAGGAGGTATATGACCTCCCCCATAAGGGAAAGCATTAAAAGGAGATGAAGTGCCCCCCATTTGGCCTTGCAGAGGAGTGTTAGAGCTCCCTGCCCCCAGACCTAAAGTCTATGAAGTGGAGTATGAAAGTACATGACTTGTACCTGAGCTAGGCATCCCGTATGAGAAGAGAGGGCCTGTCACACCTGGTGTGAAAGGGGTTGTGGCTACCGCCATAGACGGGATCAAACCACTGTGTGAGGTAGAGGCAGTCGAGACCATGGTGGTTCGGACAGGTGACGGTGGGTTATGAGGTAAAAACTCTCCTGTGGTGACAACCGTAGTGGGAATTGAAGAATTCCTAGAGGGAGTGACAACATTTGTTTCCATTGTTGCGTGCGACACTGTCTGGCACTCATAAGGGTGAATCGGTATGATGATGGGTGCCGAAAGATCAGTGGTTGGAGTTTCAGGTGGACCAAGAGCTTTCACCTCACATTCTAACAAGTTCGTTTCCTCCGGATGTTGGTTGGGCACAATTTCTTGTGACCCGGTCGCTTCAAAAGACCCTTGTTGGTCTAGATTTCGCCTTAGTGGTGGTGGGGGTGGATCTAGTGTAACTGGTGATAGGCCCAGAATCCTTCATGACCAGTGGAGCTCATGATCCTCCACTGTGTGAGAAGATCAAAGACACTCTAGGGCTGTCTATTCATTCAAAAAAAAACAACACACACTAAAAAAGTCCTTATGAGATAAAACAAGCAAACACTAAACTAATTGGAAGAACAGTTACAACAACCAACACTAGAGAAACTTACCAGTGAAAGTGCAACTCGAACACGGAAGCACCCTCCAGGTATCATCTACAAAGCATGGCCCGATGTCTGTCCTAGGTACTGTGGTATACTCCTACAGTCACCTGTGTATGTCCCTAAAAAGATAGGCAACTAGGTTGCTAGCACGCGAACAGTCACTAGGCAGGTACAATCGAAAGTTGGCTAGACCAAAATGAGAAGGGTATCGAGCCTGAAACCTAACAAGGGTATTGAAAGCAAGTGGTCCGGAAGACAACTGAGGACCTCAAATGGATTCAAGACCCACGGAGCTCCGTGGCAAATGCAATTGACGAAATCCCAAGACAAGCCCTCTATATGTGTTCTCCACTACGATTGGTCCAACTTTGGAGGGGTTATCTCCTCTACCTTTCTGCACGCGATCTCGTGTTTATCCCCTGTGTTAGAGGGGGGTCCCGGATAACTTTCACGATACTGGACTTTGACACTCCCTAATGCAGACTCCAATGTTTGATTTTAAAGGCCTTGAAGAGTTTCCTCTCCAACCTATTCAAGGCCCTAACCCTAAACTAGTTGGTTGACCCTACAAACATAAAAAGTCTAATGAGTTTTAGATTTATTGTTAATTTTTATGGCTTTTCTTAAGTCAAAGGTTATGAAAGTGAAACTAGTGATGTTTGAAAGACGAAAGCAAAATAAACAGAAAGTTGGAAACAAAAACCTTTACTTCACTCAACTCTTAAAAAACTTTTCAAACTAAAAATTTCTTCTAAGATCTTGGACAACAAACTCAAAGAAGGATTTCACTCAACTACGAGCTACTTATGACCTAAATAAATCGTCTAGAACTTATGAAAGAATAGACTTTTCCCTGGTTACTAATGCAAAACAACACTTTTTAACCAACAAAGAAATAATATATATATATTTTTTATTTGAATGCTCACAAAGCAAAAAGGAAAAATATCAACAAGTCAAAACCAAGAAAACTTATGGCCTAAGCGCAGATCGCAAAGATTCACTTTAAAAATCACACGCAAGCAAATTAAAATTGGACTCTCACACTTGTCTAAAAACCCTATAAAAGAAAATTTTTGAGGAAAACTTCTAAATGAAAAAAGAAAGGTATTGCTATGATCAAACCTAAGTTACTGATCACTATGACAGAGACCCAAACCTGAGAGGTATAACTCTTGTCAAAAGAAAGGATGAATGCCTTACCTTCAACAAAAATTCTCTCCACAAGAACACTGTTGACAGTTCCACAACAAGCGTGTGCACACAAGCTGTAAAGTCAGAGCGCGTGTACATGCATGCTGGCCTTATACAGACTGTGTGTATATCTGAAACTCTAAGACAAATGAAAATCCAAGCAAGCCATCCCAGGCAGAGACTACTGGTACTAAGAACCAGAATCTCTTGAAGAGTCAAACACTTACCTTAACAGAAAAATAAAACAATTCAAGGAAAATTTCATAGAACAAACCAATCTGAGGTGAAACCTAATCTATAGACTGCAAACAACAAAGACTAGAAATAGTTCCATAAAACCCCTGAGAAGCACTAATTCTGACAAGGAAGAGGATGACTGCCTCTTTAAAAGAAATTTTTTGGAATCATACACGCGACTGACACTTTCTCAGCTAGCGTGTACACGCGGGCTGTGAGAATGCAGGGTGNACTTACCTTAACAGAAAAATAAAACAATTCAAGGAAAATTTCATAGAACAAACCAATCTGAGGTGAAACCTAATCTATAGACTGCAAACATCAAAGACTAGAAATAGTTCCATAAAACCCCTGAGAAGCACTAATTCTGACAAGGAAGAGGATGACTGCCTCTTTAAAAGAAATTTTTTGGAATCATACACGCGACTGACACTTTCTCAGCTAGCGTGTACACGCGGGTTGTGAGAATGCAGGGTGTGGGTAGACGCGTGCAGACCTTATATAGGCCACGTGTACCTCTGTGGGTCTTGGAAAAAAAAAATACAGTCAAGCAAAGAAACAAAGATAACTGGTATGGAAGACTAGAATCTCTGTTAGCTCAGACTTTGCAGAAACTTAAAAAATAGGAAATGAAACCAGTTCTTAAAAAATACCCCAAAAATATTCCCAGAAACCCTAGACTCTCCCCAGTATGGTTGCCAATTCTGTTGTGAGTGGGAAATGCCTCTATGGACTAGCACTTAGGGTTTAATTATGCATGCAGAAAAGACCTAAATATTTCTACTTTCTACCGTCATCCCAGACCTAATCCCCATTATTCTTAAGCTAATACATAGTTAAGAAGATCAAGTGAGCATACCTTATTTTAGGCGTTTGATATCGAGCCTTCCTCACACTTGATCACTCTTGGACTATAGCTCTCCTCCCAAGGCTGACCTGCATTCACACAAGACAAATAAAAAACTCCACATGCATTTGATATATAGATTAATGGGTTAGAGATTCAATAAACAAGTAGGCAATAAACCATGAAAAACTCATATGGTGGGATGGGAAAAGTACTTTTTTATTATTAACTTCAACAAATCAACTTATAATGATGAAGCCAACCACTGCTCCACGAACCTAGTCTTGGGCTCCTCTTCAACTATCCTCCAACTTCTTTGCTCTATGTTTCTCTTTGCACAAGGAAGGCTAAAGGGTTGGGACAAAGGGAATGCACAATCAGGTATAGTTTCTATACTATGATTCTCCTCTTCCAAATGGGACCCCTAACCCTTCTTTTATAGGCTAGAAGAAGCTAGGTATTTGGTCAAACCCTCAGCCGTGCATGGCCGGAAGGTTTAGTTAACTCACCGAAAGTTGTGTGTTCCATCAACAACTTTCCTTTTTTCATGCTTTTGTAGGTACACGCAGGCTGTTTTGGGTCAGCTAGCATGTACATGCATGTAGTAATAGAGCATGGCACATGGGCCTTTATAAAAGGTGTTTTTAAGAAGAGTTGTTCAACAGTGTTTTGGCAAAGAAGGAATCTGAGATGGCCTGATGCCAGGTAAGCATGTATGGTGCAAATTAGGGTTATAACAGTGAGTAGAAAAGGTGGTACCTGATATTTTGAATAGGTGCCTATACTTGCTGCATTTATAGCTGATGCTATTTCCACTTTGTGTATATCTTGTGCATCAATTTTGGGAATGAGGCTTTTAGTAGCAACAATAATGTTTTTTTGAGAATCATGAGGCTTGAAAGCATCACGTAAGAGTTTGCGTTGTTGTGTTAGGGAGCATATGTCAAATATGGAAATATTAGCATTCGTCTTCTTCATGTCCTCAATCACATTGTAATCAAGGGTTCATAAGTTGGTATCATTTATAACTTGACCAGATTTTTCTTTAATTACTTTCTCATCGTCTGGTGTTAACTTACTCTTATCATTATTCCCAGCTGAACTAGATGTGCTTGGTTTATCTTTATTTTCTAAGATAATTTTGATAGATTTATTATTATTTTTCCCTTGGGTTGCATCATTTTGTTTTGGAAGAATAAGAGGTAGTGTGATTTTCCTAAGAGGGACATTATCTTCTTTGGAGGAAGGGGTGTTAGGTAGTGGACCTTTGTTGTGTAAGCTATAAATTTTTGGAGAAGTAGTTTTGATAACTGGCGTATCTCTGACAATGATTTCTTCAATATGTTCATCATCTCATTCTGGACACTAGTCTAAAAAAGGCATAACAGATTCTGGGGGAGCTTCATCAAGAAAATTAGCAGAAGCTTGCGCAGGGTTTTCATCAACTAAACTTTGTTGACCTAGCAACTGATTTATCACCAGAATCATAGAGTTGACCCATTGAGGGCATGTTTTCTTTGGGTGATTTTTTGATGATCAGAACAAAAGTGATCATTTTTGAAGCTATCTAAGTTGAAGGCCATGTGTGGTGGTTTAGGTGGTTTGGGTGTGTTATCCAGTCTCTTAATGGGCAGAAAGTTTGAGGTTTCAATGATTCTTCACCGACATTATTTTTAAGGTCTACAACTTCATTAGATAACTTCTTAACCATTTTGACCACATTGTCAATATTCTTTGAATCCTTTTCGAGTGGTTTAGCTAACAACAATGGTTTCTTCCCAGTCTATTTATTTTTCTCGTAATGTGAATGTTTTTCAGAAGAAGATAACTCTTTTTCCACAATCTCAACTTCCTCAAAGTTAAGTGCTAATGTGTTTTTGTTAGCTCATTTTACAAACATCCCTATGGAAGGTGTTAATGCAATTGTATAATACTCAATAGCCAATGACTGAGTGGGAGCTACATCATGAGGAAACTTGATTAGGACATTGATGAATCTTTGGTTGAAGTCCTTTACTTTTTCCCTCTTGTCCATCTTGATGGCTCCTAATTCATTTTGTAAGGATGTAGTTGTTTTTCTTTCTCCAAATTTCCTGATAAATAATCTTTCAAAACTGTCCTAATCATTTATAGATCCAGGTGGTAGGCTGAAATACCAAGTAGATTCTTTCCCGGAAAAAGTGTAAGGAAACAACATACAAACCACATCGTCATGTCCGACACTTAGAAGATGTATGGCTAAAAAGAAATTATTCACATGATCCTTCAGCGACTCGGGTTTGTCTAGGTCAAATTTTTGGAGAATCTTATCAATTTTTCTTGGAATTTCATGTAACTGTCCATCCATATTTAGAGCTCCTTGGGCCCTCCAATGAGGTATAAATTCTCTATGGTTTCTATTTCCCCCCATTATTATAGAGTGATTTAATGTTGTTCGCTTTCAAATTCTTCTTTGATTTCAATAAGGAAACATGTGGCATTGCTCAAAGGTATCGAAAATTCTTGTAAAGTTGTTTCAATGAGGTCATCTACAGATTCAATGTAAAAATCAATATCTATTTTTGGCCGTTCTACACGGGTTGCTTTCCTCCTAGGGAGCTCATAGGCTCTAGCTAGCTTTCCAAGCAACTTTGCGTAAACACATGTATTCCTACAGGTTTCGTGGATCGCTTCTCGTGGTATGCGAAACCAAGTCTCAGTACGTGTTTTTGGACTCCTAGAGGCACTTCCAAAATTAGGCTTTGAGTCTTTGTAGATAACTTCTTGATCAACTATGACTCAAGGAAACAAGGTGGGTTGGGGTTCAAAATTATTTTTTGAAGACTGATTTCAGTTGCTGTTTAACTCATGTATGTAAGACATAAAATAAGCCTTCCTTTTAGTGCCAATTCTGTTGAATGGTCTAAATTCGCTCGACAATAGCAAGGGGTACTCCTCGGTACACGGTTCCAACTAGTCTATGCACTGTTTGGATTAGGAGTCCCATCCGAAATTTGGACTGACTACCATTGTTACTATTTTTGGGGTTTTAATTGATCACGACCTACTATACAGGTGAAAGTAAATTAATGGTGGAAATGCAATGCAAAGATGTAGATGAAGACTATGCATGAAAATCTAACTAATTTATTATTAAACTATGCTAAACTATCATAGCTAGGAGCATGCTAAAGTACTTAGGGAGTTGAAAAATGAAACTAAGTATTGTACCACTTTCACACAGATAGTTGAGATACTAGAGAAAGATCAGAAACACTTGTATACAAATACATATAACCATATTATTCTAGATTACACTAATGCATACATTAACATCTCACAAATCTCAAGGCATAAAGATATTTAAAGGAACACTCAAAACTGTAGAATAACATAGATTGTATAAGAATTAGTCTACAACAAACTAGTATTCTTACAGTCCATAGGAACATTATTCATCTTCACTTGAAGTAGTTCTCAGCTCATATTTGTTCATAAACAAGAATTCCTTCTTCAAAATTGGCCCTGAGGGATTCTCCTTATTAGTAGTTTCAACAATAATACATCAAACTCCAAAACAAATCCTCAATTTTAGTTGACACTGTGTTCCCAAAATAGTTCAGAAATAGACAATGTTTAAAGAGTAAAAAATCCCCTAACAAATGACCTTCTATCCTATTTTATACAGACATTTAATAACTCCTATGTGATTCTTCATCTTCTTCTTGAAGAAGCAGTTAAAAAAATGGTTCATCTTCTCACTCCTAATGACAAGTGTACAAAATAAGACAAACTTGATATTGATTAGGAAAAAGATGAAGAAAAAGGTAGGTATTGTGCCTTCCTTCAAGGATTCCTATTCCTAAGATATGTTATCCATACTTCCAACTGGTCATATATGGATTCAATCCTTATGTAAGTCAGCTTCTCTAACATTGCGTTATTTAGAGCAACACTATCCTGTAGAGTACTCATGTATTTAGTCAGTGATGTCATGAAGGCATGTATCATGGTATGCAACTTAATTGGTTGTAACATGTATTGATCTATGAGGTCTATGGAGACGGTGGTGGAAACTTCAACTACGTCCCTTCTTTGACTTGTGTTGTTGTGTACTTTGTATACCAGGTTCTCCCCAAGTTCGTCTAACTTTGGAAATTGACTTCTTTTTATCAATTATTGTGCTACTTTATGGATCCTTGAGCATACAACCATAGACATGGTGACCTCTTTGGTGGCTTTCTATCCTATCTGTTGGCAATGATCCATCACATACAAATCCATCTTTGTTTTATCTTCGACGGTCGGTAAAACTCAGGTGGTGCCTCTGGATTTTCTTCTATCCATTTGTCTATGTTGGTTATGCCTACACTAATGATGCCATACTGATTTAGCTTCTCCTATATCTGAATATTTTGGTCAATGACTATTGTAGCTACATTTTGGAAGATGTGCAAGTGAGCATACATGTCAATGATAACTCCTTCCAAATCGTTCCTGAATTTTTCAACACTTATTTTGAATCTTTGAAGGATTCTCTCATCAATATTGACCTACGGAAGTCTTTCTTCCATCTCATTGATCCTTTCCTCATTGACCCTTGCCTCTTCATAAACACGGAGCCAACCATAGCTGTTGCTACTGGATCTTCTCTGAAATTTCCTGTAACGGGAACATGGGTGACCACTAAGATCGATGCTCCTTCTGTTACCAAACCTTCTTCACCTTCTTCGGCACAATATTACCTATCTTTCTATCATAGGTGAAGCTTCTTAGGTTCAATACTTCACTCAACTGAAATGGCTCCCAGAGCCCAAGTCCAAGTTGTGGCCTGATAGATCCGTTTCTACACCAGTGGTAGATGTTTTTGGAATGTTTGTTTCCATGGGATGTGTGTCCCCTCCCCTTTATTCTGCTTCTTTATGTTGCCTTTATTATTCAATAGATTTATCGACTACCTATTTATCTTCCTTTTCAACTTTTTCTACTGCTTCTTTTGCTTCTATTTATTTTGTTCCATCTTCCTTTCGTTTGGCCTCTCACTCTGCTGTGGCTCTTGCCTCTGCTTCAACTTTATATTTTTCCTTGTCAAGCTCAATCTCCTTCTTATTATTTTCCACAACATTCTTATTTTTTAAAACCTTCTCTTTTTCTCTCCTCCTTTTATCGACTAGTACTTCTTCTCCTTCTTATGCAGATCCTGAGTGCATTGAGATGGAAATAGGGGAAGATTTCTCTACTTCTTTTGTCTTCTTCCTAGCTTATTGATCCGCATTTTATGAGTAGAACAAAAATGACTATAGATTATTAACAAATGCTTAACACAGAATAAAAGAGATACAATAAAAATGGTTTTCTATTCAATAAGGAAATAAGCTGAAACTATAAAATGTATTGGAAAACAAGCTTGCTGGAATGGTGGCGGCTTATCTCTTAGAAGAGATGTGATGGTTGCACTCATTCGCAAGAAGATGATTATAATGAGGCTTTGAAGGCATTTTTACAATAAACAGGAGTTTCAAAAACCCTAGACATCCAAAAACCTAACCCTAGGAGATGAAGCGCCAAAATTCATGTGGGCCCCGTTTGGGTAAGTCAATACATCAACTTCCCGGGGTCATAACTTTTGCATACGATCTTCGTTTTAGGCGTACGATATCCCATTGGAAATATCTATCCGAGGATTGAAACTATTAATGAAAGTTTCATGATGAAATTTTTTGACTGCTACATACCCAAAAAAATATCGTTTAGGGCCTCAAAACAGCTCCAGAAGTTCACGACACAAAAAACTGCAAAAAATAGTAAATTAACAAAATTGCCAGAAAGCTGTTTTGAGCCAACTGGAAAAGGTGGGTGGCCACCGATATCCACCTGGATTAATCCTCCCTCCTTAGGAAGCAATGGTATCCATTGCGTTGAATTCCCCCATCAGATGAGGAAATTTCTGATGAATTTAGCCCCGGGTGAGCCACTTGCCTTGGTGCAGGAGCTGCCCTGCTTTGACAACTCGATAAAGATGGATCTTTTGTTGTCGAGTGCCATTGATCTGTGTGTCCACAATTTGATCACTAGATTCCTTTTGTATGTAGTCGGGGTTGAGCTCTGTTGGTGTCAGCTGTTCTGCTACATTTGATGTGTCCAATAATGGTGGGAAATAAGGCCGAAGGAGGTCCACGTTGAACACTGGGTGCAGAACAAGGAAAGGAGAAATGTTGAGCTCAAAATAATTATCCCCCACAACCTTAGTGATGGTTTACAACCCATAAAAAAGTGGGTGAAGCTTCCGATGGGGTCCTGTAAGGCGTTCTTTTTGCAAGTGCAACCAAACTTTGTCACCCACGTGAAACTTACGTGGCACCTGATGTTGATCATGGCACTGCTTGTATTCATCATTGGAATTCTGTAGGATATCTTGAACCTGTTGGCAGATGTGCTAGATCTGCTCAATGAACTGGGTGGCTTTGTCAACTTCTGTTGGAGCAGAAGATGAGTCGGTCGAGGTGACTGCAAGCGGAAGTGAAACATCTATGGGACCCAATGGTTGGAATCCCAACCCCACCTAAAATGGGCTGTGGCTAGTTGAGCTATGCAGGGCTCGGTTGTAGCTATGATGGACATAGGGAAGGATCTCATCCCATGTGTGAGGGTGCTTGGAATTATACATGTGCAGGATATGCATGATCATTTGATTTACAACCTCAGTTTGGACATCCGTCTAGGGGTGGAAGGTTGTGGATTTGGTGAGCTTGGTGTTCAGCAATGACTAGAGGCTCGACCAAAATGTGCTAATAAATTGTCTGTACTAATTTGAGACAATGGTTTGTGGGATTCCAAAATGTACCTAGACTCGTTCAAAGAAGAGCTTGGAAATGGATTTTGCTATGATTCTCTTCTTGCAGGCAACTAGAATTCCCATCTTAGAAAAGCGATCAACGACCACAAAAACACAGTTGTTTCCCCGCTTGGTGGATGGGAGGCTTGACATGTAGTCCATTGAGATGGATTCCCATGGCCTGTCAGGAGTAGGAAGAGGGGTGTACATGCCCTGTTTCTTAGTGGTCGGTTTGGAAATAGCGCAGGAAGTGAAGGACCTGATATACTTGTTGACCTCCTGTCGAAGTTTCGACCAACAGAAATGTTTCCTCCTTGCCACTATCTTTTCAGCACCAGAGTGTCTTGCCACCCGACTATAGTGGGATTCCCAGATCATCTTTTCTCGCTCGCTTGATGGAACACATATATGGCCCAGATGACACAACAACCCATCCTGAAGATGGAAATTATTGACAACTGCGTTTGCACCCAACATTTGGTAGGTTGTGGCGAAGTTAGGGTTTGTCTCATAGAGTTGGGGCCATCCATAGGTTTCATGGACGCAAGAGTCTAACACCGTGGTGAGTGCCTCGACTGGCTGTCTACTGAGGAAATCAATGACGCGGTTGGTGCTTCCTATTTTATACTTGATGTTGAGGTGGAATTGCTTTAAGTATGTGGACCACTTTTGATGGAGATCATTCTGTAATATGCCTTATTTTTGCATGAACTTCAGTGGCTTATGATTAGTGTGGATGGCTGTCTCCTTACCAAGAATGTAATGTCTCCACTGGCGGGAGGATTTCACAATGGAGTGCATTTCTTTTTCATAAGTAGGGTACTTACGGACATCATCTGATAGTGTCTCACTATGATAGGCCTTGAGGTGGCTGTGCTGAGTGAGAACGATGCCCACAACATAGTCTGAAGCATCTGTCTCGATCTAAAAGGGCTGCTATTGGTTTGGTAGTGAAAGTATTGGGTTTGAGCACAAGAGCTTCTTCAAATCATTGAATGCTTGTTGTTGGGACCGACCCCACACAATTTTTTCCTTACCACCACCCTTGGTTATTTGGCTGAGAGCCCATGCAATATGGGAGAATCCCAACACGAACCTGTAGTAGAAATTGGCAAGGCCCAAGAAGTTCTGAATCTTAGTGAGTGTGGTTGGGGCTAGCCAGTCACGGATGACTTGGATCTTGGATGGATCCACATGTACACCATGCTGATCAACAATGTAGCCCAGGTAATGGACCCTATACATGCCGAAGGAGCATTTTTCCAAGTTGGCGTATAGCTTGTGCTTCCTCAGGGTGTGGAGAACTTGCTAAATATGGTACAAGTGTTCTACCCAAGACTTGCTGTAAATGAGAATGTCATCCATATGCACCACTACAAAAGTATCGGTGAATGGTTGTAGGATATCTTCCATCATCCTCATGAAAGTGGCTGGAGCATTTGTTAAACCAAAGGGCATGACCAACCATTCAAAAAGGCCTTCCTTTGACTTAAAGGAAGTATTCCATACATCTGTCTGTTCTATCTGAACTTAAGGGAAGCCAGAATTCAGATCAATCTTACTGAAGTATTTGGCCCTGGTGAGTTGATCAAGGAGGTCGTCAATTTGGGGAATTGGGTACCGATTTATAACTGTGATTTTATCCAAGGCCCGATAATCAATGCAGAGTCGCCATGTTCCATCTTTCTTTTGTACCAACATGATTGGGCTCCCGCAAATTGATGATATGGGACAGATGTTCCCCTTGTGGAGCATTTCTTGGATCTGTCACTGGATCTCCTCATTCTCTAACATAGAGAGACAATAGATTGGCCCATTGGGTAGCGGTGCACCGGGGGTCAGATCGATGGGGTGCTTGACCTGACAGTGCAGAGGTACCCCGGTAGGTGAGGAGAAGATATCCAAGTATTCTTTGACAAACTTATCTATTTTCTTCTACTGTGTGGAGAGGTTGGCCACAGAGACCCTAGATGTGGTTGTGATCTTTTACTCATTCCGAGAGTGAATCATGAAGAAGAAAATATTCCTTTTCTGAGAGATGACCTTCCTGCATTGCTTGGAAGAGATCAAAAAAATAAAACTAGGTGGGACTACCTCGGGTATCCTGTACAATTTCCTGTTCAAAGTAATAATAACACTATGAGGCCTAGACTCGTATACAACATGACGTTTCCATAAATAAGGTTGGCCCAAAAGAACATCACAAAATTCGAGAGGAGCAACATTACACAATACCTTGTCTTTGAAGGGCTTGACGTCGTACGACAGACACCACTGTTGGATGACACAGAGATCACTTCCTTGGTGGAGCCATCCAATGGTGTAGGGTTGTGGGTGTGACGTTGTTGGCAGGGCCAACCGCTTGAAAAACTCTGCTGAGATGAGGTTCTTATGGATACCGCTATCAACGATGAAGTGTAGTGGGGTGCCTTTTACCCACATCTATAAATGGAAGAGGCGCTCTCCTTCTTCTAGCTCATCTGGTTCATCATGATGGAGCTTGGTGGTAGCAACGATGGCACTGGGTTCTTCATCAATGATCCATCTTCCCCTTTCTGGTTCTGACTCAGAGTCAGATCTCGCATATGATTCAGAGGATTTCACTTCAACCACCAACGAATTCTTTGGGCGATAGTTAGTAGTGTTATGCCAAGGGCTCTTATGGAAGTCACACCACTTCCCGATATCTTTCTTTGTCTTTCTGGTGTCCTTCTTTGCTTGTAGCTTGGACTGGTTGTCCTGATACTGTCCATCTTTTCTCTATCCTTTTTTCTATGGGTTGGTGATCCGGATTATTTTCGGCACAAAATGAGAGCGGAGATATAATAACGAAATGCACAGAGATATTGCGTATATCCAGTAATATAACATAAATATATCAGAGATGAAACCATAAACACAGAGATACAGTAATACACGATTTCTATTAATGAAAGAAATGTACAGAGACTGTAAAAATACAGAGTGAAAGACTCGCTAG
>JASDQU010099923.1:804940-822306 GCA_032191745.1 Picea mariana
TCCTAGACATCCAAAAACCTAACCCTAGGAGATGAAGCGCCAAAAGTCATGTGGGCCCCGTTTGGGTAAGTTGGTGCATCAACTTCCCGGGGTCGTAACTTTTGCATACGATCTCCGTTTTAGGCGTGTGATAGCTCGTTGGAAAGGTATCATCGAGGAGATTAATTTTGGGGGATCAATTATGCCTTCAGATATAATTTATAACCTTGATCTCGAAAAAACTTCATTTAGGCCCTCAAAATGGCCCCGAAAGTGAAAACCTGCTAAAAATAGTAAATTGCCAAAATGGCCAGAAAACTGTTTTGAGTGATTTGGAAAAGGTGGGTGGCCCTCGATATCCACCTGGATCAGTTGGGGCCGCCCTTTCTTAGCTTTTGCTGTGAGGGGTTCCCAGGCCCAAATTGCCGCATCTTTTGTTTGAGCTTCTACTCGATTTTGAGGACATATCGGTAGACCGCGCCCAAGGAAGAGATGTCCAAAAATTCCATTTCAGTCTGGATGTATCTATGCAAAGCACCATGATACTTGAGCACCATATGTTACTCTGAATATTTGATACCCATCTTGGTGTGCAAGGTATGGAAGATTTTTGTGAACTCTGACACTGCTTGGTCTCTTTCTTGTCATAGTGTGGTCCATTTGGTATACAAGTCGTCATAATTTCCAATAGGGTAGTATTGTTCCTTAATAACATCCATGAATGATTCCCAGGTGGTCATGACTATAAATAATGAGGGTTCCTCTGTTTCCTTTTGCTCACATAAAGTTTCCCACCAATCTTTGACACGGGGAATGACTTTGAGGAGTGAAAAAGTAATATTTTCTCTATTCAAAAAGTTATGGACAAAACAATACCCTTCTAGTAGATTCAACCACTTGTCTACACCATCTACTTCTATCTAAACTTCAAATAAAAAAATATCAAAGTTTATTTGTACCTTGAAGGGGGCGGTGCCTCCACTCGAAGAAGATGCATCGCCTGTTGGTAGCCGTCGAAGAATTTGTGCAAAACTATCCATCATCTCGTTCCTCTTTTGCGTGAGGGCTTCCTCAAGAAACATTTCTAAAGGATCTCCCATTCTTTCATATTTCTTCTCTCCTGCCATGAGAGGTCGCTTTGGCATGCGAGAGATTTGGTCCTCAAGAGTAACAAGCTTGATACCCAATTCTTTGTACTCTGACCTCGTTGGGGACATGCATTAAGACGATAAGGAGCAAACCGCTCTGATAACATTGATCCAGATTTTATGAGCAGAAAAAAATGACTACAGATTTTTAAGAGATGCTTAACACAGAATAACAGAGATACAATAAAACTTGTTTTCTATTCAATAAGGAAATAAGATGAAAGTGTAAAATGCAGTGGAAACCAAGCTTGTTGGAATGGTGGCGACTATCTCTGAGAAGAGATGTGGCAACTGTGTTCATTCGCAAGAAGATGATTACAATGAGGCTCCGAAGGCCTTTTTGAAATAAATAGGAGTTTCAAAAACCCTATAAATCCAAAAACCTAACCCTAAGAGATGAAGTGCCAAAAGTCATGTGGGCCCCATTTGGGTAAGTCAGTACATCAATTTCCTCGGGTAGTAAGATTTGCATACGATCTCCGTTTTATGCATACGATAGCCCGTTGGAAATATCTATTTGAGGACTACAACTGTTGATGAAAATTTCATGATGAAATATTTTGACTGCTACATACCCAAAAAAAATGTCGTTTAGGGCTGTTGGCACAGGGGCAGACCCAGGGTTCAGCTCCAAGAGAGCACCAACAAGCCCTAGCCACTGGCCCTTTTGGCAACACCTGTGAAGTAGATGCAGTCTCACCTGAAGAATCTATGAGGGGGTTGCAGGACAGAGATGTCTACAACCAGGGGAATATCAAGTGGTTCTTATTGCAACAAAAACATAACATGCATCTATCATTAAACTAGCTAGATATTTCCCTCACAGCTATAGATTTGATCTAATACAATAATGCATGTAAAAATATAACAACATCAGAGCTCAAAGAATCAATCACACACACAACAAAAACAGAGGTACGTGGTTCACCCTCTCTCTAGGGCTACGTCCACAGAACTGTGCTTATGATATATTAAGGTAATGCTTACAATTTTGATTTGTGCTCTTGGCCAGCAGATCCTCTCTCTCTGTCTCTCCCTTCCTCTCTCCCTTCCTGCACACCTAGCTGTAGGAATTGATCTTCTCACCCAGCTGAAGATCTTACAATACCAGAAGGCTCTCTCTCTCAGCACTTCTCTCACCCTCAATACAATATTCTCCTAATGAAAAATACTCGACTATAAGGCTCAACCATAGTACCGACCCGACCTAGGTCCTCTTGACCTCTATTTATACATTAAAATCCCTCACTGATAGCCTTAGGTCAAAACTTAGGTGTCAAAACCCTAATTACCAAAACCCTAGGCGTCTACAACCCAAGGTCAACTTGACCCATTCTTTCTGGGCTTCGCCAACCTGTCTTTCCTTCTCCATCTCGCGGTGCTCCAAATCATCTAATGCTAGATTTTTCCACTTCCTGAGTCATCCTCAGTCCATCCTTCTTACTGATCTATCATCCTCGTTCTCCTCATCCAATGACCTGCTTTTTCACACTTCTCTCCATCTTCTCTGTTCTTTTTCTCACTTTGACCTAGTGACAACCACTATGTCTCCTGTACAGCTCACATTTTTCCTTTGCTTCCTCGTTCTTCACTTCCTTCAATAACCCATGGCCAACAGGCCCCCAACACTCACCTGTGACTCATATCGAGGAACTTGAGATCTGATCCTCTTTATTTATGTCGATGTTCAACTGCGCAGTATAGCCCTTGCTTTCTACTGTATTCCTCCTTTCCATACTTGTGAAAACTATCTTTTCTGTGTCTGGTACCTAGTTTCAACTGCACCTGGTACCTGGACCCTTGTCTTCTTGATTCTACTGAGAGTTGTGAGGCATCTGGTTGTCATAGTACAACTTCAGTTGACTCCCATTCACCAAGCCTTCCTTTCAGTCTCCTTCCAATGTCTTCAGTTGCGCAACTCCTCCTTCTATAACATAGACAATCTCTTATGGTCCAAGCCAATGCGTTCTGAACTTCCCAAGGTGTTTGATAAACTTACTGTCATATAGAAGGACTACATCACCTTGCCTAAATATCTTCTTCTTGATGTGTCTACCATGATAGGCCTTTTCTCGTTCCTTCTGAATTTGCTGATGGAAGCCTACAATGAATCTGTCTTCTTCTAGTTCGACCAAATATGGTAGCCTCTCATGAATGGCGCCAATATCATCCATGTCTGTAAATGCAACAATTCTTAAGCTTGGTACCAAGTACTCCATTGGGACAACAACTTCAAGACGATAAACCAACTTGAAAGGGTTCTGCATTGTTAATTTCTTGCAAGTGGTTCTATAAGCCTAGAGNTCATATAGAAGGACTACATCACCTTGCCTAAATATCTTCTTCTTGATGTGTCTACCATGATAGGCCTTTTCTCGTTCCTTCTGAATTTGCTGATGGAAGCCTACAATGAATCTGTCTTCTTCTAGTTCGACCAAATATGCTAGCCTCTCATGAATGGCGCCAATATCATCCATGTCTGTAAATGCAACAATTCTTAAGCTTGGTACCAAGTACTCCATTGGGACAACAACTTCAAGACGATAAACCAACTTGAAAGGGTTCTGCATTGTTAATTTCTTGCAAGTGGTTCTATAAGCCTAGAGTACTACTGGTACTCTTAGATCCCAGTCATCCTTGTTCACACTGCAAATTTTTGTCAATGTTGTCTCCAAGATCTTGTTGAATGCTTCAACCGTTCTATTTGCATGTGGATGATAAGGTGTACTCTTCTGATGGTGGACTGCAAATTCTTCAGTCATGGCTTCAACTATCTTATTGATGAAGTGTGTACCTTGATCACTCATAAGGATCTTAGGGCATCCAAACCTGGTTATTATGTCATCAAATATAAACCGCGCAGCTGTAGCTACACTACAGTCCTTGATTGCTCTTGCTTCGAACCATCTAGTTAAGTATTCTGTCGCAGTGATAATATACCTTGCTCCTATGCACTTTCTTGGTGGGTTTATAGGTCCCACAAAGTCAATGGCCCATTTTTCAAATGCTTGTAGGGTCATCTGTGGTGCTAATGGAATCTCATCTCTTCGGGATGGTTTTCCAACTTGCTGGCATGCATC
This sequence comes from Picea mariana, assembly GCA_032191745.1. Taxonomy (NCBI): domain Eukaryota; kingdom Viridiplantae; phylum Streptophyta; class Pinopsida; order Pinales; family Pinaceae; genus Picea; species Picea mariana. The sequence goes on from JASDQU010099923.1 coordinate 809,148, forward strand.
ACATGCTCTGGTATATTCTTTAGCATCTCTGTGTAATGTAGGCCACCAAAGGCCAGCTTGCAGAACCTTATGTGCAGTTTCTTTTCCTGCATAATGTCCTCTTGCAATGCCTTCATGAGCTTATTTGAGGATCATAGGGAATTCTGCCTCCATCACACTTCTTCTTAGGATCTCATTAGGTCTCATTTTATATAGCTGACCAACTATCAGTGAAAAATATGCAACGCGCACCACTAGCTGTTTCTTCTGCTGAATTGTGTACTCTGCTGGAGCCATTCCTGTTGACAGGAACTGGAATATGTTTGCGAAGTGGTCATAAATATTTATAATGGTGAGTAGCTGTGCATCTGGTAGTGTATCCTCCAGTTTGGTAGGTTCTTTTCCATGCTCCAACCTCGACAGGTGGTCTGGGCCCTTATTCATTCCTCCTGGCTTAACTATGATCTCAAAATCATATTCTTGAAACAGGAGAAGCCATCTACATATTCTTCCCCCCAAACACTAGCTTGCTGATTGAGTATTTCAGCACGGATTGATTAGTAAACATTTTAAAGTGTCCTCCCAACAAGTAGTGACGAAATTTCTGCAATGCATACACCATGGCTAGTCCCTCTCTCTCTATAGTAGTGTAATTGATTTCAGCTGTGGAGAGCTTTCTGTTGGAAAATGCTAATGGATGATCAATGTCCCCTTCTCCAAGTTGTGCCAGTACTACTCCTAATGCAATAGAAGATGCATCAACATGCACATGAAATGCCTTACTCCAATTGGGAAAGACTAGAATAGGTGCAGTGACCATCTTTTGTTTTAGTGTGTCAAAGCTCTACTAGCATTCGTTTGTCCAACCAAACTGTCAATATTTCTTTAATAACCTCTCCATTGGTGTAGTAATCTGAGCATATCCTTTGATAAATTTCCTTTAATAGCCAGTATTTCCTAGCACAGTGTGCAGTTGTTTGACTGATGTAGGTGGTGGTAAATCAACTATAATTGCAATTTTGGATGGATCCACCAACAATCCTTGCTTGCATACAATATGACCTAATAATAGTTCAAATAGTGAGAAGAATATGCACTTCTTCAAATTCAAATCAATTTGACACTACCTGCATTTATCCAGCATTAGCCTTAGACATTCAATATGATTTTTCAACAAACTAAAAACAACCCAGTCATCTAAGTATGCCTCTAAAAACTTGTGCAAAAATTCTTTGAATGCTTCAACCACCACCCTGGAAAAGATGGCTGGGGCATTCTTCAGTCCAAATGCAATTACTATATATTGGTAAGATCCCCACTCTGTGGAAAATGTAGTCTTATGAAGGTCCTCCTTGGTGATGTGGATCTGATGGTATCCTGAAAACCCATCTGTAAATGAATATACTTCTTGGTCTCCCACGTTATCTAGTACTTCGTTCGTGAAAGGTGTAGGGAAAGGATCATGTAGGCAAGCATCATTCAGCTTCCTGAGATCTACGCAAATCCTGATCTCACATGTCTTCTTATCTTGCACGACCATGGGGATAATCCACTCCGACTCTTCGACATGTTCAATAATCCTTGCTTCCAGCATTTTGTCGAGCTCAATCTTCACTTTTTCCTTATATTTTGGGTTCAATCTGTAGGGTCTTTTTTTAACTGGCTTCACGTCTGGTTTCAAAGGTATTCTCATTTCTCTCATAGGTCCTTTAATTCCATTCATATCAGTTAACTTGGTCGGGAACAAGTCCTGATACTCATGCAATAATTCTGTGATTTTGTCAATGGTAGCAGCGTCCCAGTAATCTCCGACATTGGCAAGATTTGTTGTTTCCTCTGTCCCGATATTGACTTTCTTTATTTTTATCGACTGTCCAATGAATGGCAGTTCAACTCCTGGTCCTTCCACATCTCTCTGGCCTTCTTCTTTTGTGATATTCACCTTCCTCAGGTCATCGTCTTCGTAGGCATTAGTGTTGTAGCAGGTCTACAGTTTCTGGAGGGGCACAATCCATTCATCCTCTTCTTGATCAAAAGGGAGGCCAGATGCCTCCTAAAATACTTTCTGTCTCACCATCTGTAGTGCATGATCTACATAAGGAAATTCACTGTCAAACAAAAAGGTGGTTATAAAATTCTGGGTCATACCTTCCCATTCTGAAGTGACAAGGCGCAACTCTGCTCGAAGGTACCAGTTAATCCGAGTGGTATCCAACATATTGATGAATCTGTGTACCCATTGTTCTCTAGGAATGTCACTCCTGGCCTCTTCGCAACATTGTACATGGTCCTTTGGGCAACTTTGTCCTGTGTATCAAGCTTTGCAACTTCCTTCTTGTGCTGAAAACTGCACTGTCATCAAAGTTTGGCATTGTGTCCAATCTGTAATATTGCTTTTATGTGTCCCACACCATCTTTCTTGGGTGGCTTTCATGGCCTCCTCCATTGCCAACAACCTCTGTTGTGTTGGTACACTTGTCTCAAATTCTGATAAGAAGTTCTCTAATGGGTTCAGCCCATCAAATGTGGGTAGATTACTCACTGTTGTGCTAATCCAACGAACTTCTCTGGTTAGCCTAGCATATCTTCTTATAGATAATTCATACATATGGTTCTGCCAGTTCTCCAATGCTTCTTCTGAGTTGAATGAACATGTGCTGTCACTTCACTAGCTCAGATTTTTGTCAGCTGTAAGGATGATATAATCATGATGTCTGGCTGTTAATTTGTAGATATTTTCTAGTTCAAATGCATGGTCCTCTTCTCTTATAGGTTCTGTGTATCGCAGACCTTCATCTGGATCTAAAGGTGCAACGACCCTAAGGCCAACTTTCTCAAATGTCACACGTATTTTCTTTAAATCAACAACAGTGGAATTGTCGAAGGCCCAATCAATTCCTAACAACGTATGGTAAGGGCATCTATTATCAACAATTTCAATTACCTCAAAATATGCAAAGGTTCTTACTCCATCAATGTCCACTGGGACATGCTCTAATCATCCAAATGGGTTGACAACTTGCTGATTAGCCATGCGAAGCCTGATAGGGGAATATATTAGCTTGGGTTTTCCCATCAGTTCCCAAGTCTGCTTCATCATGACATTGACTTCTGACCCTAAGTCAAGGACTACATAGTCTATCTCATACTCTCCTATCTGAGCATTCAAGTGTAATTCTTTATTTGTCCTTCTCCTTTTTCCAATTTGGTGCACGACTCTATTCAGTAAGGGGTTTATTTTTCCTAGTTCATACTGCTTGATTAAATCTTGTAATTCTTGTACAATGCCTTTATCTTGAATCAAATGAACACAAGTGTGCAGTAATTCCATGAGTTTGCTTACCTCTTTCCCTTCTATTGGTGATGCAGATGGATAAAATGCCTGAGGCATGCCGTATTCTTTGATTTCTGGTTGTCTTTTTGATGAAGATCCTTGATCTCCTTTGAACTCTTTTCTTGCCTCCTCGAATATCTATCTTTCTTTCTTAGCATCAAACATTGGGGTATTTTCTGTAGCTTTCCTGACTCCATGGTCATTTTCAGTCCTTCCTTGGGTGGGTCTGTCTTCCCCTGTAGTAGCGCCTCCTCGAGTAATAACAATGACTCTAGGGTCTACTACGCAAGGTTCAACATATATCAGTTGTACTTGTGGGTTCTGCTGGGGTCCTCATTTTCCCTGAAGTTTAGCCAACAACACAGGGCATTATTCTATGACATGCTCGAAGGAGTTACAGTAACTACAGGTTGTGCAGGGATTCTGACAATCCCTTTCTAAATGGCCTGGCTGCACGCAGTTGTAACAGATTATTTGTCCTCGGCCTCGACCCATACCTCCTCCTCATCCTCATCCTCTGTAGCCACTGCGAGAAGTGAAATTTCCTCTCCCCGAAGAGTTGTACTGCAGAGTGTTTCCCTTTTGTTGTATCTCACCTTGAATTTTGTATATGTCTCTCAACCTTTCATTCATGAGATCATAAGCTCTACAATCCCGATCATCATGCCCCACTGATTTACAAAATGTACAATACAATTTTGTGGGTGTCTGGACATACTTCTGCATGTAGTAGCACTCACTTAGGCAATGCCTATTTCTGCATACCTCGCACCATGGTAGGTTAACTTGCTTTAAGGGGCTCGGTGCTCCTGATTCCAAGTACTCATTAAATAAAGGGGAGTGTTCCTTATCATGGCCTTCAGATTTTCATCTTACACACCAGATGTCTTCCCTTTTTTCTTTTCCCTTATCTTTCTTCATATCCTCAACCTGTAAAGACAAACTAGTTAACTCTCTCATGATCTGGCTAATGCCTGAGCTAGATTCTCCCATCGGTGCTAATTTGAGCTTCATGGCGATCTCCAAGGCTTCCGTATGAGATGCAATATTCTACTGCATCAAAGGGATTCTTATGTGTGGTAACAACGCAATGATGAACTGCTCTTTATTCTGTTCATCAGGGATCTGGAAAGTTAATCATCCTTTTAGGGTCTTGAATCTCTGGTCAAACTCCCAAACATATTTTGCTACCTTTTGTTTAATATATTTTAGTTTCATAATACATTGTAACTCCGACTTAGGTTTCTTAAACTCTGCAATCAACAAATTCTTGATCTCATTCAGGGGCTTAGGATGTGCCAGTCCTTGGACAAGTTTCATGTACCACCTCAGTGTGTGGTCCCTTAGCATAGTGCTAAACTGGGTTCTCTTGATGGCTTCATCGGTGATACTTTTAATATTCCATACGGCCTCACATAGAAACCAATGCTGATATAGATCTTCAGATCCATCTCCTCTAAATATAGGGAGTCTCATTTCATTTGCCATAAAGCTGACTAGGGTTATTATATGAGTAGATGTTGGGCTACTGGTAATAGTACTTTGAGGACTCTGGTGGGTTTGGCTATTCTGACTGCTAGGTATTGTTGAGATAACATGAGAATTAATGTTACCTACTTCAGTAGTTCATGCAGTTCCTGAGGTTTCTGTCTCAGTTTGGTGCAGTTCTTTAGCTTCCCCTTCTTGTGTTCTTATGGGCTCTGGATGCTCTTCATCGGTTAGATCTACCTCTTCTCCACTATAGAAACCTTCTTCTTCGTAGTTTTTCTTAAGCAAATTCTCAAGATGAGATCCTTAGAATACTTTCCCACTACGCATATGTCTTGCTTCTATGTCACGGTCACTGTCCGAGATCTTGAACATTAGCCTTTTCAGGTCCTATCAATCTACTGTATCTTCAAGATGTGGTTTTCATGCAAGAGCATCTTGATTCTTAGCTTCAGGAAGTGAAAACATTTTCTTCTGGGTCCCTTGAAAAATTATCTCTCGGCTTGACTATACGATTATGTTCTATCAACAACAAACTCAGTGATATATCCTCCGATGGTACTATCAAACCAATGATCTACTACTCTGGATACAACGTTGTTGACTCTCTTGACCTTCTGGATCAATGCTGGTGTCCAAACGACAGGGGGTCTAGATCTGATTTAAAACTATGTGTCAGCTAACCTAGCCAACCACTTGTGTAGCTCCTGATGGATTCCTCCAAAGAAGATCTCATGAATGTCGGTGAAGATGTATCTTTGTAGCCAATATTTAGTGCTTATTTTAGGGTTCTTGTTCTGGGCTTCAACAAAGTCCTTCTCTTGATCCTCTACCCACTTCTGAATCTCTTTCTTCGATGGGAACCACCTTGACATTCCCTTAAAAAGATTCAGGGTCCTGGAAATGAAACCATTTGTTGGCACAGGGGCATACCTAGGGTTCAACACCAAGAGCGCACCAACAAGCCCTAGCTACTAGCCCTTTTGGCAGCACCTACGAAGCAGATGCAGTCTCACCTGAAGTAGCTATGAGGGGGTTGCAGGACATAGATGTCTACAACCAGGGGAATATAAAGTGGTTCTTATTACAACAACAACATAATATGAATCTACAATTAAACTAGCTAGATATTTCCCTCACAACTATAGATATGATCTAATACAATAATGTAGATAACAATATAACAACATCAGATCTCAAAGCATCAATCACACACACAACAACAACAGAGGTACGTGGTTCACCCTCTCTCTAGGGATACATCCATAGAATTGTGCTTATGATATATTAAGGTAAAGCTTACAATTCTAATCTGCGCTCTTGGCCAAYAGAACCTCTCTCTCCGTCTCTCCCTTCCTCTCTCCCTTCCTGTGCACCCAACTGCAGGACTTGATCTTTGCACCCAGCTGAAGATMTTACAATACCAGAAGGCTCTTACTCTCATCACTTCTCTCACCCTCAATACAATATWATCCTAATGAACAATACTCGACTATAAGGCTCAACCATAGTACCGACCCGACCTAGGTCCTCTCGACCTCTATTTATACATTACAATCCCTCACCGACAACCTTAGGTTGAAACCTAGGTGTCAAAACCCTAATTATGAAAACCCTAGGTGTCTACAACCCTAGGTCAACTTGACCCATTCTTTCTGGGCTTCGCCAGCTTGTATTTCCTTCTCCATATCATGGTGCTCCAAGGCATCTAATGCTGTATTTTCCCACTTCCCGAGTCATCCTCGTTCCATCTTTCTTGCTGATCTGTCATTCTCGATCTCCTCATCCAACGACCTGCTTTTCCACACTTCGCTCCATCTTCTCTGTTCTTTTGCTCACTTTGACCCAGTGACAGCCAATGTGTCTCCCACGCAGCTCGCTTTTTCCCTTTGCTTCATCGTTCTTCACTTCCTTCCATAACCCATGGTCAACAAGGGCCTCAAAACAAATCTGAAAGTTCAGGACCCGAAAAAATGGTAAAAATAGTAAATTACCAAAATTGCTAGAAAGCTATTTTGAGCCATCTGGAAAAGGTGGGTGGCCATCGATATCCACTTGGATCACTTCTCCTCTCTCTTTCTCTTTGTCTGTGATCATTCCTCTGGGTAGACCAAGCCTATTGAATATGAATTCATCATACTTCCAATAATTTTGGTATACTTATTCTTCCCCCCAAATCTCTTTGGTAAACTCATAAGGTAGACCAATCTTGTTGAAATGCTCTCTAACCGTGTTTTCAGGATCATGTCTCCTGTATCTCTCTTCCCTGGAGTGATAGGAAATGAGGGTGTTTACTTTTTCTTGTGCTTGCTTAGTGTTTTCAAAGAAAAAATTCCACACATACGATGGCAGTGGAGGCCAAATTTATTTCTTTAGCCGGTACAACATCCCCCCAACTCCATGTATTATAGTTTGATACACCACTTCTTGGAGCACAAGTTTGTCGAGCATGAACCACAGAAGCAAATGGGGTGGTTTAATTGTGCCATATATTTTTATATAAGTACCATGATCCATGAGGTACCTACTGCCAATTATTCTTATAACTTCCATGGCTTTGTCATTCATGCATGGAGGAGGGGTGCAAAAGATAAACTCATATAATGGAGCAAGAAAATGCTCACAAATCCTTTGATAATCCATATGATATTTATGTTCCAAGAGTGTTTTACAATATATGTGGATTGTAGGATTAAATGGTAGCCGAATCCATCCCATATCAAGGTACTTTACTACTTGTGAGCCATGCTCATGATTCCTAGAAGGTATGATGACATATGGAAATTTGGGAACGTTCCAGGTTGGGATTGTTTTACTGTTGTGATAGCTGTTGCAAGGATTTCAGAAAATATGCCATCCAAATTGAATGATTTCACCTCATCTGCATAGTAATATATTAGGGGCATATAGGATAGAGAGAATTGTGTCGCATCAGGTTCCTTGTACAATCTACAAAGCATGGCTACCAAGTACTGGTAGGGTCTTCATAAGGCACTTGTCGGGTATCTGCTTTTAGGTATGTGATTAAATTAATTATCTACCCTATACCACTTGGGGAACAATTCCTTATGATCCAGGTGGATATCAGTGGCCACCTACCTTTTACAACCCGGTTAAAACAATTTTCTGGCAATTTTGGCAATTTACTATTTTTAGCAGTTCTTAGTTTCCGGGGCCATTTTGAGGGCCTAAATGAAGGTTTTTTGGGATCGAGCTTCTAAATGAAATTCAAAGGCTCTAATTGAGGCCCCAAAATTAATCTCCTCAATGATACCTTTCCAATGGGATATCGCATGCTTAAAACAAAGATCGTATGCAAAAGTTACGACCCCGAGAAGTTGATGTACTAACTTACCCAAACGAGGCCCACATGATTTTTGGTGCTTCATCTCCTAGGGTTAGGTTTTTGGATGTCTAGGGTTTTTGACATTCCTGTTTATTGTAAAAATACCTTCAAATCCTCATTGTAATTGTATTCTTGCGAATGAGCGCAACCGTCACATCTCTTATCAGAGATAAGTCACCACCATTCCAACAAGCTTGTTTTCCACTGCATTTTATAGTTTCGGCTTCTTTCCTTATTGAATAGAAAACTAGTTTTACTGTATCTATGTTATTATGTGTTAAGCATATTTTAATAATCTGTATTAATTTCATTTTTCTCATAAAATCCATATCAGTGGTATCAGAGCGATCTTCTCCTTGTTGTCTTAATGCATGTCCCCAACAAGTCTAGGGTACAAAGAATTGGGTCTCGAGCTTGTTTCTATTGAGGAAAAAATATTCCGCACACCCAAGCGACCTCTCATGGCAGAAGAAAAGAAAGATGATGTGAAAAGAGATCCTTTCAAAATGTTTCTTGAGGAATCCCTCATGCAACAAAGGAACGAGATGATGGATAGTTTCGCGGAAATCCTTCGGTGGCTACCAACAGGGGACACATCTTCCTCGAGCGGAGGTGCCACCCTCTTCAAGTTACAAATAAAGTTTGATATTCCTATATTTGAAGGTTTGATAGACACAACTTCTATAGACAAGTGGTTGAATCTACTAGAAGGGTATTTTTTTGTCCATAACTTTTCGAATAGAGAAAAGATTACTTTTGCACTCCTCAAATCCATTCCCCATGTCAAATATTTGTGGGAAAATTTCTGTGAGAAAAAGGAAACAGAGGAACTCTCATTATTTACAGTCGGGGCCACCTGGGAATCCTTCAGGGATGCTATTAAGGAACAATACTACCGTGTCGGAAGTTATGATGACTTGTACACCAAATGGACCACACTGTAGAAAGAAAGAGGCCAAGCAGTGCCAGAGTTCACAAATATCTTCCATACCTTGTGCACCAAGCTGGGTATCAAAGATTCAGAGTGACATATGGTGCTCAAGTATCATGGTGCTCTTCATAGATACATCTAGATCGAAATGGAATTTCTGGACATTTCATCCTTGGGTGCGACCTACCGATATGCTGTCAAAATTGAGCAGAAGCTCAAACAAAAGAAGCGACAATTTGGACATGGGAACCCCTCATAGAAAAATCCAGGAAGGGGCAGCCCCAACCCATAGAATAAAGGATAGAGAAAATATGGATAGTATTAGAACAACCAGTCCAAGCCGCAAGTAAGGAAGGACACCGAAAAGACAAAGAAAGATACCAAGAAGTGGTGTGACTTCCATAAGAGCCCTTGGAATAACACTACTAACTGCAGATGCGGGTTGTAACTCTGAGTCAAAACCAGAAAGGGGAAGACATATCATTGACATGGAACCCAGTTCCACCGTTGCTACCACCAAGCTCTAGCCTGGTGAACCAGATGAGCCAGAAGAAGGCGAGCACCTCTTCCATTCAGAGATGTGGGTAAAAGGAACCCCGTTGCACTTCATCATTGATAGCGGTAGCCAAAAGAACCTCATCTCAGTAGAGGTCATCAAGTGAATGGCCCTACCAACAATGCCACACCCACAACCCTACACCATTTGATGGCTCCTCCAAGGAAGCGATCTCCGCATCAACCAATAGTGTCGACTATCGTATGGCATCAAGCCCTTCAAAGACGAGGTATTGTGTGATGTTTCCCCTCTCAAAGTTTGTAATGTTATTTTTGGACAACCTTATTTATGGAAACATCATGCTGTATATGAGTCTAGGCCTTGTAGTGTTATTATTACTTTGAACATGAAATTGTATAGGATAACTGAGGCAGTCCCTCCTAGTGCTATTTCCTTGATCTCTGCCAAGAAATGCAGGAAGGTCATCTCTCAGACCGGGAAATTTATCTTCTTTGTGATTTTCTCTCAGACTGAGTGAAAGATCGCAACCACATCCAGGGTCTCCATGATTGATCTATCCACACAATAGAAACAAGTGGATAAGGTCGTAGAAGAATAATCAAATATCTTCTCCTGTCCTACCGGGGTACCTTTGCACTACTAGGTCAAGCATCCCATCGATCTGACCCCAGGTGCACCGCTACCCAATGGGCTAGTCTACCACCACTCTCTGTTAGAAAACAAGGATATCAAGAGGAAGATCCAAGAACTACTCCACAAGGGGAACATACATCTCAGCTCATCGCCTTGTGGGAGCCCAATCGTGCTGGTGCAGAAGAAAGATCAAACCTGGCGACTCTGTATTGATTACCGAGCCCTGAATAAAATCACAGTCTGAAACTGGTACCCGACCCCCTGAATCAACGACCTCATTGATCAACTCATGGGGGCCAAATACTTCAGTAAGATTGATCTGAAGTCTAGATACCACCAAGTCCCAATAGAACATACAGATGTATGGAAGATCACCTTCAAGTCAAAAGGTCTTTTTGGATGGCTGGTCATGCCCTTTGGTTTGACAAATGCTCCAACAAATTTTAAGAGGATGATGGACGATATCGTATAGCCTTTCACCAATACGTTTGTAGTGGTGTATCTGGATGACATCCTCATCTACAATAAGACTTCAACGGAACACTTGCAACATATTCACCAAGTTCTGCACACCCTGCAACAACACAAACTATATGAAAACTTGGAAAAATGCTCCTTCGTCATGGACAGGGTCCATTACTTAGGCTACATCATTGATTGACATAGTGTGCATGTGGATGTAGCCAATATCCAAGTCATCCATGACTGGCCAGCCCCAACCACACTCACTGAACTTCAGAGGTTCTTGGGCCTCGCCAATTTCTATTGCAGGTTTGTGTTGGGATTCTATCATATCGCATAGGTCCTCAGATAAGTAACCAGTGGTGGAGGTAAGGAAAAATTTGTGTGGGGCCTGTCCCAAAAAAAAGCCTTCGATGAATTGAAGAAGATTTTGTTCTCATCTCCAGTAATTTCATTACCGGACTTGCAACATCCCTTTGAGATCAAGACAAATGCTTCAGACTATGCTGTGGATGCTGTTCTCACTCAACACGACCATCCCGTGGCATATCATAGTGAGACACTATCAGATGTTGTCCGTAAGTACCCTACTTATGACAAAGAAATGTACTCCATTGTGAAATCCTACCACCAGTGGAGACATTACATTCTTGGGAAGGAGACAATCATCCACATTGATCACAAGCCACTACAGTTCATGCAGACCCAAGGAAAATTGCAGAATGACCACCATCAGAAGTGGTCCACATACTTACAACAGTTCCACCTCAACATCAAGTATAAAACATGAAGTACCAACCGATTTGTTTATTTCCTCAGCTGACCTCTAGTGGAGAAACTCAACATGGTGCTAGACTCTTGTGGCCATGAGACGTACGGATGACCCCACCTCTACGAGACAGACCCTGAATTCTTCACCACCTACCAAATGTTGGGCACCAACTCAGTGGTCGCTAATTTCCATATTCAAGATGGGTTGTTGTGCCATCTGGGACATCTCTGCATTCCATCAAGCGAGTGCATGAAGCTAATTTGGGAAGCTCACTACAGTCGGGTGGTAGGAAAATTTAGCATTGAAAAGAAAGTGGTAGTGCTGCAAAAACATTTCTACTCGCCGAAACTTCGACAGGATGTCGACAAGTATATCAGGTCCTGCACTGCCTGCGCTATTGCCAAACCGACCACTAAGAAATAGGGCCTTTACATCCCTCTTCCTACTCCTGAGAGGCCATGGGAATCAATCTCAATGGACTACATGTCGGGCCTCCCATCCACCAAGAGGGGAAATGACTATGTTTTTGTGGTTGTTGATTGCTTTTTGAAGATGGAAATTCTATCCACTTGCAAGAAGAACATCACAACAGAAACCACTGCCAAGCTCTTCTTTGAACAACTATGGGTACATTTTGGGATCCCAAAAACCATTATCTCAGACCGTGATATTCGGTACCTCAACAAATTCTATTCGAGCCTCTGATCACTACTGGATACCAAGCTCACCAAATCCACTGCCTTCCACCCCCAGAAAAATCTCCAAACTGAGGTCGTCAATCGGATGATCGTACATATCCTACACATGTACAATTAAAAACACCCCCTCACATGGGATGAGAGTCTTCCCTATGTCTATATGTTGGCCCTCGATCAAGTTTTGAGAGAACACTAGTCGTGTTTGACCATTTTTGGGACTTCAATAGGCTGGTCGAAGATGGAGCGCCCAGGCAAAGCAGAGATCGCGGGATCTCGCTTGTTTTGCATGATTTTTGGGTTTTTAAGGTTTATGTAATAGGTATGGGATGTGGGCCCATGGTTTTACCCATATTTATGCCTTTTGTAAATGTATAAATAGGGAGCTAAGTGATGTAATAAGTACTAGAATCAACTTAGTGCAAGAGATCTTATCGGCTTAGTGCACAAGTAGTGGTTGGTTATGTGCACAGTGTATTAGGCTTAGTGAAAGAGACTATAAGAGGCTTTGTGCAGACATACTGTGTAAGGATTTGTGCACATACAGAGTTGGCTCTGTGCCTTGACCTGATTTTGGGAAGGAGGATCTGGCAGGCTGCACACAGATCTCCTGTCCTCTATGGAGTTGGGCTCTGTGGCTCTGTGCATAGTAGCATATGGCTTTAAAAGATTGAAGAAGACAAATAAAGAAGGAGAAGAAGTTGGTGGATTTAGCCCCACTATAGGATCTATGTCCTAGCTAGGTTGTAGACACCTGAGTTGTACAACCCCCCCTGCCTCTACCTCGGGTGAGACTTCATCTACTTCACAGGTGTTGCCAAAAGGGCTGGTAGTTAGGGTTTTGTTGGTGCGTTGTTGAAGCAGTGAACCCTGGGTCTTCCCCTATGCCAACAAATGGTTTTGTTGCTAGGACTTGAAACTGTAATTGCTGGGAACTAAAGAAAAGAGAAAGCTCTGTGTGTAGATCTATTGTTGTAGTGCATAATATTCTACTTGATTGGC
>JASDQU010099923.1:822447-875371 GCA_032191745.1 Picea mariana
AATTTTTTTTGGACTAACAAGTGGATGCAGGAACCTAGAAAGAATTTTTTCATATTGCAGGTCCATCACTGTGATCCCAGTGCACAATATAGGAAAGGCTAGGGATCATTCAAAATAAAGAGAGGATTGACACTGTGTTATAATTGCAAAAGATCAAGACATCTTGCTAAGGAATTCCCTGGTATAAGTCGTATTTGTCTTTGTTGAAAATCTATTGGTCACGAAGTTGAGGATTGCCCTAGAATGCTTGCTAAAGTTGAAAAAATGAACATGAGACAAGAAAACTATGAAGGTCAAAATACTAAGGATATGTTAGAAAACTAGAAAGAATCAGAGACTATGTTATTATAGCTGAAAGAAACACTGAATGATCACAGAGACATCAGTTTACCCGAGATCTTAAAAGAGAAGCAGTGCATAGAAAAAAGAATAGGAGACTTCAACATAGACTGTGTCTTGGATGAGGAAACACAGGTGAATATTATGGTAGAAAGCACTTGGGAAATTTTGGGAAATCCTGCTATTGTTCCTTCATTGGGAAGGATAGGATTGTTTAAAGGAAAGATGATAACCCTATGTGGGAGAGTTACTAATGTACCTATGATTGCTCATGGAACATTGACCAAAGAAGAATTTGAAGTCATTAAGTTTGTTGATAACAACTCTACTTTTGCACTCTTGTTAGGAAAGACCTGGATTGAGAAAGATCATATTAGAAGGAAAGAAGAAGAGGAAGCTACATAATAGAAAAATAAGAATTAAGGGACTTCATAGCTAGAAAGATAGAGTGACTAATGCAAGAAAAAGAGGATAAGTTGAAGCAACAGAGGGCCAAAGAATTAGCTGTCGAAATTGAAAGAACAAAAGAAGGCTTAAGAACCTGTCCATGTAGGAAAGAAGTGCATTCACCCTGGAAATAGTAAGAGAAGAGGTATTACCTTTGAACCCTTTGGAAGACTCTCAGCAGTACGAAGTTACTACGCTAAGAGACGATAAGAATAAGAATGGAAAGAGGAATCCAGAGACTCAAATCATAGGAAAGAAGGCTAGAAAGATCAGTAAAAAGAAAGAAAAATTAGAAAAACTACAGGAAGTTCTAGAGAAGACTTCGCAGAAGGAAGGCTTCCAGAACTTGAAACTCGCCGGATTAGCAGAACCACACAGAATGGGACTTCACCACAATGAAGCTATATGACCATTGGAGGCATCCTAACCATTAGAATGAAGCTTCAGAATGGCTAGAAATGTAGTTATTGCCGGAAATATTTCCATTGGACCATTGAGATCACACCATAACAGATGGATTCAGATTGATTGACACATTCATACCTGTTGGAGGAATTTGTTACAACGTTGCCTATTTAATCCGTCAGATGCTGCGCCGGTTGCACCTTTTGCAAACTGTGATATTTGAGCTAACAAATAATTGATTACATACCGTGCTATGTTGTCTAGACTTCACCGTCCATTTGGTTATCTTATCCGTCTTTTATCCTATCCGATCTCCGTGATTACAAGTGTGAATATCGGGCGAGCATAGCATGCTAGAGAAATCTGTAGAGGAGATTTTGATAGACCTCATGGATGAGAAATTCATGTCTGTAGGAATACAAGTATCGTGGACGAGCGGATTGCAAGCATTCCCCTTGATCGGACAATGGTCTAGCTGAACCATGACTGAGCAAAGAGGGAAACATCATGATGATCTAGCTAATGTAAAGCAGATCCCGTCAGTCTTGCTAGACTACACCCCGCCTTTGACTAGCTCGATTAAGTGCGACAGTGTCTCATGTGAGTTTGAATACATGCTGACCACTGCATACCTCCCGAAGGCGATACGGAAAGTTGGACCTCAGTTGAGACTGATCCCAACTCTCAAGATTAGTGACTTTAACCTCGGAGACAGAAAGAATTATGCGATGCTCGCACCGCACAGGTACTTGATGAAGACTATTGGGAAGAAGCCCAAGATAGTTCCCCAGTCGTAGTTTAAGGAGCTCATGTGCTCCACGATCTTGAACGCAATGAAGATCCCCCACTTTGGCCAACATCAGGAGGTTAACGCTTGCGTTAAACGCCTCCTGTTGTGCTATCATAGAGGGTATCTATGGCTTGACAGGAGCATGACTGTGGATCCGATGCTGATCCACTTGATCACAGGACCAAGCATGCAAGGATAGGACCCCCACCAGTTCTACCGAGGGAAGATGTCATATCGCTCCGTGGCCCAACATATAAAATAAGCCTATGGTGATGTAGGGAAGGGAAAGTGAGGCTACAAGGTAGCCTCCATCCAGGATGAAGCTTTGTGCCTAGCCTGTCAGCTTATAGCTGGCAAGATATTCTGAAAGAACCGTCCGACATAGGTCACAGGGTTCATAGTCGACCTCACAGGGAAGTGTGTCGAAGGAATACAGATGAACTGGGTGAGTAACCTCATCAATGAGTTGGAGAAGGACTGCCGCAAAGCGCAGGACCAAGGTTACAAGTTTCATTTCAGTTGGCTTATGATATTGATCTCATTTGTCATCTGGCAAATTCCAGAAGGAACAACCTTCCTAGAAGTTGAGCCATCAAAACTGTTGGCCACGAAGTTCGCCACCCTGGGGTACACGAATAATATGGTGAAGTAGTGGTAGTCAAACACTGTCTTCCATGCTTACTACCTACAACTGAAGCGCGCCATTGAATCATTCCCCTGAATGACATCGAATACAGTCCATCAGTACAGGCCACTATAAATGTTCCATGCAGACCGACACTTCATCTACATCACCACGCGCAGGGATGAAAGTAAGGAGGAGATGGAGTCTTACTATAAATTGAATGATGAAGACATGGAAGATATCACTAAGGAATGGCTAACAAAATTTCTTGTACCAATCGAATATGTTGAATTCTCTGACCCCGACATCATCGGAAGTCCTTTGGTCACCCGGAATGAGTATGACAGATAGAGTAGCATAAAGAAAAATAAGAAAAAGGATGAATTCGAAGACATAGAAACTGATGAGGAGGACAATGCATCAGATGAAAGTAGGCTTGACTCACCTACAGGAGGAGGAGGAGACGAAGTGAACAAAGAGGAAGGAGGTTAAGACAGAGAAAAGGAACAAAAAGGTGAAGCCACACAATCGAAGGATCCCCTCACCACAATAGAAGAATCATAGAAGAGGAAGGTTTCCTCGGAGAAACTTTCAGCCATAAAGAAGGCTCACGCCAACAAGCCTTAGTAGAAGAATGTGCTCACAGTGGATGATATTTATCTCATCATCACAACCATAGAGGACGCTTCAGAAGACATCTTGCAGAGACATGGAGAAAAGTAGGAGTCGATGTATGACAGAATAGAGAAGGAGCTTAGAGACATACAACAAGCCATCCATTCGAGCCACGCAGTGCCTACTATGCCTTCTTCCGCAGAAAGTGTAGAATTGGGGGATGAACCCACCCAATTGCGAAGGTTAGCAGATGCGACAGAAGCTTGACTTCATTGAGCCTAAGAAGAAAAGAAGCAGGCCACAAAGGCCTTAAAGTAAGAAAAGGAGGAGGTCCTAGAACAACTGTGAGTTGCGGAGAAGAAAAAAAGTGAAATTCAGGCAGAGTTCGAGTAGAACAAAGAGAGGATACAGGAAGAAAAATACCAACTGATCGCAGAGAAGATTGCAATCAAAGAGGCAATAACTCGAGCACTTCGCTTTGTGTCAAGCTTGGCACAAGAGGAACCAGAATCAACTGAGATGCAAGTGGGGAAGCTCGCCAAAGCCATTCAACAGCTTCAAGCAAGATTAATGGAGATAGAAATCCAGGCAGTGCCGAGTGCTCCACAAGAAGTGCGCGATCAGAGGGAAGAAGCTTCCAGGAATGTAGTAGAATGAATCAAGGCATTGGCCTTAGAGTGTAAACAATTAAGTGATCGAAGTGCACCTACCTATGAGCGCCTTGCAGAATATCTGGATTTGAGGAAATTGGAAGCACAACTCCATGAGGTGAAGCAACAGGCATCCACTGTGCAAGCACAGATGAAGCTGCATACTGCAGTTGATAAGATGAAGTGGTCACAAGAATAGTGCGCAGTCCAGTAGCAGGTCACTGCCATCTAGAGCAGAGTTATGAAGGTGACATAGAAACTCCAGCCAGTGTAGGACAAAGCCTGCATGCTTTTTGAAGAGATCAAAGGACGAGGCTCACAATTAGAATAGGTGGTTAGAATAGTGGAACAATGCCTGGAAGGGCCTGTCACCCAACAAGTAATTCAGGAGTTCTCTGAGCAGGAGGCTCTAGTGAAGCAGCAAGTCGAGGCAGCTCGAGGCCTTCAAAGAAGTATTGCCCAGATCAGAGTGACTTGGGATGAGTCACAGATGAGTGTTGGGGGCCTATTGGCCCTTGACCAAGTTTTGAGACAACATTGGTTGTTTTTGACCTTTTTTCGGACTTCGAAAAGCCAGTCGAAGATGGAGCACCGAGGCGAAGCAGAGATCGCGGGATCTCGCTTGTTTTGCGGGATTTTTGGGATTTTAGGGTTTATGTAATGGGTATGGGATGTCGGCCCATGGGTTTACACATGTTTAGGAGTTTTTGTAAATGTATAAATAGGTATCTAAGCGATGTAATAAGTACTAGAATTGACTTAGTGCAAGATATCTGATCGTCTTAGTGCACGAGTAGTGGTTGTTTATGTGCAAAGTGTATTAGGCTTAGTGAAAGAGACTATAAGAGGCTTTGTGCAAATAGAATTTGTAAGGATTTATGCACAGACAGAGTTGGCTCTATGCCTCGACCTAATTTTGGGAAGGAGGATCTGGCAGGCTATGCGCTGATCTCCTGTCCTCTGTAGCTATGTGCATAGTAGAAGATGGCTGTAAAAGATTAAAGAAGACTATTAAAGAAGGATAAGAAGTTGGTGGACATAGCCCCACACTGGGATCTGTGTCCTAGATAGGTTGTATACACCAGAGTCCTACAACCCCCCTGCCTCTACCTCAGGTGATAATCCATCTACTTTGCAGATGTTGCCAAAAGGGATGATAGTTAGGGGTTTTTTGGTGCAATGTTGAAGCGTTGAACCCTGGTTCTGCCCCTGTGCCAACAAATGGTTCCGTTGCCAGGACCTGAAACTATGATTGCTGGGAACTAAAGAAAAGAGAAAGATCTGTGCGTAGATCTGTTGCTGTAGTGCGCAATATTCTACTTGAATTACGAAGCTCTGTGCTAAGAAAGAAACCCGATCTGAAGAAAAGAGGTAAGATATTAAATCTTTGTGCTATGATAAAGGTAAGATACGTGAAATTTTTTGCTTCGAAAGTATGAATCTAGGTATGTTTGATATATTTTGGCCTAGTCTGAAACTAGGGCACAACTAGAAGAAAGAATTGATCCAATAAATTTGATGGAAATAGAGAAAGATATGTTATTCCTATGCATCGAAAGAATTTTTGGACTAACAGGTGGATGCAAGAACCTAGAAAGATTTTTTTCAGATTACAAGTCCATCACTGTGATCCCAATATGCAATACAGGAAAGGTTGGGGATCATTCAAAAGAAAGAGAGGATTGACACTTTGTTATAATTGCAGAAGACCGAGACATCTTGCTAAGGAATGCCCTGGTATAGGTCCTATTTGTATTTTTTGTAAAGATATTGGTCACGAAGTTGAGGATTTCCCTAGAATGCTTGATAAAGTGGAAAAGATGAACATGAGAAAAGAAAACTATGAAGAAGGTCAAAAGACTAAGGATATGTTAGAAAACCAGAAAGAATAAGAGACTATGTTATTACAAATGAAAGAAACATTGAATGAACACAGAGACATCAGTTTACCTGATATCTTAAAAGAGAAGCATCACATAGAAACAAAAATAGGAGACTTTGACATAGACTGTGTCTTGGATGAGGAAAAACAGGTGAATATTATGCCAAAAAGCACTTGGGAAATTTTGGGAAAGCCTGCTATGGTTCCTTCATTGGGAAGGATACGATTGTTTAAAGGAAATATGATAACCCTATGTGGGAGAGTTACTAATGTACCTATGATTTCTCATGGAACATCGACCGAAGAAGAATTTTAAGTCATTAAGTTTGTTGAGATCAACTCTCATTTTGCACTCTTGATAGGAAAAACCTGGATTGAGAAAGACCATATTAGAAGGAAAGAAGAAGAGGAAGCTACATAATGGAAAAATAAGAAATAAGGGACTTCATAGCTAGAAATATAGAGCAACTAATGCAAGAACAAGAGGATAATTCGAAGAAACAACGGGCTAGAGAATTAGCTGTCGAAATTGAAAGAACACAAGAAGGCTTAAAGAACCTGTCCATGTAGGAAAGAAGTGCATTCACCCCAGAAATAATAAGAGAAGAGGTATTACCTTTGAACCCTTTGAAAGACCCTCAGTAGTGCAAAGTTACTATGCTAAGAGCTGAAGAATAAGAATGGAAAGAGGAATCCAGAGACTCAAATAATAGGAAAGAAGGCCAAAATGCTGAGTATGAAGAAAGAAAAATTAGAAAAACTACAGGAAGTTCCAGAGAAGACTTTGTAGAAGGAAGGCTTGTAGAACTTGAACCTCACCGAAATAGTAGAACCGCGCAAAATGGGACTTCACCACGACGAAGCTATATTAACCTTGGAGGCATCTCGACCATTAGAATCATGCTCTAGAATGACTAGAAACATAGTTATTGCCGGAAAAGATCACCATTGTACCATTGAGATCGCACCATAACGGATGGATTAAGATTTATTGACACATTCATACCCGTTGGAGGAATGTGTTACAAGGTTTCCTATTAATCCATCGGATGCTGTCCCGAGACCACTTTTTGTAAATTGAGATATTCGATCTAACAAAGAATTGATTACATACTGCACTGTGTTGTCTAGACTTCACCATCCATTTGGTTATCTTGTCCGTCCATTCACCTACCCAATCTCCATGATTACAAGTGTGAATTTTGGGCGAGCATAGCACACTAGAGAAATCTGTAGAGGAGATTTTGATATACCTCATGGCTCAAAAAGTCATGTCTGTAGGAATACAAGCATCGTCAACGGGTGGATTGCAAGCATCCCCCTCGACTAGACGTTGGTCTAGCTGAGCCGTGACTGAGAAAAGAAGCAAACACCACGATGATCTGGCTAACCTGAAGAAAATCCCATCGGTCTTGTCAGACTACACCCCGCCTTTGACTGGCACAGTTAACCGCGACAATGTCCCACATGAGTTTGAATACACGCTGATCACTGCGTACCTCTCAAAGGGGATACACACAGTTGGACCTCAGTTGGGACTGATCCCAATTCTCAATATCAGTGACTTCAACCTCAAGATTGAAAGAATTATGTGATGCTC
Source organism: Picea mariana (assembly GCA_032191745.1). Taxonomy (NCBI): domain Eukaryota; kingdom Viridiplantae; phylum Streptophyta; class Pinopsida; order Pinales; family Pinaceae; genus Picea; species Picea mariana. Next base: position 829,801 of record JASDQU010099923.1, read on the forward strand.
GCACCGCATAGGTACTTGATGAAGACGACTGGGAAGAAGCCCAATATAGTTCACCAACCGTGGATTAAGGAGCTCGCATGCTCCACGATATTGAACGTGATGAATATCACCCACTTTAGCTGACATCAAGAGGTTAGTTCTTGCGTTAAACTCCTCCTGTTGTGCTATCACAAAGGGTATCTGTGGCTTGACAAGCACATGACTGTGGATCCAGAGCTGATCCACTTGATAGCAGAGCAGTTGAAACCAATAGAGCTCAACCCTGATTTCCTGAAACATGCATCCAGTGATCATTTTTTGGACACACAGAATAAGGGCACTCGACAACAAACGATCCAACTTTATCGAGTCGTCAAAGCAGGGAAGCTCCTACACCAAGGCAAGTGGTTCACTGGGGGCCAAATTCAACAGAAATTTCCTCATCTAATGGGGGAAATAAACTCAATGGAGACCACTGATTCCTAAGGAGGGAGGATTGATCCAGGTGGATATCGGTGGCCACCCACCTTTTCCAAATCGATCAAAACAATATTCTAGAAATTTACTATTTTTAGCAATTTTTAACTTCCGAGGCCATTTTGAGGGCCTAAATGAAAGTTTTTTGGGATAGAGATTCTCAATGATAGCCAAAGGCTTTGATTGAGCCCCCAAAATGAATCTCCTCAACGATACCTTTCTAACCGACTATCGTGCGCCTAAAACAAAGATTGTATGCAAAAGTTATGACCTTGGGAAGTTGATGTACTAACTTACCCAAACGGGGCCCACATGACTTTTGACGCTTCATCTCCTAGGGTTAGGTTTTTGAATGTCTAGGGTTTTTTACATTCTTGTTTATTGTAAAAATTCCTTCAGAGCCTCATTGTAATCTTCTTCTTGTGAATGACCGCAACTGTCACATCTCTTCTTAGAGATAAGCTGCCACCATTCCAACAAGCTTGTTTTCCGCTGTATTTTACAGTTTCGTCTTATTTTCTTATTGAATAGAAAACCAGTTTTACTGTATCTATGTTATTATGTGTTAAGCATATTTTAATAATATGTATTCATTTCATTCTTCTCATAAAATCCGGATCACCTTAGGTGTGTACTCGAACTCACTGAGGAGTTTACTATTTAGTTTTTTTATTGCTTCTTCAATGTGATATCACTTAGCCAAATTCTCTGGTCTAAATGAATCTATGGGTTGTTTCTCATGTTGCAGAAATATCTGTTTTTAAGTCAGTGTTCTTAAGAATCCATGAGATAACATCTGTAGAATGGAATACTATTGGGTGTTTTTCTACTCTGAAGATACGTGATTTTTTGATATTCCTGGACACCTGGAGCTCCTCTGGATCTTCAGTTTTGGTGGAGAAATTATATTTTTTGAACATGTGATAGATTTCTTTGATTTCAATGTTTCTCCATATTTCTCCAAAATCCTTGATGTATCGTCATATGTGGATTCAATAATGTCTAGCTCTCCTTCCAGTTGCTGGGCACTGCCAGACGCCTTGGCTCAGGATACCTTTCCTGCTGTTTTATTTCAAGGTGACATGTTTGAACCTGCCATAAAGATAAGTTTAGTGCACATATTAGGATATAAAATAAAATTCAATGAAACTAAAGGATTTGAAATACAAGAGGAATTATTGAAATTACTACTAGATAGAGAATCATCCTCTGAAGAGGTTAGAGTGTTGGTAGGCATGCTTAAGCACCTTGGAAAAAAATTTTGGGAGGAAAGGGAGAAACTAGGCATTGAAAGGAGAAATCAAAGGTCAAGAGGTTAACTCCTTTGATGCAAATTGGAGTTCATACTAAGTTCTCTGAGGCTAGTGAGAAGTTTCTTGAAAAGGATCTAATCGATGAAATTAAGAACTCCTCCAATGTGCATCATAGGATTTAGTTATAATTGTTCTAATAATCCATCAGAAGAGTTTGTGTCTAGTCTCTCGAGACCTTAGGTAAATCGGTGAAGTTGAATGTAACTCCTCTGTTAATATTGGAGGAGTTGAGTGAAAATCCTCCGATATGATTGGAGGAGTTACCTCTAATATCTCTGAGTGACTGAGAAATGTGGGGAAGTTGTCTGCAACTCCTCCAATCACATCGAAGGAGTTAGTAAGAACTCTTCCGATGTGGTTGAAGGAGTTAAATGAGACACTCTCGATGGTAAGAAAATCAAAGGTGAAGACATTTTTTTGAACATCTAATACTAGGAATTATCTCAAGTTCGAGTTTTGACGAAGGTTCCGCCAACCAAAATGCATCTTCAAGGTTCAAAAAATTGTATAAGGTACATGTTTGTGAAAGGAGATCAAGGGAAGGGAAACAATTGTATCATAATTCACGGATGAGTCTGAGGACAGGACGTTGGGTCGAGGGACAATGTGGATAAGAGAATGAAGAAGAGAAAAAGAAGATAAGAAACTCTAACCCTAGCCATAACCTTAACCCTAGAAAAGATGAAGATACCCTTACCTAGTAACATGATTCCATGTGGAGGGTGATGACTAGTTATGAATCCGAGTAATAAATGACTTGGCACACTCTATGGGGCTCCCCTCATCTCATCTCCTTTGGAAAGATAATGAAAACTACCAGTTCGAGACTCATATAGGAAAAAGAGAACTTTGACATTAAATGCGAGGTTGGCGAAGTAGTGAAGGTCGGAGGACTTAAGGACAAGTTCTCCGATGAACATTAGAGATGTTGAGAGAAACTCATCCGATACAAATAGGAGGATTTATAACTAACTCCTCTGATTCACATAAGAGGAGTTATTGTTAAATCAGGCGATGAAGGGTGAAATCAGTGAGGAAAGAAGGAACTCATCCGATGTGAATCAGAAGAGTTTGAAGTAACTCCTCTGATTCTCATCAGAGGAATTAATATTAGCTTGGCTGATTTCATTTGCTTAGCTCAAGGACCAAGTCCTCAAGTGATTCTATTTAAAACATGATTTTCTAAGGAAAACATGATTCCTATGAGGATCTTAAGTTGGATAAATACCAAAGAAAATTGATCTTAGGCTCAAAAGAAGAGGGGCCCCATTTTCCATTTTCCAAAGGTTATGCAAGATCAAAGAAGGAAAATGGAGGGTTGTTGTGCTTGTCATAACAGAAGGAAAGATGGATCACCCAAGGGACTCTATAGTAGATAAGGGTATGCCTGAGCTTGAGCCTGAAAGGTGAGTGACTACAAGGAAGGGGAGACTTCGATAGCTCATGAGTAAGACTCGATGGAGTCTCTAATTTGTTTTTCATATGTTGACTATGATCATGCACACAATTGGTATGTCAAGGAAAATAGTGAGCCAAGTTAATGAGACAACCATATGGACGAAGATCCATGAATTACAAAGATAAGCATTGTGTTGATTTGTGAATATTTCGTCTTGAGTTTGAACAACAATAAAAAGTTTTCCATGAAATGGGACTTAATATGTTTTTTTTTTGAAAACTATTGTAGGCATATGATAAATGCCAAGAGTTTGCTAAATGACCAGATCAATAAGAGGATAACATTGTTGAAGTAGATGAAAGTTAATGTCATGGCATGTGTTGCTGAAAAGAACACCGAATACGGTGTTCCTTTAAGGGGGAGTGGATTATAACACCCCTCTTTCCTCCGGCTTGTAATTAATCATAATTAGTGATTTCCATGAAATGGCATGTAAATATTGTAGATATATTATTTTTAATTTTAATTTCCAATAAATGACTATGGGGGTGAAGCCTCAAAGTAGTGGACATGATCCTACCAAGGGAAATAATGGGAAATTTAGAAAGGGGGTTCATTATGTCAAGATGAACCAAACTTGCTTGCTGAGATATTTTGGGATATTCTGACTTCTCCTTAGCCCTGATGAAAAGGGTGCAAGTTGGTTAATGAGAGAGGATTGGTGGTTGAGAAACCAACCACCCTTAATGAATGCATATATGTAAAATCTAGCTAGGACAAAAAAGGCTGCTAGCTAAAGGTACAAGAGATTACGAATTCTGCAGTCCAAATTGACCCATGATTTGCCTTCTAAAAAATGAAATAGAAAGATAGGTTGATAACCTTTCGAGAGAATGCATGTAGGAAAAGGAATGAGAAAGGGCAAGAGGGGAGACACCAACACATGAGGAGAAATTGAGGAGAGTTCAAGGAGTTTCATATGGAAAGAAACTAGTCATAAAATTGGTTGGAGAACCTAGAAAACCTTACCTGAGCTAAGAGGGTCGTGAGCTTGATGCTAGAATGGCATCTGATAAACCTCGAAGAGGTTGGGGCTAGGTGGGTGTAAGGAAAATATATACCAAGAGTAGGGTGAAGGAGAGTGACCTTTGAATCTTACTCAAAACTTGGGAGAGATTCCCTAGTAGTACCATGGCCTGACATAGAGGTGGTCAAAGTGATAAGAATGAATGCATCTAATCCTAGGGTTGGGATGAAAGAAAAACACCCATGACCAGTTGTTTTAGCACTCCGTAAATCCATTCAGTTGATAAAAAGACGACGAAGGTAAATGTTTCAACCAACTTTGAGACCTGAAACGAGCCTTTCACATCTAGAGAGGGCTTTCTTAGAAATGGCGCGATCTCCGCACAGGATATGACTTTGAAAACAATGGCTATATTTAACACCTATGATAAAATGGGTTCTGGTTATATTGGCACAGAAAAGTAAGATTCGGGCTATGGGGTCAATCTGAGGAAGAGATGGGACAAATGAATCAGTGACTGGATTCGAGAGGATAAGGCTAGGTGAGCAACAAGCTTCAGTGTAAAAACGTAATCTATGGTGGGAGAAATTACAGGAAGTAACTCAGAAGCGCTGCTATGGACGAATTCAGAGTTAGCTTGAGAGGAAAACATTTTGTCTAAGTGGCGCGAACAAGGGGTGTTGTACAACGATTCCGCAGGTTCGATAATTCGTTCTGAAATAGAAAGAAAAAGATATGAAATAAAGATAACATGAAAGAACATACACAAAGAGAGAAGTACAATACATCCAACTATTACAAATAGAATCTTTTCATCAAATCACAGGACCTTTGCATTAAATTCCGGACAAAACTCAGACTACATACAATAGCTATCATCTACCCAATTTGACAACCAACCTTGTTTACATAAAATTGATCCCCATATATGGAAATATAATGTCACCCTTGGTTGTTAGGTTTAAGCTACTCTCTCCTGGAATCATGGATCCATTTTCTTTGAAAGAGAGCAATAACTTCAACAGATTTACTAAAAATAGGAAACCCGAATTTTCCAAATCATAATAGTAACCGAGATATTCTTTACAATCATTGATCATGATCAAAATTCTACCCTATGGTTGTGACAAGTCATCATTAGCACTTCTGGACACTCTGTCACCCCTGCACAACAAGTCTTCTATGCAACAGTAACCTACAACAAGAAAACACAACGGAATGCGCAACAAACTAGGAAAATAGGCATTAAATATGACATTGTATCTCACTTATAAAAAACTATTTTTACAAATGGAGAGAGGGTTTTGTATTTAAGCTCGTTATAAATAAAAACCTCTCTTGTTTTCTTGAAATTCATCTCCATTTGGCATGAAATCGTGTCACAAAAACATGTCTCAAAAAAGAAATCATGAAAGCTAAAAAAAGGGCTCAAAGATTCATTCAAATATCCCAATCCGTGACACATTTTTCAAATACGAGAGAGGTTTTTATTATTTGTCTTGTCTTCGACAAAAACCTCTCGGGGATTTTAAAAATTCCTCTCCAGCTGGTAATAAAATGATCTTGAATTTGACCACTAAAATAGTAATTTGCGTAGCGTGACCGGTAGCATGTGCACAGGAAAATCCTTTGCGCGAAACCATCCTCTGCGTGACAACATCCCACTGTGCGATGAAATCCACTGTGCAAAAGAATCCTATGCACGACAACATCCCATTGCACGATTGAAACCATTGCGCGAAAGCATCCTATGCGTGGCAACATCCCACTGCGCGACGAAAACCACTGCATGAAAGCATCCTATGCCTGACAACATCCCACTGTGAGACGAAATACACTACGCAATAACATCCTATGCGTGATGAAATCCAGTGCACGATAATATCCTTTGGCGGTAAAGCACTTTACGCAATGGGTAACAAATTTTGCAGTGCGCAGTTGCAAATGAAAATGGAAATAATAAATGAAAACCTTCCTTTTGAAACTAACCGTTGGAGATGTTAGATGATGCCAGACACAAAAAAAACATGGGTGCCAACATGCATGACTTTGATTTTTTTTTGACAAACCTCTAACCTTAGCCATGAAAATCATGGTGCTAACAAGTTGGATGGATTATCAACTGTAATAGATAAGTATCTCTATACTCTATGTATCAAACTGAGATGTATGGCTGGAATTTTTGTATTGTAATAATGAATACAAATGTGTGACTTATGGTGGTTTATGGACTTATATATATATATATATATATATATATATATATATATCCACTGGGAGGCCTTTGTGCTTGTATTAAATGCATTTGTATGGAATTGTATGTATATTACATCCTGGAGCAAGAGGACCCTCAATCTTATTTTGAACAGTCATGGGATTGTACGAATGGTTCCTCCAGTGAAATTAGTTGTGAAATTAACTATATGCTCGTGTCTCTTGTGAATGCAACATGATATTTTTTGTAGTGTGTAGCCCGTGAAAATACAACATGCCTATAAACTAAGTATGAACACTAATTCATAGGAGGAAGGGATAGGGTGCCATGAGATAGGCATTGGAATGTTTGAGTTCCCGAGAGAGGCCTTTGTGTGGTCTAGAGAGCCTTAATTATTATGTGGAATCCCCTCTCCTGGTATAGGTTGTTCGCAAAATGCAAATATCCACCCAAAGGGGTGAAGTAGGAATATRTTAGTCGGTTTAGAAGAGGACAACATATATTCCTAAAGGCTTGGTAAGACCTTAGAAAGGACTTATAATATCTCCTTGAACGACTAATTCCAATATTAGACCGTTAACCCGTATAAATCATGTGTCCTAGGTGGATGGTGTTATCACTCTAGGAAACTCTCTTAGGTTGTATCTCAAAGATGCCTGGTAACTTAACTAATGTTGCAATGGTTCACTCAATAGTGGGTAATCATTGGATCAATATGAATATCTAACTAACTGAATTGTACATTCAAGACTATCTAGGCATATTCAACAGTGCAAGGCTTTCAAGAGATATAATCAAATAGGTGTGTATCAAATGGAATAGAAACTAATCACATCAACCAAATCATACATATATAAAACAATAGATATGATGGGTCTAGAAACTAGTATAACAATCTATGATCCTTTGCTCAATAATAAGACAGTGAGATGACAGTCACCAATGGATTATGTAAATATAGAAAAATAATATCTATCACTCATAAGCGTAAAGAAAAAGAAGAAAGAAGATCTGACAACATCAATGAAAGAAGCTTGCAAGCCAAATATCTATTAGAAAGGGTCTCTTATTACAATAACAACATAATTGAACTCAAAATCAAACCCTTCAGTCTATAAAATTGATAGGATTTATATCCATTACAAGCAGTTTCAGATCCTCAAAAGATGGATCTGATAACCTCTTCTCCTATCTCAAATTCGGATTTGTGAGGTGGCTGGAAAAGACAGAGATTTTTGGAAATATGCTGCTCAAAGATTGACCCATATCTCTCAAACCAAAACTCTTGTGTACAAAATGGAAGAGGATTTTGTATATTGGTTTGTTGCGAGAAAAAACCTCTCTCAGTTCTTTGAGATTCATTTTCATTTTGGCGGGATTTTCATTTCAAAAACATGTGTCAAACAGGAAAATTCTGAGATCCGAAAATTAGGGCTTAGAGATGAATTCAATTCTCCCAATATATGACACCTGTAGGAAAACTGAGAAAGGTTATTTTTCTTTGACATGTTATCAACAAAAAAATTCGCCCATTTCTCAAAACGATTCTCCAGTCGCTCGGAATCATCATTTGAAAATGATGACTCAACATGGAAAAAACAYACCTTTCTGCACTTTCGGTGGCTAAGAGAGCCCCGAATTTCATGTTTTAAGCACTGAAAGCTAAGGCTTTCGGTGGTTAAGAATCCCTTTTGGAAAAGCGCTTAACCATCGAAACCTGATTTTTGWTTTTTTTGAAAATAAAACCAAATCAAAAGTTTTTCAAACTTTGTTACAAACATAAGGCTCTAAAAAATGAACCTTAAAAAATTTAGAGTTGTATTTTTCAATGACTTCCTATAACCTAAAATATACAAATTTGACTATGTTATTTGAGGAGATAACATCTGGCTCCTTCTAGGGATGAAAAAATCCCTACGAGGTTTCCAAGAACCTAGTAGTTCCAGTCGCCTTTAGCATTGGGCATGGAGTCATCTTTCTTATACAATTGATCTTCTGCAAACTTGTAACTTGCCTGTAGCCTTTACCATTGGGCCATGGAGTCGTTTGGCCTTTAGAACTGATCCCCTACAAACCTGTAGTCAATGTGTATCACACCTATAGAATTTACCAAAGATATCTAGATACTAGAAAACTGAATCAAATTTACTTAAAATGGAAAGTCAAAAACAGTTCCAAGTGAATAGGAAAAGATCCTATTTACTAGGTCAACTCCTTATCTCAATTATCTTCATGTCCTTCAAAATCTTGATGAGATGATCAAGTACTCGAACTCATCTTTTGACAGTTGGCCAACACTTTGGACAATAATAGAATGGACACTTAACCTTCTTGCCATGTCATATGCCTCAAAAGATGGAAAGGGATGATGATTTGTATCCCCTTAATTGTTATCCTTCATAAAAAACTATTTCCATGTAATCTGGAAACAAAAAGATCTGATCTGGGAAAAAATAAAAGTGATCTGCCAGTTTCTGTGCTTTCGGTGGCTAAGAGAGACTGTGGAAGCCTGATTAAGCCACCGAAAGCACTATTTGAAGAATAACTTTCAAAATTACAAAACTAAATCGTTATTTATAGCTCAGGATCTTCTTCTTCTAGGYTTATGAGGATATGTTTATATACTATAGTACTACTCAACATTCATACCATGTATTTGTTCTTAGTTTATATATCACTATGTGTAAGCTTTTGGATCATTCATTTAGTCTTAACACATGCATAAAGAGTTTCAGTATTATCATATTTCTGAAGTAGATCTACTTATCCAAGTCTGTCATCCATGCTCTTATTTCTTCAAGCCAAAAATAGAGTATGAACTAGATAGGAGACCCATCTCCTGTAGGTTAAACTGACTGCTGACTGTGTATGAGAAAATTGAGTTGATGAGTAGCTTCAATGAATGATCCAAGTGATGTGGAAGCTGTTGTAGACCTGCATATTTTATTTTATGTCTCATATAACCTTCAAAACTTGCAAATTTCACCATTTTACCCTTCTTTCATTCCATTGTCAAGATTAAGGTTTAGCATAGTAAGATAATGCTTTCATAATTTAAATCAAATGCCGAAGACTGTGAGGATAATCATTTGAGATGTGAAAACCTTGTATCTTTAGAAGAAGCTCCCCTTACACTGCTGTACACAATTTATCTTTCGAGCCTTGACTTTCCCTGCTTAAATCAACTAGTGAAAGTTTGTTGTATTGGCTGAAAATAGATTCATAGTTGAATCTCTCCAATGACAACCTATCCAGATATCTCCTAGTTATTGGCTCCAAGCAGAAGAGGTAACCTCCATAGATCATTCAACATGCATATCTTCTGATGGATCAAGAATGGTACAATTTGTTTTCTTGTTATTATCATTGTTGAATACTGGCATCTTCATTGAGAGACCCATTTTTTAGGTCTATCTGAGAACATATTTGCAGTCTAGAAATAACTTCTAAAATACATGCCTCTACTTATTCAAGAAAAATGAAAACAATCTATCTGCTCATATGAAGAGCTTATTTAGCTGCCTACTCCTACACTAACCAACTATACTGCCTCTTAATCAAGTAAACTCATGCTTCCAATGAACCCATATCAGAAACTGATTTACTGAACCTGTTCTTGATCTTGAACCGAAAAATAATGGAATGCATAGCTAACATAAAAGTGGTTTGAACAGATAGTAAATCCAACTTTCATCTGACAAAAATACTTTAACATATATGCTACTCATAGATTCCAAATAGTTTGCAATATGGTCATAAATGTCACAAAGAAATACCTCTTCGTAACAGTGTTTCAACTGGAAATTGAAATGATGATGGCTGCCTTCATTAATATCGATGTTGAATGTGAATTGTTCTCCCTTTGTCGGAGGAAAATGCAAGCTTAACTTCTGATCTGAAACTTTTTTCTCCCCTTCACCATATCTCTGTAATCTGAATTCATCATGATGATATGTTGGCCTATCAAAGCTAACAGTTTTTGAAAGAAAAGAAAAGGTATATTCTTGATCTTCACTGCAATTTTGATCAACAAGTTTATAACTAGCATCAACCACATCATGCACACATTTCTGATCATCTGTTTACTGAATTGTAGAACTAAATGAACTTCCAGAAGTGAAATTTTTTTCACAAAACTTAAAATCTTCTTCTTCATCATTATATTTGTTGAATATAAGAACATCATGATCAAATCCTAATGACAGAGATGAAGATTCATGCATTGAGTTATCAGCAATAGGCTCATCAAAAAGATTTGGAAAAATACCATTTGTTCTTCATCATAATTTGAAGTAACGTGTTCATAAGGATAAAAATGGTACTCTTTCCTTTCCATCTGAGAACTGAAATGTTGTTGTTGCTGCTAGTGCTATTGGCTGCTTTCAATTGGCAAAGAAACATACATCATAAATTTCTATTCTCCTTCACCATCTCCCTCTGACTCAGATTCACTACTTTTTCCATCTGATGTATGCATTTGTTCTTTGACATCAATATATTCAAAAGAGACATGTTGATCTTCATTAATATCTAAAACAACAGACACATCTGATATGATGGCAGATGTCTCTGTTGTTCCTGAGTCTGTACTTAAGGCTTAAAAGTACAGTGTCAAGGCATCCGAAAGTGGTTAAAAGATGGAGAAGAGAGAAACATCAACCTTCGGCAAAGGAAACTAGGGAAGATTTCTTCGTTGGCATTGTCTAGCTTCCAACTGTTCCTGGATAGTTATGTCTTGTTCAATGGCTGCCCATGAACGTTCAAGTTTGACCCAGTTAGTAGCCATTTTAAGAATAGTGTCGAAAATGTTTAAGGCAATGTGTGTTTGGTTCGATAGTCCGGGTTCAATATTAGGCTGTGTTGGTGCAGGGACAGTCATGGAGGAACAGTAAAGGTGGTAAAAAATTCAGAGAGAGATTAAGTGTTGTCTCAATTTGGTCGTATAAAAGAGAATTTACAGTTTTAGAAATAAAATAGAGATGCAAATCAAAGGCTCTTTCCTGTAACTGTATTATATTTTAATAAAAGGTATGAGGTGGGAGAAAAACATTTATCTGTCTATAGTGTAAGGCTCCCGTCAGAGGAAAATCTCACGTATAAACAGAAGAGTAAAATTGTAAGGAAATAACTGATGTGGCAGAGAATATGTGAAGAATTATGAAAATGTAGACTGGTCTTACACCCAATGATAGCTGGTACAGAGGAAAAACAGTAAACAATTACAGAAAACAAAAATTCATTCGCTATAGTAGTGGTCGTACTAAATTATAACGAAACACATCAATTAAGAATATGAAATGAAATGAAATATGAGATACAAGGAAGAAAACTTGTAACACAGTCATGACGGAATTGAGAATCTTCAGATCTGCTTGTATTAACTCTCAAATGTAAAAAACTCTGTTACAAACGACACAAAAAGGTCCAGCCTTGTTTATTTCTTTCTGTGGTATATTTATACAATTTTACAAATAGGATAGAATCCCAATAGTCACAAAATTTTGGTTATGATAGGAAGGAGAGCAATCGCTCTATTTCTTCCTCTCTGTCTTCAATTGGTGCCAGACGTTTGTCTTTGCGCAGGCTCGGTACAGGCGACACATCTTTCAACCAGTTGAGATATTAGTCGAGACGGTTCTGCTTGACAACTGGCTTCAAAGAAGTAACATTCTCGGGCTAACTACTGTAGCCTGTCTTCCATCTGTCCATTTATGATATCGATGGTACATAATTGCACGCTGGGTTTAATCATGCATTTATCTACCTCGACTATGTCCACCATAGTCATCTGAGAGATATCAGTCGAATCTCTTTCTTCCTTTTCCTTCAGATCAAGCGAGATCTTTTTCACATTCATTTTCATTAACGTCTCGGCATCGCCCGCACTATCAATGCTCAACAGCTCGCCATCTATAGAATTAAAGGCCTCCTCTAAGGAATTGGTTATCTTTTGGGCCTGCTGCTTGCCTTCTCCAATGTTATTCTCCCATTCCTTTAATAGAATGTTTCCTCTGGTTTTCTCTGAAATGGTGAGCCTGGGAGTACCTGCCGAAACCCTATTGTTCATGGCTATCACCACCTCCTGGAAGGCGACCCGAGTTGCTCCGGCATTCCTTTCTCTGGCAGATAAGTTCTTGGAAACCTGATTTACCAACAGACAGTTTTCCCGGATCGCTTCTACCTTTGCGAGCAAATTTTGCTGTGCCGCAGAGAATCTGATCCGAATCTTGATCGCCTGGGATTTGAACATCTCGATGTTTATCATTCTACTCTCGACAGTCTCCACCCTAGCCTGCAGCTGTTCGACCAAATCCCTTTGTTGGCTTGCTTGCATCCGACCATCCCGGACCACCAACTGTGCTTGCTCAAGCTTAGTTTTGAGCATCTCTATTTCATTTTTATCAGCCAATCTGGCCTTCTCTATTCCCATGCTTGCCTGATCTTTAGCATTCTCTGTTGCTGTGGCGATTCTGGCTTCAAGGGTTCTAATGAGGTGATTTTTTCTTTTAAGTTGGTTCTTTAAGAGCCCAACTGAGAATTGATTCGCCGAGGCATACACTCCTAGTGTCCCTACTATTTCAATGGCGAATTGCTCATTCTTTTTATCCTTTCCATCGGTCATAACTTTATACTTCTTGGCAGTTGACTCTCCTTCCTGGTAGAATTCCCTTTTTACTACTGCTTTTCTCTTTTTATCGAAGAAAAACTCATTCAGAGAGAGTTCTTCTACTCTTATGGGCCTCATCTCTTCATTGAAAATCCATCCTGCATCGATATTTCCCTGCGTCGACTGCAAGGGGGTAACTGACGTGATGGGTTCTCTGATCTACTTCACCAATTTTTATGGAGTATCGACCAGACTCTACTTCTTCGGTGGTTCTGGGGTCTTAATCTCTGTCTCTGGATTCTGTTTCTTTGGTGGGTCTGGAGTTTTTTTCTCTGCTTCTGGATTCTTCATTTGTTCCCCCTCGTATTGGTGTTTTCCTTGGTCGAGAGTCGCATCCTTAGAACCTTCGGCATCCTTCTGTTTCATCTCTGAAATATCTGTACCCTCACCTCGCAACATAACGGGAAGACAACTACGTCGATGTTACTAGAACTTCAAAAAATAGGCTCTTTCCTCAGGTGCCAAGGATTGAATACGGGCTAGAATTTCCTCATAGGACCTTGCTCCTTGGAAAATGTCATCCGAGGGTGAATTCTCATGCTCAAATCTCTTGAGCCCACAATTAGCCAAATGATTGCTCACGACCCTCTGTGGATTATGCTTCTTGTATTTGATGGAGACCAAATTTAGGTCTTCCAGGGCTGCCGCCTTGGCTTTGGCATGCCCAAAACTAATAAAGAATAAGAATTCAAACGAATAGGAAACGACGACCATACCTTCATCGAGTACCCTTTAAGTTCTTTGCTTACACCACCAATTACCGTTTGCCGGGCAACCTCGCGACAAGCCAACTTGTTGGGAATGAACAATGGCAGTGCATGTGGGGGAACAGAAGCCCCGAAAACTCTGAGGTATGAAAATTTTGCTTCCACATTCCAGTCTGCTATGCTGCTCAAATTCGTTACTATGTTGTCCGAGATCTGGGGTGGTGGGTGACCAAAAATGGTGACATGCAGGGGCACCATCACCCAGTTAAAAATTTCGTATGAAAAATTTTCCGCTTTATTTTCCCATAATTTTGCATGATATACATGTATGGGTTCGTCTTCAGCGGTAGTCCAACTCTAGCTCATCAATGGAAATGGTGTCATAGAACAAATTGCATCCATAATATATGTAGAAATAAAGAATGATGATGCCTTCCCATTCTCCTTCTGCTCTCAATACTCTGTGACCTGATTGGTTAAGCTATTTAAAAGCATCTTTGCCCAGTTAAAGGAATAGCCTTCGGCAACCCAAAACATTAGAGGCACCCACGCAAGGAAAAAATGTGATGTGTCCTCTTTCCCATATAACCGACATGTCATCATGGCCACATATCTGTATTGTGGTTCTAACGAAGCGATTGAATATATGCCGTGAGTATTAGCTCTGAACTTCGTAGTGTTCGAAACCCAATCTTTTATCAAACTGGACATGGTTTTATCATACTGTTCACATTCCTTCTCCTTTAACTCCTCCAAGAACTCAGCGCCATATGTGTGTTCAGACGTCGTGGGCAGCTTATACATGGTTTGTAGATGCTTTGGCCTGAAAGTCCCGATGGTGACTCTTTGCTCGTTCATGATAGTCCTGGTCAGTATGTCCACATGGTCCAATGCCCATCGGACCATATCATAATATGGAAGCAACCGTGGCCTGGCTGCCACTCTGTGCATTCTGGATTGGACGACTATTTTGTACTTGGTGGTTAAATCATCTTTTTCGTTGTCATAAGATTCGTCGGAATAATTCACCAATTTTTCTTGTAGAATATTTGAAACATATGACCAGTTCGGGACCAAGTTGATACTTCGGGGCGAAGTATCAGAGACATTGTCTGAGCCTTGTCCCGAAACCTCAACATTCGCCTTTGATGCTTTTCACGGAGCCATGGCTGAAGCTTTCTTTTTATCTCTTCTGCGATAGAACTGCGTATACATACAGAAGTTAGTTTACTCAGAGGTGATGTGCTCTTCGTGCTATGAAAATGCATTTGTTATGATAAACATAGCTCTTATATATATTCAAAAAACTCGGTACCTTTCAGAACAAGTCTGTCAAATCACATTTGGAAATAAATTCTGCCATAAAAATCCAATCTTAAATTCATAGATTTACCCTATTTCCTCATTAATGTCATAAATTTTGGCGGTTTTAAAATCTTAGTTGGCGCATGGAGGAAAAGGCTACCTCGTAAATCAGACAGACATCAAAGCATGGGATATTCATTGATTTATCTTAATTAATCTAGTTTTACCGCTATTAACAGTGTTTCAGTACTCGTTATATCGTGGATTTTCCTTTAACATTTTGAGTCTCTAACACCTGAGACTGCGAAGATCGATTTTGGTTAATTAAAGGTAATTGCGATTTGGGGCTTGATTAATTTTATAATTATTATATTCACCATATCACGACTCGGAGCTTCGAAGATAAGTTTCTGGGAGATCTACAAGCCGAGCTGCGAAACCGCGAGATTGCGATAACATGACTTAATTAAAAGGGAAGATAATCTTGGATTAAGTAATTAATTAATCATGTTATAAATGCATTGTGACTTCACAAGTCGGGGTTTAGACGTTCAAACTTTCAAAAAGGACAACGCAGAGTGGTGAAATGCCGAGAGAATCTTTTACCATGGTTTAGCTTTTACCCTTAACCTTGACATGAGTTACTCAAATAAGGAACTCGTGTTCTCAGCTATTGGGATTATGAAAATAAATTTTTGTGCTTGGAGATCGCTGAGGCGTGAAACCCCGACGACATTTAAACTTGATTTGGGGAAAACTTTACCCTCGTTACTATTTTGAGTGAAAAGTTAAAACGACTTCGCTGCTTCATGACTCGGGACGTGTGAACTGCATGAGTTATAGTATTTGATCTATGAGATCCCGGAGTAGAACGAAAGAGGAAACATTTTACTACAGGTAGGACTTGTTTCGAGAGTGGAATAATCATCGCTGCTCGCGTGATCAAGCTTCAGAGATCATCGATATCTCAGGGGGAAAAATTAAAACCATTTTTAGATTTCAAGAATTAAGAATGAAACTTGTGAAGGGCTAGAAAAACAGGGGCGGCTCCAACATAGGCTCCAACTAGGGATCCCGCCTTCCTGCGAGGCGGGAAGAATAGTAGATCACGTGCCAATATTGGGTAAATGGAGTCAAAAGCTCAATCAAGTGAAAAGGTTCCCAAGAAGAGGGTACGAAAGGGGGAAAAAGACTTCGTTCTTTACCTCAAAAAGCTTTTACAAAATCAGATATTCTTTTTAAACATAGCTGTAGTCCCTTTCAAGATTTTCCTTTTCCCGCTACTAATTCAGATGTGTTTAAGACAATCAAAACAGTCCTAGGAGACCCAATAGATCTTGTGGTTATCGGCTTGCACTAAAAGAATAAGATTATATGTTTTTTATTGGGGAGTCCCGTTTGAATTTGGGATGTGGATCAGGTTTTAAAAAGCATTGGTTACCAGAGTAGAGTGATATTCATGTATAACAACCTTACAGATATCTCAGAGATTGCTTCAGTGCCGACGAACCTGTTCAGTACCCCGATGAAGTTATCTGGCCCCTTTTTACTGAATTTTCTTTCACCACTTTGGAATATATTTATGCATTTAAATGATGAGACGAGGGCAATCATTTTTGAATTTCCTTTCATCGTCTCTCGGACTAGGTGGGGGAAATCATTTCTGAATTTCCTTTCACCACCTGTCTTATAATTTACTTTTTAGAGCGCGAAGATGGGGGCAATGAGTTTGTATCAGGGCTGATATCTGTGGAATATTTTGCATTATAGGTCTGTCAACTTATTTTGATTACTCGGTACCAACCTTCCCTTGACCTTCATGACATCTTCTTTCTTAGTGAGAAAGAGGAAAATAACTTTTCAATGGAATTCCATTTGAGCAAGCTTCAATCCTCCGATGCCGTTGAAAAACCTAAGAAAGTTAGGATCACTCTAAACRCTTCTTCGCTTAGCAGGGGATCAAGTAGTTGTGAAGACCCGCTTTCTTTCCACAATCTGTTTTGAAACTCACGAGGTTGAAACGAATTTTTTTTTATCCCTTYGTATATGGAAYGGAAAGATGATGACTTGTTAAAAGTTAAAAGTTAAACCCGAAGATAGAAAGGATGCCAGGTAGCGATTTATTGGCTGAAAATACAGAGGTCAAACAATTCAAGACTGACTCTTGCAGGTATTTTTCGGGGATAATTTACTTTGACTGACTGTTTTTAGATTGGGAGAATTGCTTAAACTATCTTAATTTTTTCAGAGATTATCAAACCAAGAAACAACTCCGTTATCTATCATTTCAGCTGATACTGCAGTTTGAATGGCATTACCTCGGTTTTCTTTAGCTGTCCTTTATAACATGTCTTTTGAGAAATCTCATCTTTACCTTTTCATTTTACTTTCTTTGCGCAATGTGAAATTACTTTAGGTATCACTTGTTTATGCCGATTTATTTCTGACATTGACTTTTAGTTTACTCCTCCTATTTGTTTCGTATGCAGCTGGAATCCTGTAAAAGACAAATACGAATCTGATCCAAAATGTGTCGAAAGTTTATGGACGGAAAAACAGAAAGTCAAAAAAACAATGTTTAAATGAAAATACATGTATGTACAAAATATATAATAAAATTTATTTATTATTTATTTTTTTATTTTTTTGAATCTGGCGACTATCACGTCATGTAATGCTTTAAATACCACCCGTTGACAGGGGCATTGAGGACTTCTCCGTCTATATTTTCCATTAGGAAAGAATTTTTTCCTTCCAGAGCCGAGACCCTGAATGGTCCATACCAGAGGTGGTCAAATTTACTATGCTTCATGGCTTCTTCCTTTCTTTCATCCCATCTTAGCACTAAATTGTCTGGGAGGAATTTCCTGTCCTTCGCCTTGCGGTTGAACAATGCTTTCATATCATCTTGGTACTTCTGTGTCTTTTCATCAACTTCAACTCTATGTTGTTGAACCTCAATCAGCTGATTAATTCTCCTGGTTACATGATTGGGTTCTTCGTTTTGATCCTGCCATAACTTCATCACCGGTAGCACTAGGTTTATAGGTAGAACAACATCTGTCCCATAGACCATTTGAAATGACGAAATGCCGATAGACCTTTTAGTGCTGATGCGGTTTTCCCATAATGTGTATTTCAAGTGTACATGCCAAGACCTCTTATTTTCATCTAATACCTTCTTGATTATATTTACCAGGATCTTATTAGATGACTCAGCCAACCCGTTCCCCTGGGGGTAATATGCTGTGGAATGGCCAAGAACGATGTTATACATTTGACAGAAGCTGATCATAGCCATAGATTTAAAGGCCTGGGCGTTGTCAGTAACTATCTTTCGGGGACAACTGAATCTTGACAAAATATTGTCTTCCAAGAAATCGATCACCACTGATTCTGTTGCCCTCTTGGTTGGAATGGCTTCCACCCACTTAGTAAAATAATCTGTATCTGTTAAGATCCACTAATGTTGAGCACTGGAATGGGGATTAATCTTGCCTATGAAGTCTAGACCCCATTGCTGAAATGGGGCTTCAGCTTTGACTGGAACTAGAGGCAGTGCAGGGAGCTTCTATTTACCTACGAATAGTTGACAAGGGTTGTAGGCATGCACTTTGGTATTGACGTCCGAAAAGAGTTTCAGCCAGTAGTATCCAGCCCTCAAGATCTTGTAGGCTGTAGCTCTCCACGCGTGATGCCCCCCACAGACTCCCTCATGAAATTCATCTATAACCCGCCGAGTTTCTGATTCGACTAAACAGACTAACAACAAACCGAGTGGATCCTTCCAATATAGCTGACCTTCGACTATACAATATTTAACTGCATGGAGTTTTAAAGTTCTGCATTTAGATGGTGATAGTTCATTTGGGCATTTTAGAGTTAGTAGGTATGACACTATGTCTCTGTACCAGTCCGATGATAAGAACTTCTCTTCAATCTTGTTTGGGCATGTTTCTTCATCTAGCTCGTTTAGGTCTGCGTCTTTGTCGCCTTCATGTAGGCAATTGATATCTAGTGCCCTGAGATTTGATTCAGCTAAGAGTTTGGCCAGGCCTTTCCCTTTTATCAATTTGGTCGGTTTAACCTCCATATCAAATTCTTGGATTTTAGCGAGCCATCGCCCTCTTCTTCCGTCACTGTCTGGCTGTACCAATATATCTTTCACAGAACTAGTAGGCACGTAGGCGATTATCTTTGAATGTAGTACGTAAGTTCTGAATTCCTTTAATGCTTTTACCATTGCGTACACCTATTTTTCTATTATGTCATACTTCAGTTCTGCGTCTCTAAGGCTCTTGCTAAAAAATGCGATTGGTTGTTCGAATCCCTCTTCATTCTTTTGTAGGTGCACCGCGACGATGGTATGTTCGGAGGCAAATGAGAAGATAAGAAAATCTTTCAGATAGTATGGGCTTGCTAACACAGGTGCCTCGCTTATGACTTTTTTAATATGCGCGAACGATGCTCTGGCCTCAGTTGTCTAATGTACTCCGCTGTCCTTCTTCAACATCCCTGTGATCAATTTGACAATCTCAAAGAAATTGGGGATAAACCTTCGTAAAAAAATTATTCTTCCTAAGAAAGATTGAATCTCTTTTATATTTCTGGGAATATTTATAGTATCTATTTCTTCAATCCTCTTAGGATCAATCCTGATCCCATCCTTAGATACGACATGGCCTAAAAGCTTACCTTCCCGCATAGCGAAATGCGATTTCTTTGGGTTCAAAGATAGACCAAACCTGCGGCATTTTTCGAACGTCTGTTTAAGATGGATCAAGTGTTCTTCATCGGTTTTAGAGAAAACCGTCAAATCGTCGAGGTAAATGACTATGAACTTGTCCCTTTCTCCTATGAAAGCGATGTCCATAGCGCGCTGGAATGTGGCCCCTGCATTCATCAAACCAAAAGGCATTTTGTCATACATAAACATACCCCATGGTGCGGTGAAAACAGTTTTTTCCCTGTCTTGTTCATTCATGGCGATTTGATTATAACCAGAGAACCCATCTATCATAGAAATTTCATTTTCTCTAACAACTTTTTCTAACACATGGTCCATTTTGGGCAGCGGATAATTTTCCTTGAGAGATGACTTATTTAAGTTTTGGAAATTCACACACAGTCTGATTTCCCCACTCTTTTTCCTGAATGGGACCAGGTTTGCTACCCAGTCCGAGTATCTCAAAGGTATGATTATTTTCACGTCTAAAAGTTTCTTAACTTCCTTTTCGATCACCGATAACAAAATGGGGTTAATTTTCCTAAGCTTTTGCCTAAACGGTTTGACCCCAGGCTTCAAAGGTATCTTGTGATCAATTATGGAAGTGTCATACGTTCTTAACTCATCATAAGACTAGACGAAAACATCTTTATACTGTCTGAGTAGTTCTTTGTACCTATCTTTTACTTCGGGAGGGAGGAACTTGGATATTTTTACCACCCTGGATTCTTTTTCAGTTCCTATATCACAGTCCTCCACTTCTTCTAGTTGGGGCTACAAAGTGGATTTCACAGGTACGTCGTTCTGGTCAAAAAGTCTTTCTAAAGGAATCAAGCCTTTCAGAATTTGGTTTCTTTTAAGAACTAGCATACGATGATCTGCAATTTTTTCTCGGAAGGTTTCAAGATCTTCCCCTCTTGCACGATCCACATCAGGTCATTTTGATTTTCTTGGTCTGCATGAGTTTCGGAGAACTCCCCCACTGCTGCAAGAAATTTCTTAATTTGTTCGTCATCCTCAAAGACCTGCTAGTGTCAGATATTGTCTGGTATAGAGGGTTTGTATCTGATTTCAATGTGATACTTCAATTTGAAAGTCGTGGGAGGAGAGAAGGTTGAAGCTGCTTTTGCTAATGCATCAGCATGTAAATTTTCTGCACGAGGGATAAAATGGACATTTACTGATGAGAAAAAGTTTTCCATGAGATCTCAGGCACAATTTCGGTATGTTCTTAGTTTGGGATGCTTGGCTAGGTACTGTCAGTTTATTTGTTTGACTATTAACTCTGCATCACCATATACCTCCAAGTTACTTATATTTAGCTTTTTGGCAGCCTCTAATCCTAAGATCAGCGCTTCATATTCGCATATGTTGTTAGTGTAATCTATGTTCCACTGCAGACGATAGGAGAAAGGAACAATGAACTTACCTTCGGGAGCCACTAAAAGCACTCCTGCACCCGCCCCTTCAGAAGATGAAGCACCGTTAAAGTACATTTTCCATACACCATTGTTACACAGGTCTTCAGTCATGTAATCTGATTCTTCTTGCTCTATATCATTTTCTTCCAGACAACCATATAAACCATCATCAAAAGACAAGATACAATTTCCCATATCTTGGTCCATAATATAAATAGGGAAATTGTTTGGGTTTTGAGGGTCACTCACTGTATATGCTAATATTGTTTCTCTGTACAACCGAGTGAACTAACCACTGAACACAGGAATTGTGGCAAACGTCATATCCAACTGAAGAGAATCCCCCAGCTTGGCTCCCCATGACCTAGATAACAACATGCCATACTTAGGGGGAATATCTGCGATAACCACATCCATTAGGATACTCTTAATTGGGACCTGCGCCAGGGTAACTACCAGATATTTTATCATACTCATACACTTAACCCTTCTCGAGTCAAAAGAGTACAGATTTTCATATGGTCTGGTGATCTGGAGACCCAACTTGTTCATTATAATCTTAGGCATAACGTTATGGGAGGCTCCGGAGTCTAACATGCAATTATGCAGCAACTGATCATACACATTCAGAGTGATATAAAAGGGAGCAATTGTGTCTTTGGCCCCTTCAAAATGGGGACCAAAGGTGATGTTAGTTTTGTCATCTTCCAGGTTTAAAACATCAGACTGGATTTCTAGCTCAGAGACGCCCATCGCTTTGGTAATTTGCTTCCGATAAATGAGGTTTTTTGCTAATTCTACCAAAGGGATTGGTATCTTAATTTTATTTATCTCATATTCAAAACTGAAAGTTCCACTCACCTTGTCTTCTTCTTTGGTTAAGACTTCTGAATCCTTCCTTTCTGACTTATTTGTTTGGACCGCTTTATCACTCATGGTCCTGGTTGAAGATGTAACTTTATTTACTGGTTCGGTTCCTTATGCTTGGGCTTCAACTTTTTCCACTTCGGAATCTTGTGTGCTTACTGTTTTCATTTTTTTGTTGGGTAATAAGGTCTCTTCCGAAGGGGGTTCATAAGCTTGACCTCTTTGAAGGATTTTCTTGGGTTGAGCAGTTGAGGTGGGCTTACTCTTAGATCTTAAGTTGTACTTTGGTTGCAACTCAGCCATTATCATCTCAGTTTCTGGTTGAGATTCATAGAGATCAGTGTGATCACCTTCTTCACCCTTATTTGTTGGTTGTTGCGTGTTTAGGGATTTTTCATAGTCTTCATGAGTCAAATATGGTTGAGTGCAGTCATCACCGAAGTTCGTGACATCATTATCCAAATCTCCGAAGTCTTGAAAATCATTCGCTCCTATAAAATTTTTGTTTTTTAAGGGAGCTTGTATTTTTTGATCCTCATTTTTTATTTGTCTTTGTTGGTTCAGGGGGTTGGGGTTCCTCTTGAAATCCTTTTTTGGGAAAGATTCAGCTTTATCCTGTTTGAGTTCCATTCTGGATATTTTATTTTCCAGTTCTTTAATCACTCTGGCCATGTCGTCCACCCTATCGTCTGCGGATCTATTTGACCCTGAAGGACCTGCTTGTTCTCTAAAGTGTTTGGTCTCTCAATTTCCAGTCTCTAATTTAGCTTTAAGCTTACCCGAAGCCATCATATTAGACTCTATTTCTACCGCATCATCCTACATTTGGTTTAAGGTGGCTCCCCTTCTCTCTTGCAAAAGGAGTGCAAAATCTGGTTCAAAAGCTCTGGCGAAAGTCACTTTGGCCGCGGGTTGGGACGGTTTAACCTCGGCTGGAATCTTATTATACAGTTTGTTGAATCTCTGAATAAATTCCATGACTTTTTCTGATTTCTTTTTCCTTAAAGACCCAAATTCGGTTAAATAATATAGATGGTCTTTTCTCTCACCCCATTGTCCAAGGAAAGCATCTTCCAAAGCGTCATAAGACAAGATAGAAGCTGCGAGTAGGCTCCGAAACCAAGTTCGGACCTGACCTTCAAAGGTTTGGACAAGGAGTCTCGAATATACGTCCTCATGCTTGATACCTAGAATGTTAGTGAATTGATCAAAGAAATTAATATGTTCTGTCGCAGTTAGATCCCCTTCCACGGTGAATTTTGGTAGATTTTTTATGTAATTTTCGGGAAGGTCATGTAGAGGGACAGACAATACTAAGGGAGCATATCTAGCTGCAACTTTCGCAAAAAATCTGGGAGGGGGGGTAGGCCCTTGGCCTCCAACTCCTCCTAGAGGGGCTCCTCCCCCTCCTCTGATAAACCCTCCACCGCCTCCTACAAACCCTCCACCTCCTCCTTTGGCAGCTTCCATCGTTATTTGTGGAAAGTTATAAAGGGGGTTTTGAAAAATTAAAAGTGACTCTTTGTTTTCTTCGCGAAGAGGGAGATCTGATGAGGAAAGATAAGGAACGCGAGGACTCAGTTCCTTGGATTTGCAAGAGATGAAATCGAGAGAACCGACGAGTGTGGAAACCGAGTGTGTAACACACTCTTCAGAATTTGGCGAAGTCATGAAATTCAATTGAAGAAAAGATGGTATGTCAAAAGTCGATGAACTTTCAATAGGGTTGTTTTCTTTGTGTACTAATGGGACTGTCAGAAGAATATCACTCGTAATTTTAGAGCAATTTGGCATTGAAAC
The DNA here is from genome assembly GCA_032191745.1 of Picea mariana. Classification (NCBI taxonomy): domain Eukaryota; kingdom Viridiplantae; phylum Streptophyta; class Pinopsida; order Pinales; family Pinaceae; genus Picea; species Picea mariana. The sequence goes on from JASDQU010099923.1 coordinate 853,704, forward strand.
TTTAGTATCAAAGAGAGGACTGAGCGAAGTTGAGGGTTCGGAAGAACTTTTGGTCTTTAGCGGCGGGGTTTTAAGTTTGTAAACTGCAACGGTTGGCTTGAAAGAGCCTCTCGCTTTTAGAATCTTTTCGGGATCAATAACGGGTGTAATCTGCTTACCATTTGGGTTTTGTCTGGTATTACTTTGACTGGATGCCAGTTTATTATTTGTGGAGTCGCCAAGTGAAAGATTATGAAGCCTTAAAAAGGTGTGTACTCTTTGTTAACTATCAAAGGGTAACACTTTCAATGAAAAACAAATGTCGTTTTCCCAGGGAAAAAGATTTCCTAACTTCGTTCCCCAGCAACGGTGCCAGAAAGATGTTGTTCATGAGTCTGTACTTAAGGCTTAAAAGCATAGTGTCAATGCATTTGAAAGTGGTTAAAATATGGAGAATAGAGAAACGTCAACCTTCGACAAAGGAAACTAGGGAAGATTTCTTCGTTGGTGTTGTCTAGCTTCCAACTGTTCCTGGATAGTTATATCTTGTTCAATGGTTGCCCATGAACGTTCAAGTTCGACCCGGTTAGTAGCCGTTTTAAGAATAGTGTCGAAAAGTTTTAAGGCAATGTGCATTTGGTTCAATTGTCCGGGTTCGATATTGGGCTGTGTTGGTGCAGGGACAGTCATGGAGGAACAGTAAAGGTGGTAAAAAATTCAGAGAGAGATTAAGTGTTGTCTCAATTTGGTCATATAAAAGAGAATTTACGGTTTTAGGAATAAAATAGAGATGCAAATCAAAGGCTCTTTCCGGTAACTGTATTATATTTTAATAAAAGGTATGAGGTGGGAGAAAAACATTTAGTTGTCTATAGTGTAAGGCTCCTGTCAGAGGAAAATCTCATGTATAAATAGAAGAGGAAAATTGTAAGGAAATAACCGATGTAGCAGAGAATATTTGAAGAATTCTAAAAATGTAGACTGGTCTTACACCCGCTGATAGCTGGTACTAAGGAAAAATAGTAAACAATTATAGAAAACCAAAATTCATTCGCTATAGTAGTGGTCGTACTAAATTATAATGAAGCACATCAATTAAGAATATGAAATGAAATGAAATATGAGATACAAGGAAGCAAACTTGTAACACAGTCATGACGGAATTGAGAATCTTCAGATCTTCTTGTATTAACTCTCAAATGTAAAAAAATATGTTACAAATGACACAAAAAGGTACAACCTTGTTTATTTCTTTCTGTGGTATATTTATACAATTTTACAAATAGGATAGAACCCTAATAGTCACAAAATTTCGGTTATGACAGGAAGGAGAGGAATCACTCTATTTCTTCCTCTCTGTCTTCACTTGGTGCCAGACATTTGTCTTTACGCAGGCTCGGTACAGGCGACACATATTTCAACCAGTTGAGATATTAGCCGAGACGGTTCTGCTTGACAACTGGCTTCAAAGAAGTAACATTCTCAGGCTAACTGTTGCAGCCTGTCTTCCATCTGTAAATTTATGATGTCGATGGTACATAAATGCGCACTGGGTTTAATCATGCATTTATCTACCTCGACTATGTCCACCGTAGTCATCTGAGAGATATTGGCCAAATCTCTTTCTTCCTTTTCCTTCAGATCAAGAAAGATCTTTTTCACATTCATTTGCATTAACGTCTTGGCATCGCCCCCGCTGTCAATGCCCAACAGCTCACCGTCTATAGAATTAAAGGCATCCTCTAAGGAATTGGTTATCTTTTGGGCCTGTTGCTTTCCTTCTGCGATGTTATGCTCCCATTCCTTTAATAGAATGTTTCCTCTAGTTTGCTTTGAAATGGTGAGCCTGGGAGTACCTGCCGAAACCCTGTTGTTCGTGGCTATCACCACCTCCTGGAAGGCGAACCGAGCCACTCCGACATCCCTTTCTCTGGCAGATAAGTTCTCGAAAACTTGATTTACCAATAGACAGTTGTCCCGGATCGCTTCTACCTTGTCGAGCAAATTTCACTGCGCCGCAGAGACTTTGCTCCGAATCTCAATCACCTGGGATTTGAACATCCCGATGTTTATCATTCTACTCTCGGCAGTCTCCACACTGGAGCTGTTCGATCAAATCCCTTTGTTGGCTTGCTTGCATCCGACCATCCCGGACCACCAACTGTGCTTTCTCAAGCTTAGTTTTGAGCATCTCTATTTCATTTTTATCAGCCAATCTAGCCTGCTCTATTCCCATGCTCGCCTGATCTTTAGCATTCTCTGTTGCTGTGGCCAGTCTCACTTCAAGGGTCCTAATTAGGCAATTTTTTCTTTTAAGTTGGTTCTTTAAGAGCTCGACTGAGAATTGATTTGCCGAGGCATACGCTCCTAGTGTCCCTGCTATTTTAGTGGTGAATTGCTCATTCTTTTTATCCTTTCCCTTGGTCATAACTTTATACTTCTTGGCAGTTGACTCTCCTTCCTGGTAGAATTCCCTTTTCACTACTTCTTTTCTCTTTTTATCGAAGAAAAACTCATTCGGAGGGAGTTCTTCTACTCTTATGGGCCTCAGCTCTTCATTGAAAATCCATCCTGCATCAATATTTCCCCGCGTCGACTGCAAGGGGGTAACTGACGTGATGGGTTCTCCGATCTGCTTCACCGATTTTCCTGGAGTATCGACCGGACTTTGCTTCTTCGGTGGTTCTGGGGTCTTTATCTCTGTCTCCGGATTYTGTTTCTTTGGYGGGTCTGGAGTCTTTTTCTCTGCTTCCAGATTCTTCATTTTTTCCCCCTCGTACTGGTGTTTTCCTTGGTCAGGAGTCGCATCCTTAGAACCTTCGGCATCCTTCTATTTTGTCTCCAAAATACCGGGACCCTCACCTCGCAACACAGCGGGAAGACAGCTACGTCGATGTTCCTGGAACTTCAAAACATCAGCTCTTTCCTCGGGTGCCAAGGATTGAATCTGGGCTAGAATTTCCTCATAGGACCTTGCTCCTTGGAAAATGTCATCCGAGGCTGAATTCTCATGCTCAAATATCTTGATCCCACAATTAGCCAAATGATTGCTCATGGCCCTTTGTGGATCGTGCTTCTTGTATTCGATGGACACAAAATTTAGGTCTTTCAGGGCTACTGCCTCGGCTTTGGCATGCTCGAAATCTAATAAAGAATAAGAATTCAAACGAACAGGGAATGAAGACCATACCTTCTTCGAGTACCCTTTAATTTATTTTCTTACACTGCCAATTACCATTTGCCGGGCAACCTCGCGACAAGCCAACTTGTCTGGAATGAACAATGGTAGTGCATGTGGGGGAATAAAAGCTCTAAAAACTCCGAGGTATGAAAATTCTGCTTCCACATACCAGTCTACTATGCTATTCAGATTCGTTACTATGCTGTCCGAGATTTGGGGTGGCGGGTGACCAAAAATGGTGACATGCAGGGGCACCATCACCCAGTTAAAAATTTTGTACGCAAAATTTTTCTCTTTATTTTCCCATAATTTTGCATGATATACATGTATGGGTTCATCTTCAGCAAGAGTCCAACTCTAGCTCATCAATGGAAATGGTGTCATAGAACAAATTGCATCCATAATATATGCAGACATGAAGAATGACGATGCCTTCCCATTCTCCTTTTGCTCCCGATACTCTGTGACCCGATTGGTTAAGCTATCGGAAAGCATCTTTTCCCAGTTAAAGGAACAGCCTTCGGCGACCCGAAACATTAGAGGCACCCACGCAAGGAAAAATGCAATGTGTCCTCTTTCCCATATAACCGGCATGTCATCATGGCCACATATCTGTACTGCGGTTCTAACGAAGCGATTGAATATATGTCGTGAGTATCAGCTCTGAACTTCGCGGTGTTCGAAACCCAATCTTTTATCAAACTGGACATGGTTTTATCATACTGTTCACATTCCTTCTCCTTGAACTCCTCCGAGAACTCAACACCATATCTGTGGTTAGACGTCGTGGGAAGCTTATACATGGTTTGCAGATGCTCCGGCCTGAAAGTCCTGATGGTGACTCTCTGCTCGTTCATGATAGTCCTGGTCGGTATGTCCACATGGTCCAATGCCCATCGGACCATATCATAATATGGAAGAAACTGTAGTTTGGCTGCCACTCTGTGCATTTTGGATTGGATGACTATTTTGTACTTGGTGGTTAAATCATCTTTTTCATTGTCGTCAGAGTCGTCGGAATAATCCACCAATTCTGCTTGCAAAATATTTGAAACATATGACCAGTTCGGGCCCGAGTTGATACTTCGGGGCGAAGTATTAGAGACATTGTCTGAGCCTTGTCCCAAAACCTCAACATTCTCCTTTGATGCTTTTCGTAGAGCCATGGCTGAAGCTTGCGTTTTAGCTCTTCTGCGATAGAACTGCGTATACATATAGAAGTTAGTTTACTCAGAGGTGATGTGCTCTGCGTGCTATGAAAATGCATTTGTTATGATAAATGCAGCTCTTATATATATTCAAAAAACTCGGTACCTTTAAGAACAAGTCTATCAAATCACATTTGGAAATAAATTCTGCCATAAAAATCCGATCTTAAATTCATAGATTTACCCTATTTCCTCATTAATGTCATAAATTTTGGTGGTTTTAAAATCTCAGTTGGTGCATGGAGGAAAAGGCTAGCTTGTAAATCATGTGGACATCAAAGCGCGGGATATTCATTGATTTAGCTTAATTAATCTGGTTTTACCGCTGTTAACAGTGTTTCGATACTCGTTATATCGGGGATTTTCCTTTAACATTTTGAGTCTCTAACACCTGAGACTGCAAAGATTGATTTTGGTTAATTAAAGGTAATCACGATTTGGGGCTTGATTAATTTTATAATTATTATATTCGCCATATCGCGACTTGGAGCTTCGAAGATAAGTTTCTGGGAGATCTACATGCCGAGCTGTGAAACCGCGAGATCACGATAACATGACTTAATTAAAAGGGAAGATAATCTTGGATTAAGTAATTAATTAATCACGTTATAACTGCATTGTGACTTCACGAGTCGGGGTTTAGACGGTCAAACTTTCAAAAAGGACAACACCGAGTGGAAAAATGCCGAGAGAATCTTTTACCATGGTTTAGCTTTTACCCTTAACCTTGACATGAGTTACTCAAATAAGGAACTCGTGTTCTCGGCTATCAGGATTATGAAAATAAATTTTTGGGTTTGGTGATCGCCGAGGCGCGAAACCCCGACGACGTTTAAACATGAGTTGGGGAAAACTTTGCCCTCGTTACTGTTTTGAGTGAAAAGTTAAAACGACTTCGTTACTTCGTGACTCGGGACGTGTGAACTACATGAGTTATAGTATCCGATCTATGAGATCCCGAAGTGGAATGAAAGAGGAAACATTTTACGATAGGTAGGACTTGTTTCGAGAGTTGAATAATCATCGTTGCTCGCATGATCAAGCTTCAGAGATCATCGATATCTCAGGGGGAAAAATGAAAACCATTTTTAGATTTCAAGCGTTAAGAATGAAACTTGTGAAGGGATAGAAAAACAGGGGCGGCTCCAACAGTCTCTATGTTATTACTATCATTCAACACCTCTTGATCTTCATGATAAATGTCTTCTTCTATAATAGATGCAACATCACAAATCTGAGTTTCACGACTAACATAATTTTTATGAAGCAAAGAAAACTCATTACAACATCCTTCGAAAAGATGTTCAACTGGAAAATATTCTTTACAAAAGGAATTGAAGGCTGTATAGAAACCTTTCAAAGAGATAACACTTGCATTTGGAAGAGACAGACACTAGTCAAGAGCAATTCCCTCTAATGAATAACTAAAAAGCTTAGTTTGAACATCCTCATGTATAATTTCAAGACGATGAATAAAGTCATGAAATTCCAACAAGTGTTCAACTGACACTTCCCACTCTTCTCCTTGAAATCTCGGAAGACTATTTTCCCATTCATATTTACTAGGTACTGGATGAGGGTAACCAAAAATACTTGAGAAATTGCAAAATGCATACCTCTTATTCATTTCATACCAGTGGAGTCACCTGCATATTTCTGAACAATGGAATCGTCACTGAATCTACCCTTCATGGAGTCACCAGATAGATGATTACAACCAATGTAGTGTCCAACCTTTGTCTATCATCAAATATGGATCTTGTCATCTCCCAAGGAAGCTGAGCTTCAATCTCCTCTCCCCGACAATGACGCCAATTTGTTATCACTCTAGGAAACTCTCTTAGGTTGTATCTCAGAGATGCCTGGTAACTTAACTAATCTTGCAATGGTTCACTCAATAATGGGTAATCATTGGATCAAGATGAATATCTAACTAACTAGATTGTATATTCAAGACTATCTAGGCATAGTCAACAATGGAAGGCTTTCAAGAGATATAATTAGATAGGTGTGTATCAAATGGAACATAAACTAATCACATCAACCAAATCATGCATATATAAAAAAATAGATATGATGGGTATAGAAACTAGTATAACAACCTATGATCCTTTGCTCAATAATCAGATAGTGAGATGAAAATCACTAGTGGATTATGTAAACATAGACAAAGAATAACTATCACTCATAAGCATAAACAGAAAGAAGAAGGAAGATCTGACAACATCAATGAAAGAAGCTTGCAAGCCAAATATGTATTAGAAAGGGTCTCTTATTACAATAACAACATAGTAGAACTCAAAATCGAGCCCTTCAGTCTATAAAATTGATAGTATATATGGCCTTTACAAGTAGTTTCAGATCCTCAAAAGATGGATCTGATAACCTCTTCTCCTATCTCAAATTCAGATTTGTGAGTTGGCTGGAAAAGATAGATATTTCTGGAAATATGCTGCTCAAATATTGACCCATATATCTCAAAAAAAAAATCTTGTGTACAAACTGGAAGAGGCCTTTGTATATTGGTTTTTTGTGAGAAAAAACCTCTCTCAGTTCTTTGATATTCGTTTTCATTTTCCCCGGATCTGCATTTCAAAAACATGTGTCAAACAGGGAAATTATGAGATCCGAACATTAGGGCTCAGAGATGAATTCGATTCTCCCAATATATGACACCTGTAGGAAAACTGAGAGAGGTTATTTTTCTTTGATAGGTTAGAAACAAAAATCTCCTCCTATTTCTCAAAACAATTCTCTAGTCGCTCAGAATCATCATTTGAAAATGATGACTCAGCATAGAAAAAACATACTTTTCTGCACTTTCGATGGCTAAGAGAGCCCCAAATTTCATGTTTTAACCACTGAAAGCTAAGAATTTCGATGGTTAAGAATCCCTTTTGGAAAAGAGATTAACCACCGAAACTTGAGTTTTGAGTTTTTTGAAAAGAAAACCAAATCAAAAGTTTTTCAAACTTTGTTACAAACATAAGGCTCTCAAAAATGAACCTTACAAAATTTAGAGGTGTATTTTTCAATGACTTCCTATCACCTAAAATATACAAATTTGACTGTGTTATTTGAGGAGATAAAATATGGATACACACTAGTCGATTTGAATCAGTGAGATGATCTCGACCGTTAGACGGAAGGTCTCCTTGATGACTATGTTTCGAGCTAGAAGAAATTTCATATGTTGGGTCAATGCAACGAATATATCCCGACCCTTCATAGAAATAGGATATAATTCCCAGAAAGGATGTAATTCGAGTCAAAAACTACTATTGATATATTAGAGGGTGGGTAAATTGGAAATCTAGATTGTTAGATTCATTGTAGTGGTCATCGTCGAGGTCTGACGACATAAAATATTTAGATTCATCACGATCGTCAAAATTGGCATGGCAATTTGATTTCAACCATAGATCAAGAGGGGTGAGTGTTGCTAGAGTCCAAAGGTCAATGTAGCCTTGGAAGATGAAAGAGAAGAACCTTGATAGAGGTGACTCCAAGAGCCAATGAGGACTGTTGATCATCACAAAGGAGAGATTCTTCTATGGGATCCCCTATCCTGGTATAGGTTGTTCGCAAGACACAAATATCCACCTATAGGGGTGAAGTAGAAATACCTTGGCCAGTTTAGAGGAGGACAACAGATATTTATGAAGGCCTAGTAATACCTTAGAAAAAAATTAGAATATCTTCTTGAACGAATAAGTCCAAGATCAGACCGTTAACCTACAGAAATCATGTGTCCTAGGTGGATGGAATCACAACCGTCGATTTGAAGCAATGAGATGATCTTGGCTGTTAAACAAAGGTCTCCTTGATGAAAAAATACATTTCGAGCTAGAAGGAATTACAACCATTGGATCAACATAGTGAATAGATGCTGACCCTTCGTTAGAATAAGATATAATGCCTAGAAAGGATGTACTCTGAGTCAACAAGGACCATTGGTCTATTGGAGGGTGGATATAGTGGAAATATGGATCGCTAGATCCGTTTTAGTGGTCATCATTGGGGTCTGACAACATAGAAGACCCACAGTCATCACGGTCATTAAAGTTGACTTAGAGATTTGATTTTATCCATAGATCATAAGGGGTGAGTGTCATCAGAGTCCAAAGGTCGCAGTAGCCTTGGAATCCAAAACAGAAGAACCATGATAGAGGTGACTCCGAGAGCTAATGAGGACTATTGATTGACACACAGGTGATATTAAACCTCAACCATCGATTCATTTTAGGCCCCCTTATTCGTGTGGTAAGTAAGGAAAATGGGAGAGTGATGTCGTCATGATGTGTAGTGCCAACATGGAAATCGAAACATTCCTATGAATAGCACATGTTGGTACCTAATTTGTCAAAGGGTCGAGGATGGATCCCTTTTTTGGGCTCAGGCCTTTAGAAGGTCACCTTAATCTTTGACCATTGGGTTTGCAGGTTGATAAATATTGATCGTTCATCGTAGAGGTTTGTTCAGAGTAAGTTGTAGTCCCGAAGGAAATGCACTCCAAAGAAGGGACTCCAAAGGCAGCTTTGGACCATTATCTTTGGTGATCAAAGGAACCCGGAAAGGAGATATAGATAGTTGATTTCCTACCAAAGGATTAATAGGGTGACATGTATGGTACTATGTGTCGAGCAAGGATTGTGCCATGTGTCATGATGATTTGGAAACTAAGGAGATAATTTGCGAGAAGACAAATGACACATGTTAGGGGGTGATGATGCAATGTGTCAAGCAGAGGTTGTGCCATGTGTCATGTGGAAAACCTTTTAGGAGTTGATATTTCAGATTTGACTTTGAAGGGTTCAGAGTACAACTCCAAACAGCTCAGAGTGGGACTCCAAAGAGAAAATCCAATCCATTGATCGGTGAGTGGTGAGACATGACGGTAGTCATCATTCTATCGTAGGTCCCACCTAATCCACAAGAGGATGTGTTGATGACTTGATGAATTGGTATGTCAATTCAGTAGTCCACATGCCCAAGTAGTGACATGCATCATCAAGGGATTGGAAAACAAGACGAAGGTGGGTCCCATTGGATGAAGAGGTCCTTTGGATCATCATTTCTAGTTATGGTCGTTAGATTTTTCAGGGATTCACCCTCAAGAGATATGGTTCATACTTTGGGGTTTGAAGGACCAACAATATTATGTATGATGGAGACATTGGAAATCGACGATGCAAAGAGAACCGTTGATCTACCAATGAGCGAGAGGAATATTAGCCATTGATTCAGCATGAAACTTGTTCACATGAGGAGCAAGGATGATGACATCATGATTGAAGTGGCATGCCAGCAAGGCAGCTAGAGAGTCCTTAAGATGATAGGTGTCAACTTTCAGTCGGTTGAAGAGGGTCTCGAGAAGGAATTAGATGAAGTCGTTGATCTCGTCAGAGATTTGACAAAGTGATCTGGATTGTTGGATCAAGAAGTGTCATCATCAGAAAGGTAGGAAGTTGTCATGGTCACGTTCGACCAAGAATTTCCGAAGATGATGGAGTGATCGCCAACGATGATGGATGTTGGGGCTAACAAAAACCTTTGATCGACAAATGGACAAGGTGAAATATCCACCGTAGATCTCGCAGGTCACATCCGCACACTATGTAATCCATTAGGAGTTGATCATTAAATCCTGTGCCAAAATGCATCATTGACGTGTTTGGAATCGTCGAGATCAATGGCTGTGAGCTATAGGATCTGGGAAATATTCACTTTGGTGTATCGCTGTTGGAAGTCTTGGAATAGTGAGAGTGAACCATGGGATAAGAAATCTCGATGATGACGAGAATGGGACAAGGAATCAGGCCCAAGGAACGTTCACTTATGTGGTAGCGGCCACATCAGATGGCACAAGTGATGAGAATCCATGTGGATTCCATGTGGCAATGAGGTGTACTTTAACCATGAAATTATTGAAAACTTCGAGAGGACATACCTTTTGATTCCGAGCTTAGAATTGAGCGTGGTTATAGTAGTTGAAAAGCCATCGATGAGCAGAGGAAGATGGTATGCTGGGGAAAAGGTTTTGATATAGTTGAGAAAAGTGAAAATTCTAATGCCCCATCCCATAAAATGTACTTAGGGGGTTGGGTGTGTTACAATTGTTTCCCCGTGTTATGATCCAACACCCTAAAAATGATAAAAAATCAATGAATATAGTCCACTTTGAGGGGGAAACCTCCTTTTGAAATATATCCAATTCATAATAAAATATGAGATGAGATAATATGGTCCTAATAACAGGTCTCCTTGGTGTATATAATGAAAATTATAATGAAGGGTTCTACCCGACATACAAGTATAACACTATAAATGTATTAATTCAATATCTAGGGCTTAATAATGGGTTTTATACAATGATTAAACATTTAGTGAGAACAATTGTGAATTATACCTTGGTGTCCCTTTTCAATAAATTTTTTCATGCTATTATATATTATCACCTTAGAGAGTTTCTCTTGGATACCTCTAAGCTCAATTTCCTTCCCTTCTGAGGAAAATCTCATGAAAAGATCTTGAAAATTAAGGGCCACTATTCTTAGTGATTGTAACCATTGGAACCCTAATACAACATCAAATCCACCCATTTGGATGGAAATCATGGGAATATCCAATAAATACTCCCCCATATGGAGCTTAATACTATGACATTTCCTAGAACAATTTATGGTACCTCTATCTACAATCATAACTTGAAACTCTGGTTTTGGAGAGACAAGGCAATTGAGATATTTTTCTAATTTGTAATTGATGAAGTAATGGGTACTACCAGAATCAATCAACACTATTACCTCTTTCTTTTTTATGTATCCTTATATATTTAGGGTTTGTGGAGTACTTATGTCTTCCAATGCATGAAAATATATTGTTGGAGTAGTTTCTTCTATATATATATATATCTTGTGATGGTTCCAATTCTTGATCATCTTCCTCTTCACAGTCAATGTAGAATAATTTCTTCTCACTGCATTTATTCTCATTACTATACTTGTTGTCACAATTGAAACATAGTCCCTTTTCTCTTATTTCATCCATTTGTTGAGGTTTCAACCTTGTCGGTTTAGGAGAGGGAACATGGTTCTCCCTATAGTTATCAATGGCCACACTTCTAGTATCCATATTTTTTCCACTTTCCTTGCCATACTGAAAACTTGCTCTAGGGATTTAGGTTCGAAGAGACGCACCTCATGTTGAATGTTCTCCTTTAAAGTTCCCATAAATATATTTAACAAATTATGCTCATGAATTTTCTTATGCTAATAATGATCTTTTGGAATTGTTGAATGTGCTTTGTAATTGGACCTTTTTGCTAAAGATTTATCAATTGACTAAAGAATATATTACTCTTAATTTCCCCATAATGTGACATCAATTCATCTGTAAAAATGAACCAAGATATAATATAATTATTTTTTCTTTTACAAATCCATTGATACCAAATAAATTGATCATTTTCTAAATACAAGGATGCAATAGGTACCTTTTGTAATCTTGGCATTTGGTGTAGCTCAAAGAATTGCTCCATCTAGAATATCCATGTTATAGGATCTTTACCACCAAACTTCCTCATATCTATATTTGGAATGAAATAGTTCCTTGGTGCTGCATTGAAACCTTGATGATGTGGATCTTGAAGTGATGAATAATAATGATTCTAGGACTCAATATTTATTTCCTCTACATTTTCATGATTTCCTTGCATTTTTATATCTCCTATAGGGAGTCTCTCATCTAAAGAATGTAAGATCATGAAAGACATGGAATTTTTCAATTCTAACATCTTGTTTTCCATATGATTTTCCATATCCTTCCTATTTTCATCCATATTATTTTCCACCTCCTCCACCTTTTTTCCCATCTCCTTCCTATTTCCATCCATCTTATTTTCCACATCATCCATCTTCTTTCCCACCTTTCCAATCTGGTGAAAAATTTCTTCTCTTTCTTCTTGAGTTATGGTTGAGCTCTCTGAAGGTTTAGTTGGTGAAATGAATTTTGGACTAGCATTTGGATCTATGTGAGAAAATAATAATTCTCTTTTTTTTTTCTTCCAAATTTTGAATCACCAAAAATGGATCTTACAATCAAAATTTATGCCAATTGTAAGTTACATACCTTTCAAAAATAATTTGGAGTATGTTTGGATGGATGAACTTTGTCCTGATATATCTCTGAAATTTGAACCCTTATGAGTATATAATTTTAGCTTGTAGTACTATAATATGACTTTTTACACTATTAGAAATTTCACAATCTGAATGTTCACCGAGAAAATGTTATAACAAATACCAAAATGACTTGTTTAATACTAATTTTGGGATTAGTAAAAATACCCAACTTCCACAAGATAATCTCACAAATTATAATGATTCAATTTATGAAAAAGTTTCCACATGTAATTCACTATGTCTCCTTAGGATTATGAAAATTTGAGACTCTGAAACTTCAACAAAATTCATTATATCTCTGAAAATATAACAACCCAAAACATGGAATTTGGATCATATTTACTACGCTATGTTGTCTTAGTTTCCCAAAAATTTCACTTTCAGAAATTTCTCAGAAAAAAATTATAGAGAAAATCCCAAGATAACACCTTCAAAACTGATTTCAGGATGAGACAAAACCCCTATCTTCCATAGGATATATATGCTAAAGTATAATGAACCAGAATTTGAAATTTTTATCATAAGTAATTGGATATGTCTTTTGAGGAACCTCAAAATTTCACTATTTGAATCCTTCCAAAAAATATTTTATAGTAAAAATTCCAACATGACTTGATTGAAACAACAAAACCCTAGTATCAATGCTCTAATACAAAATGTTATGATCCAACGCCTTAAAAATGAAAGAAATTAAATGAATAGTCCACTTCAAGGGGGAAAACACATTTTACAATATATCCAATTTAGAATACCATATGAGATAAGATAAGATGATCATAAGACTAGGTCTCCTTGGTACACACACACACAAACATATATGTGTGTGTGTGTGTCATAATCATGTAAACATAACTAACATCACATCAACATCACATCAAGAACACATTACAATAATATTTACATGGAAACCCAATTGGGAGAAAACCACATAATTCTTTTATATATATATATCAATAATTCATTCATAGGAAGCACCAACTTCCAAATTCTCCAACTACAACTAGAAGGAGGATCCAACCCCCTATTCTTAGGCTCAAACATGAAGGAAGATACAACGCTCTGATTTTATGGCTCCAACCAGAAAGAGGCTACAACCCCCTAGGTTCTCTGGATACAATCAAAAGGTGGATAAAACCACCTTGTTCTTAGGCTCCAACTTGAAGGAAGCTCCAACTCCGTGATTCTCCGGCTCCAACCAGAAGGAGGCTACAACCCCCTTTCCTTACCCCATCTTGCCACCCTGAAATATAAGTGTAGACCAACTGTAACAGAATCTGCCACTATCACTACCAAAAACTCTATCATTGTCACTACCACTGTCACTGTCACATCAACCTATAACCTGTCAAACTATCATGGAATCCAACCTGTCACTATCAACCGATCACTCTCACAAAAATATGTCCAACCAGTCATTCTATCATCCACGAAAATGGATCCACTCTCCTCTACATGAAACTCATGCCAATGTTACCAAGAGCATATCTCAAACCATATGCTCAACATCACTAACACATGCCTCTACCCAACATGTACCAAGATCACCAAAATACCATCACAGGGTATGTGTCTCAACCATGTACCAAAGCATTTACCAAACCATCAACCTATACCATACCAAGCATCAACCATGTACCACAACCTATATCACAACAAGTGCATCAACCATGCACCAATACCTGTACCAAACCGTGCATCAACCATGCACCTCAACCTATACCATATGCCTCAACCATCAACCATGTATACCAAGTACCACTCATGTATCATGCCATGTATCAACCATGTACATCAACCAACCATGCACATGGACATCAACCATGAAGATGAACATCAACCATTAAGATGCACATAAACACCATACCGTGTGCTAACCATGCACATCAATCATGTGCATCGACACCTATACCATACCATATATCATATCCCTCTCGATCATGCCATGTACTATAAGATAAGCCTCATGTATATTCCAATATAACAAAGATGTGCCTCTAACAATGAACCATAACAACCATATACCAAGTACCAAGAGTATGTCTCAAGCATGTAACAATATCTCCTTAACCATGTACCATCAAGGGATTTCAAGACATGCCTTAAGCATGTGCCATACCATCCAAGATACAAGCCTCAAATAAATACACAAATGACATAACTTTACTCATGAAACCTGAAACATCCCATCTCAGACTATGTTGTACCATCAAACCTTACCACAACTCAATCGTACCTTCTTATTCAAACTTTTCCTTAGATACATGACCTGTCCTCTTGCAACCTGCATATGTATGTGACCTATCTTCTTGCAGCCTGCGTATGTATGTGACCTGTCCTCTTGCAACATGTGTACAACCTTAGAAAATTATAAGGATTTCCAGTTTTCTGCAACTTTGCAACTTTCAGCCCTTCAGACCTTCGCTTCCTCAGAAAAATGCTGCCACTTCAACCTCAGATTCACTAGTATATTTTTCAATAGAAAGATAAAGAATAACATTCACAAGATATATATTCAATGTAAGTGTGTGTGTACAAATTAGAGACTCTTGAGGTGTATTTATAGTTGTTATAGGTAACCTCTTTCATTATTTTAGGGGTTTCTTGTTACAACCATTTTACCCTTTGACCAAGACTTGTAACCAACTAGGGGCTTCTTGACCACTCTTCAGGGATTCCAACTTTACAAGGCCATATCTCCCTAACCATGAGGAACCACGTGGAGTTCCACATATCACCGGAAATGACACAAAGTGTACTATCCATCTATGATAGTATTAATTATAATTTCACTGTCCTTCATGTCCATATTCCTTAATCAAC
Organism: Picea mariana; assembly: GCA_032191745.1. Classification (NCBI taxonomy): domain Eukaryota; kingdom Viridiplantae; phylum Streptophyta; class Pinopsida; order Pinales; family Pinaceae; genus Picea; species Picea mariana. The sequence continues at coordinate 869,075 of JASDQU010099923.1, forward strand.
TTCAGGTCCGATAACCACACCTTCATGGATACATGTAGACTACATCAAATGTACCTAACTAACTCACCATCAATATCTATCATACAAGTGATAATGAACTATCCAATGATCTCGTCCACATCAATGGACCTATCCAAGGGTTGAAATAAATCTCCAATATCACTCTTCAAGGGTTGACTTCAATGGAAACCAACTGTCCAACAATATCCCCCTTTGGAATTGATGGCAACACTAATGATTCAATGCTCATGCTCCCCTTGTGACCATTGATCCTCATCAATGTTTCTCACTCCCCCCCTTTGACATTAATGACAAAGGGTATCTCTCCTTGGGGATTATCCCCTTGTCTTCATGTATATGTTCTTTCTCTTCCTCCTTGACTAAAGGTTAACACCCCCTGTCAATATGTCTCCTCCTGACCTTGTATCTGCTCTAACCAAACATAGGAAAAATAATAACTCCCCCTGTGGGTATGTCTACCCCTGTCTGCATGCCACTGATATTCCTTTCCAGATATCTCTCTCTGATGATCTGTAAGATGTATAAATACCCGTGAAATGTTTCCTTTCCTCTCTTCCAGTGCTACTTATTTTCCATTGGTGCTTCCTCATGTAATTCACTGATATATATAAAAAGAATTCAATTTTTTTTTCTTCAATCACTTGTCATGTTCACTTGACCATGTTGTCAAATGATTTCATTCTGATGATATAGATTCTAATAAAAAATTTCTCTTTCCCTGTTCTATTGTGCCTTTCACTTCTTTCCTTTCTGTGACCAATTGATCCTAACTGATTCCACTGATTTCAGTTGTAAATGCACTGCTATGCATCTTCTCTAACCCATGATTTCTGTACCTGCTAAACATCTCACGAATCCATCTCTGTCCATATGTCGTAGATTGTCCATAAATCTTCTACTCAACTATCCACAATGCTAACCGATCTATCACTGTACTATACAGATGCAACTGATACTTGTGTGGGAACGCTACTTCTCAACTGATCAATTTGTTACTCTATACTTCTACTATCTGACTACTTTGAATCTATCTCTACAACCACTTCTTGAAGGATGGTTCTTTTCTCTTTCTCAACTATTGCATGGACTTCCCATGTTCAATATTCATATTACCTGGGAGTCTCCAAGTTGGGTGGCTCAAACAAATACCTTCTCTAATGCAAAGTAATATTCCTCTTTGTTTGTAGACTCATCATCTCTTTGAACTATGCCTTCTTTCTTTTTGCTTGTTTATTGATCTTGCACTACAATCTCTTGAACCTATTCTTTATTCACATGATCATCTTTTCTTTCTTGTGCTATTGCAAATCCTGTAATCTATGGGACATGTTCTTTATTCACCTATTCTTCTATTTTTTCATTTCTTCTCCAAACATTCATGTGTCTGACATCTTCTCTTTTCCCTGTATATTTGTCTTCATCTTGTACTATTGCCAATCGTGAGAGTATCTAATCTTTCTTCAATTGTTCTTGTTTTATTTTCCAAACCTTCCTGTATCTGGTATCAATGTTCTCTTCCATAGAAGTATCCATCATGCTTCTACAATCACGATCTATGTGCCCATAGTTTTGGAATTTGTAACATTCAATGTCATGTGGGGCCACATATGTTTTTCTTGCTTGGACATTTCTTCCATAAGCCCTGCAATCTGCAACCTTATGTTCCAACTTAGTACAATAAAAAAAATGACCATAAAATAAATTTACATACTTGGGAGTGAATGATATTCTTTGTGGTGTAGTCCTTATGAATTCCTACCTTGGATGATCATGATCATGATTGAGATTTATTTGTGGATTGAATGTAGAGGATCTTCTTTTGTAGTCTTATTCTTGAGTCTTTTTCACTTCTGGAATGTTCTTCTTCAAGGGATTGCATTATTCCTTCTTCATTGAACTTTTAATGACTTCTGCATAAGTCTTTGAATTCTCTTCATTCTTCCTTTCTAGAAACCTCAAGGGATTCTCTTCATATGATGATGTGGATTTTTATTTCTCTTCAACATTTGTGTTGAGATTGACAACTTTTACTCTTAACATGACAATTTCCTCTTCAAACTTTTCCACCTTTTCTTCTTTCTTCATCATCTAGTTCCTCATGAATTTTTCTATTCACTTTGCTTCTTCAAGTTGGATCTTCAATGTGATTATTTCATCTTCAATTTTTCTTTCTTGTTGACTGAACTCAGATTCAAGATGATTTAAATCATTAGTTATTTCCTTGATATGATCGGTCAATATATTCTCTCTGTTTTCTACTTCTTTATTCTGTGTTGTTATTTTGGCTTCCAAATACTACTTCTGATCCTTTAGAGTTTCTTCAATCCTTTCGGATTCTTCTAGTTGACTTCTTAGCATAATAATCATATGATTGAATTCTTTGGTATTGGAGTTCTGTGATTCTTCCATCTTCTTTAGTTCTGTCTGGAGTGACTTGTTTTCTTTTCTTTCAATCCTTAGATACTAAATTTCACTGATGAATTATTCTCTATAATCAAATTCTACCTCTTTGTACCCTTCCTCTTTTGAATCTATCCGACATGATGAGTATCTTTATTCTGCATCTTCTTTGGAATTCTTCGACTTTGTGATAGGATAAGAATATATATTATTTAGCTTATCCTAGAGTTATTTAGCTGATGAAAATTTTTTGACTTTGTCCTTTACCAAATCAGGTAATCCTTCCATGATGAAATCCATTGTTGTTTTGTTTTTCTTCTTCAATTCCTTCTTGGATGCAGTCTTGGGTTTCTTTGTACCATTATATCCTGTAACAAATGAATACCAAATATTATATCCTTGTGCCTGCAATTTTTTTTTCGTTCTTCTTATCCACATCTCATACACTAGACTACTCTGACCATCAAACATTGGTACTCCATTCTCACTATATTCCATGAACTCCTTCATGATCTCCTTGTTGATTAAGGTTGGTTGTCATTGATGTCAACCCTTGAAGAAAGACCCATAGAACAAAGGTTTGGGTAATGGACCCAATAGTGTTTGATGTAAATATGACTCATTATTATTTTTTCATGGTTGATAGGAAGTAAATATGGATGAACTCCAAAGTGGTCCCATTATGGTGAAAGCCCTCACGGGAAGACGCTTTGTGGAGTAAGAGAACCCATGCTTAATTGTGGAATAATTAGATGAAGGAAAGTGAATTTGTCAGGGAAAATATCCTAGATGGATAGTTCTTGTCATGTCATTTCTGGTGGTATGTGGAACGTCACATAATTACTATGCAAGTGAGAAAACATATCCAAGTATATGTGGTTAAAAATTCCACTTTTGGGTCATTGTATTTTGGGAGTTACACTCTGTGGAAAATAGGGTTTGTGGCCAGTCCTGAAACTAGTCAAAATTAGGTGTTTCGAGTACAAACGTCATAACTTATTTATAACAGATCCAAATTTAGTGAGACCAATTGTGTTGGTTAGGGTACTGTCTATAGTATGATTTGTAACAGTTTTAGATCATTTCATAAAATATTTTATGCGGGGCACGCTCTACAAGGTCGTTCTCTAGAATAATCCAGAATTCAGCAAGGTATGCCATTTTTTCTATAAATCCTTTTCTAAGAGGTTCCAAGTAGTGTGACTTGGAGGAATTGCATAAAACGCATTGAAGAACATTGTTTATAAGTTTCAGATCTTAATACATTACAGGTTCAAAGTTATGATTACTTCAAGTTAGGGTTGTTGACTAATCCAAAACTAGGCATGTGAGACTAAAGAAAAGTTTGATGAAAATGCTAGTCTCTTGTTTTTAAAGTTAAGGAAGGTTGAAAGAATGTGATCATATACACCAGGTCTGTTATAGAGCTACAAATCAGATTTGGATGATGAAATTGATGAGGGCTTTTGGTTGAGGTACATGTTGAGTACATGGTTGAGACAAGTAGTTGATGAGTTGGCGCACATACATGAGGTGTATAGTTGATGATGTTGGAACATATTGATGANGGTTGATGCATGGTTCAGATTTATTGGTACAGGTTTATAGTGGTATATCTCACAGTGATAGTGTGACAGTGGTTCCATCATTCTACTTCTACTTCAGGGTGGCAGGATGGGGCAAGGACAGGTGGTTCTATCCACCTTTCGATTGTAGCTGGATAACATTGGGGGTTGTAGCCCCCTTCTGGTTGTAGCCAGAGATTTGGGGAGTTGGAGCTTCCCTCAGGTTGTAGCCTAAGAAACTAGGGGGTTGGAGCATCCTTCCAGTTGCAGCTATAAAACAAAGGAAGTTGGTGCTTCCAATGAATGTAATTCTTCAAGACATATAAGAAAAAGCATTCTGTGGTTTTCTCCCGATTTGGGTTTCCACGTAAAACACTGGTGTACTATGTATGTGTGTGATTGTTTATTTATTACTGCTCATTATTTTATAATAATTCTACATTGATATAACATTTGCAAAAAAAAGATTATTATTACGTTATTACTGATTCACCCCCCCTCTCAGTAATCAAACAATTGGTATCAGAGCAGGTTCCTTCAAAAATCAGTTTAACCACTGAAAGGTAGACCATGGAGAGTACCAACTCGTAAAAAAATGGAATACCACAGTTTGATGGACAGAAGTATGCTTTTTGGAGCATAAGGATGAAGGCATATATACAGGCACAGGGATTTCAAGTTTGGCAATCAATTGTAGATGGATACACAACACCAGCAGTTCCACCAACAAGTGACAAAGTAGTGAAACTCAGTGAGAATAATTCCAAAGCCATAAATGCACTTTTGAATGGTCTCAGTGATATGGTATTCACCAAAGTTGCACATTGTAAATCTGCTAAAGGGATTTGGGACAAGCTTCGAAATATTTATGAAGGAGATTCAAAAGTCAAAATAGCAAAGCTTCAAACTTACAGAGGTCAGTTCGAACAACTAAAAATGAAGGAAGATAAAGATATCACAGCCTACTTCTTACGAGTCGATGAAATAGTGAATGAAATCATAGGATTGGGAGAAGAAATTGAAGAATCTGTAATTGTTCAAAAGGTACTAAGATCTCTTCCTATGAGATTCAACCCTAAGATATCAGCACTAGAAGAAAAATCATATCTAAACTCAATAAGCATGGACGAACTGCATGGAATCTTCACAACATATGATATGAGAACTGAACAGGAAAATCCAGATGTAAAAGAAGTAGCCTTCAAAGCATCCAAAAGATCAAAGCAAAAGAAAAAGGAACAAGAAGAATATAGCAGCAGCAGTGACGTCTCGGAAGATGATGAAGAAGTGGCCAACTTCGTCAAAACACTGAACAAGGGAACCAATGGTAGGTACAGAGGTAAGCTTCCTTTAATTTGTTTTAATTGTGATGGTATTGGTCATTTTTCTAACAAATGTCCTCATAAGAAAAAGAGAAATGATGAAGGTTACTCAAAAGGCAGAGAAGCATATAAAGGTAAAAGAACTACAAAGAAAGTTTTCAAGAAAAACTTTTGCACCAAAGAAGACATCTCATCATCAGATGAAGATGAAGTCAGTGACAGTGAAACAAGGAGAGTTCTATTCATGGTAGTATAAGACTCTAATAAATAAGACTCCGAAGAAGAATATGAAGAAGAAATTGAAGAGGCAGAAGTTGACTTTCGAGAAGAATTAATGAGTGCCATAGAAGTTATCAGAAGAGAAAAGAAGAAAAACAAGAAACTACAAGCAGAACTAGATAAGAAAAAAAACACTCAAGAATTAGAAAAAATGATTACAAAATTGAAGGTTCAAATAGAAGAAGATAAAATAATTGAAGAAGAACTCAAAGAACAGCTAGAAGGAAAGGATGGGATCATTGGAAACTTGGAAGCAGAGATTGTCACACTACGAAAGGATATTCAAATGAAAAATATGCAGAATAGCTCAAAAGTTCTGGATGACATTATTAGCAGTCAAAAATCTTATGTTGACAAGTCCAGACTTGGATACAATCAAACAGAAAAGGGAACAAGCTCCAAAACAACAAAGCAAGAAACAAATCCAAAAAGTTATGCAGAAACAATCAAAGGAAATAAAAAGATATACAAGGAAGATTACAGGGACACTCCCCCACCGAGAAGATTCAGATTTCAGAATCAACAACAGATACATAGGCCTCAAGAATAAGAAGGATTCATAAGAGCACCTCCTTTCATAAGATCTTCAACTACCAGGTATCAAACTATATTTTTTGGTTTATGTTATGCTTGTAATAATTTTGGACATAAAGCTGTAAATTGCAGAGCTAACAACAGGAACAATAACTACTTTGAGAGCCATACACAAA
>JASDQU010099923.1:888623-911044 GCA_032191745.1 Picea mariana
TATGAACCCAATTGGATGTGCCAAGTGGAATTTATGGTAACTTTCCCACAACTTGCTGATTTTTGGCCTTTCCAGGAGATCTCACTTGTATAGCATGCCCTGCACAAAATAATTGATATCAAATTCTGAAACTCACACCAGAAATACTAAAAACTGTCCACAATCCAATGAAACTAGTCCCACTCAATTTGGATACTCTAGGAAGAAGTTATGATTGTTTTTTTCTAGAACACCTTCTTGAGACTAGTCAATAGGACTAGTCAGATACCCTATCTTACACAGGGTGTATCTACAAATTTAAGATGACCTAGAAGTTGAAGGTTTTTCCAGAGATACCTTACTAATTTTTGTAAATAGCCTCTGGAGTTCAGGGTCTGAAATGTTACAGAAAATTTTGTATAGCGAAAATTTTGTAATGACTCAGTTCGGGATGATTCCAGAACCCTATCTTCTATAGGATGTATCTCTGAAAGTATAAGGCCTAAGGATATGATTTTTGAACCCAAGGTACCTTGATCCATCTACTAAATATCGTCCAATCCATTCCTTATGAAACATTGTAGAAAACAAGTTATAGCTAAAATTCCAAGGTGTCGCAGATGTAGCAGTGAAACCCCAAGACCTTGAGCTCTGATACCATATGTTAAGAACCAAATATCAATATAGCATAGAAAAATCTCAGAAAAAGTACTCAACGCCTTGAAAAAGAGATAATTTCAGATAATAAGCCTCTTCGAGGGGGCAACCTCCTTTTACCCCTCTTAAATGTTCAAGTACAAGATGATTCAAAATGAAAATGTCTCCTTGGTATATATAGAAGACTAGGAGGTATAATTACAACTAATGGCCTAAAGCCGACATAAATAAAATAACATTACTAATATAATATGCCCCAATTAAGGGTAATGAGCCAATATTAGGGCTTAACATATAAACTTGTAATAAAAGTGAATACTCCCTCACAATAATGGATTTGATACCATGTAGGATTAAAGCACAATGCAAGACCTAATTGTGAGAAGGAAATACTACACTAGATAATTGCAAGAGAGAGAGAAGACAGAAAAATAGAATAAATATTCACACATAAGAGACTAAGAAACAAACTCTAATCACAATATATTAACCCTTGATAATGAGTACAATATATACAACTCTCCACATGAGGAGTAATGCGCACTAGGTTGGGATTTCCATGTGCATGCTCAAGTAAAAAAGTAACTTCTCTCAATAACAATGATTAACTAAAGTCAAAAGTTTCTAATAATAAGAAAAGGTAAAAAATATAGGTGCGAACTTAGTGAGAACTCTACATGAAGTCAAAATGCATTCCATAATAGAAAAAATCTCCTAGAATAAGACTAGAGTTCAAGAATGGAACTAATGTCCTAAACGAGTGAAAATTTTCTAATTATGGAAAGTCATTAAATAAGTGAAGTGAGTTAAATCCAAGTATTATATGGGTAATGCACATTTCCCTAGGAGGATAATATTTTTCCTAAAGTGTGCTCTGTAGCCATGAAATAGGAAATATCCCCTAAAATTAAGGAAATAGAAATTATCTCCTAAAAAATAGGAATTTGCCTAATGGTGGCTAAAAAATAGGATTTGGCTTGATGGCAACTAAAAAATAGGAACTTTCCTAATGGTGGTTTATGACCCCATGGTTTTGGAAACCCATGGTATTTTCCCATGGTATTACATACAGGAATCCATCGGCTAAAATAAGATCCGCTATAAATAGACATGCTATAAATAACAGTCCTCCTAAATAGTAGGAAAAATGGAAAAAAAAGTATGTCACTAAGTATGTAGTTGAGCATGTACCCCAACACCCCCCTAAAAAAAAACTTGGGTGTGCACAATGATGAGTCCCGAAAATATGAATCCATGTTAGGTACTCATATATAAGTATATATGCATAACAACTGAACAAAGGTGAGGTAAAGAGGGAAAAACCAGTGGGAACAAAATCCTCCTACAAATATGCTGCTAAAAGGAAAATAATGCTAACATGTTCAGTTTCTAAGATGATGTATCCTTCACTCCTATAATGTTCCTCAATGAGACAAAATTTTGTTCAATGAAAGGATTTATGAATATGTCTTCCACTTTCTTTGAATACGGACAAAACTGCATATCAATGACTCCATCCTTAATCTATCCTCGAATAAAGTGCATATGAACCTCAATGTTCTTGGTCCACTACCTATGAAATGGGTCTCTACACATATTGAGAGTACTATGATTATCACACCATATAACTATCAGACGATGAAAATGAACTCCCAAATCTGTAAGAAAGTGCTGCAACGAAATACCCGAGTAGTAACATTCACTGCACCCCATACTCTGCCTCTGTTGATGATAAAGAAGTTTTTGATTACTTCTTAATTGACCAATAGATAGGTCTTGATCCAAGGTAGAGGACATATCCTAAAGTTGACTTGCGATCAGTTCTATTTCTTTCCCAATCTGAGTATGCCTAACCAACAAGATATAAGGAATATCCTGTTGCATAGTGTATACAAAAACTAGTAGTCCCCTTAACATATCTAAGAATCCTCTTTGTTTCCTTATAGGGAAGCTCATGAGGATCCTGCATGTACCTGGAAAATGATCCAACTGTATAAGATATGTCCGGTCGAGGGTGTGTAAGTTAGAAAAGATTCCCCACCAATTGTCGATATCTAGTACAATCAACCAAAGGTGATGCATCGATGTCCTCTAGTCTAAACCCTGACTAAAAGGGTGTTGGAGCTGGCTTGAAATATTTCATCTAAAACCTATCAAGTATATCTATGGCATAATTGGATTGAGACATATTGATTCTAGAATCATTCTATCTGATTTCAAGACCAAGAAAGTAATGTAATAGTCCCATATTTGTCATAGGAAACCTATCATGCAAAGCGGTCTTCACTGAAACAATTGAGGAGGATGAGATTCATGTGATGAATAAATAATTTGCATATAGAAATATCAATAGAAGTGAATCTATGTTCTCATCATATACACATTAGGATCTGATATACATCTAAGAAAACCTCTAGAGAGAATATAAGAGTCCATTTTAGCATACCATGCCCGAGGTGCTTTCTTAAATCCATACAATGACTTCCTAAACCTGTAAACAAATGATGGATCCTAAACAAATCCCTCTAGATTCTCCATATATATCTCCTCATTAATATATCCATGTAATAATTCATTTTTCACATCCATATGGTGTATCTCGCACTTTCTAGTTGCTACAATAACTAGAGATAACTCAATGGAATCAAACTTGGCAACCAATGCAAAATTATCCTTATAGTCAATGTCTTGTACCTGTGAGAAACCTTTAGCTACTAACTGATCCTTATAATTTGTAATGTATCCATAAACAACCATATTTGTCCTTAAAATCCACTTACATCTAACAAGCTTCCTGTTGGAAGGTAGAGGAACCTACTCCCATGTGTTGTTCTTTATCAGGGAATTGTACTCCTCTTTTATAGATTCTTCCTAATGGGGGTTTACTTTAGCCTATGCATAAGACTAAGGATATGATACAAGTAACATATAAAAATAAATAGGTAGCAATGGCTCCATGGTAGTCAAATATTTTGGAGGCTCCACAAAATGAGATCTGGTTCTCCGTGTATCGATATGATCATCCACTAGATCACCTGCTGCCTGAAGATTCTTTTGTGCCCTTCATGGTAGATTATTTGGACCATACAATTTTTTCTACTGATCAGAAACATCATATATATCAGATTCAAATATCTGATCAGAAATCTGATTGGAATAAGTCTCACGAAGTTCTGCAATTAGTGGTAGTAGAGATGGAGGTGTGGACTGCTCTGGAAGTACCTGTGAATGACCCTCTTCAAACTTAACACTCCTTTGAATGAATAGTGTATATGAAGTAGTATATAATAACACATATCCCTTCAATACCTATGGGTATCCAAAAAAAATGGATTCCTTACTCTGAGCTTCCATAGATTTCCTCCTATTAGAAGGGATCCTAGCCAATGCATAGGAACCATAAATTCTAAAGTGAGTGACTTCCGATTTCTTCTTGCTCCAAGAATCATATAGAGTGACTCCCTTGATGTATTTATGAGGAAATATATTCTTAATGTAGGCTGCACAGTTGATAGCTTCAATCCATAACTTTGGAGGTAGTGCTCTAGCATGCAACATACAGTTGGCTATCTCTTTCAATGTCTTGGTCTTTCTCTCCGATACCCCATTATGTTGTAGAGTATATGGAACTGTGTGTTGACAATCTATACCTGATTATGAACAAAGATTCTGAACACAATTATTCATATACTCTTCTGCATTGTTTGTATGAAGCTTCTTAATCCTCTTCCCTATTTGGTTCTCAACTAGATGCTTGAAATATTTAAGACACTCAAAGACCTCATATTTTAATTTGAGAAAGTAGACCCATGTATATCTCGAAAAATAATCAATGAAAGTAAGAGCATACTTAGATCTACTGATCGATGGGTGTGGGAAAGGACATTTAATGTCACTATGAACCAACTCTATATGTGATGATGCCCTCCATGCTTTACATGCATTGAGCTTATCCTCAAGATGTTTTCCTAGTATGTAGCCCTCGAAAACTCCATCTGTGTACTGAATGTGGGGTAATCCATCTACCATTCCACCCTTACTGTTGGATAGTTGGTTGTCATTGATGTTGTTGGACATTTGGTTTTCATTTATGTCAACAAGTAGTGGTTTCCATTTATGTCAACATATGTGATGGGTGTATTTGGAGAAGTATCCAAAGTGGTAATCTTATGGAGTACCTCTAAGCATGGCCCTCATAGGAAGATGCTTTGAATAAGTATACAATAAACCCATAGGTGTGGTCATGAAATCCAAAGTTTTTTTAGGAAAAAGGACATGAAGGAGAGTGTAAATGTAGGTAACAGACTCATAAATGGATAGTCCTCATCATGCCATTTCCAACGGTAGGTGGAACATCACGTAGTTCCTCACTATTGAGTATTTCTGAGGTCATGAATTTGGAAGAGCAAAACATGGGTTAAGAATCCCCTAATTGGTTTCAAGTCATTAATGAAAGGGTAAAGTGGTTGTAACATGAAAGTTAAAGAAGCCCTAAATTTAAGGAAAAAAGGTTACTTAGAAAAAGTATGTATACACCTCAAGAAGTCACTCATAAGTACATTCAAACACACATTAGATTGAATACCTTCTATGTGAGTAAGTGATTCTTATCTGAGGTAAGAAAAGAGATCTGAGGTGAATTTCAGAGGGAAGATGAAGTGAAGAAGAGTGAAATTCCAAGGGAGGATGAAGTCTTATGATCATGTGTTCTAAGGTATGTTATTTAAAGTTCATCTTACCATTTTCGCTATATATATATATGGTATGAATAAGATAGAAACATTTGGATGTTATTGAGAAGACATATCAAGGTACTTGTGGTAAACATTTCAAATTCTGGGTTGTTTCATTTTTGGAGATACACTCTGTGGAAGATAGGGTTTTTGGCTAATGCTTAATCTAGTATCAAATAAGTGTTCCAGGTAAAATAATCATAACTTCTTCATATATGATCCAAATTATGTGAGAACAATTTTTGTGGAAACATAATAGTTTGTATCATCTTTGGCATGATATTCAAAATTAGATATCAAATATTTAGCGCAGGGCATTAAGTACAAGTTCGCTCTCTAGAATAGGCTAAAATTCAGGAAGGTTTTCCATTTTCACTATAACTTTTGTTTTAAGAAGTTGAAGACCATGGAATTTTGAGGTGATGGAAGAAATATCTCAGAGTATCTATGGTTAAAATTTCAGACCTTCACTCACTATAGGCACAGAGTTATGCTTGTTGAAAGTTAGGGTTTGTGACTAATCCAAAACTAGTCCCGTGAGACTGAGGTAAAGTTTGATGAAGATGCTATTCTCTTGTTGCTGAAGTTGAGTAAGAGATACAAGTCTATAATATTTTATATAAGTCTACTACATGATCAAAGGTATGCTTTACATGCGTTATTTAGGGTTATGTTTATGGTACATGCTTGAGGTGTGTCTTGATGATGAGGGTAAATGATATGGTACACCTTTTTGATGATATGAAACATTGTTAGAAGTATATCTTGGCTATCTTGGTATCTGGTTTGGTATATGACATTGTTACAACATTTTTTTCCTCACTTCATGCAACTTGCTTGGATGGATTTCCATTTCCCTACGTAGACTTGAAGTTCCCTTTTTGCGCCTTCTGGAGCCAAAAAGCATATTTTTCCACATCTATGTGTCCTATGAGTTATACAATAAGCGTATATGAAGGTTTCTCCACTACAACCCGTGTACATCAGGTTTGGTGCTCAAAATTAAAAATTATGTTGGGTTTTCATGCCATGTCACAAGATCCATGATCCTTGACCTTCCATATACTGGAAACGCTCTGACTCGGCCCTTCAGTTCCATTTGAAGGATATAAATTGAGCCATATCCAAGCCTTGAAGGATTCAACAATTCAACTTTGAGAGAAAAGACACTCTGAAGAAATTTCACTTCATATTGAGTCTGCATCCCTTTGTCTTTGAAAGTCTGAACTCCTTGTTCAGCCCCCAAGTGCTTTCTTCTTTGTGATGGAGAACCTCATTGAATCATTTATATGATCTTGCCTTTGGTGGAGGATTGAAGTGGTGGAGGCCCAACTGGAGTGACTTATTTTCTTGGTTTTGATATGTGTCGTTACAGAATTTTGTCACCTATGTAATTCTGCTAATTATTTTAATAGAAATACTCTTTTCTCATCCAATTGATATCTTGCAAGTATTTGAATTATTATTCCATGGGATTATTTGTCATGTATGTTAATGGATTATGCTAATCTATATGCTAACATTATATCTTATCACCATATGCTTGCGTATCTTGGTTGCTGAGGACAAGCTGTAGGTATAAATCTTTGGGTTGTGTGCTCAACGATGATCTTCATCGAACGTCCGAATGAGGTAGGATCTTAGCCTTGTCTTGTTAGCATTTCATTTATATAAAATACTTGGGATTAGATTTGATTTATGCGTGTCATTCCGTCTGTTGTGGTTTACCCCTTTTGATAGAGATATTTTCCTTGTAACAGAATTGGCAACCATACTAGGGATTGATCTCCTTTTTTGGGGTTTGGATTGTTTTTCTCCTGGACTTTCTCTTTGTTATCTTGAGTTTCCTTGTCACTTATTGCTTGAAAACCTATTTTTTACCTTGTATCTGATTTTCTTGGCTTAACCCTTGCCCTGACAATGTTTTACTAGATATATGTGGTTTTTCCCTTGATAGATGTGTATATACGCGTGTTGTCTTCCTTTAGGGAGCATATGTACGTGATTTATGCTCAAACGATCACATACATCATCTCTTTAATCTTGTTGGATGAGTTTGGTGTTTTTTGGGTGAGTTTAGTTGGTTGTTGAGTCTTCTTAGGTCCATGTCCTAACTGTTAAGTGATTACAGAGTGATAGGAAGCCTTTTTATTGTTGAATTTTTGGATGGTTTTCTTTCTTATCGTCTTTTTCATTGGTTGTCGTTGCACATTGGTCTGCATGTTAGATTGGCTTGTATCTTTTTGCTTGCACTAGGGTCTGCCTGTGAAGTTGCTATTCAATCCTTACATTTTCTTTTCTGTATATTGAAAATAAAAAAATATTTTCGTATTTGCATTATGTAATTTTCACTTTTGATTACTTTGCATTGATTTTGATATATTGGGAGAGATTGCATTTCATTGAAATTGTAGAGATTGCATTGGAAAAATTGCATTTAGAAGCATACCATCTCTTTGAAATTCAAGACTAGTGCTTATAAGTGTTTTTATATTTGCTTCTTTTTATATGCTTAGTCATAATACCATCAATTTCATGAACACACCTCTTGAGTAAGAATAAGCCATTAAAATTAACATTGATTAATTAAAATTGACCAGAAACAATTTTATTTTTCATGGTACATAAACAAGTATAAGACATAGGGCCTTGGAATAGGATTTTGTGAGTAAAATTCTCCAAGGCTATTAAACTAAACATATGTATCTAACTAGGGAGTGGTGAAACCCATTGTGTAATTAGTGATGTTAGGAGGCTCCACTCACATCGGAGTTAAGCATGAGGTCGTGAAAAGTTGGTTGCAGAGATAACCCTCTAATACCTTCTTAGCATCAAAGATATTTCTGGGGTTCTATTCATATTTTGGGGTCTTTTTAGTACTGTTACCTCCGTGAGAGGTGATGCTTTCAATATTTCAAGATTTGTTACCCTGCCCATATGGTGGACCAAAATTACACTTTTAGCCTACACGTTGGTTATATTGAGGTGACTCTAGTTTCTTGACATAGGTAGCCACATAGGTTACTTGCAAGGGTTATTCTGTTGGTACCCTAAGTCATATAGGGGTCGGAAAACACACAACCTTTATGGAGGATTACCTCTCCAGGGGGATTTGACCAACTGCATTTTTAAGCCCATGAGGGCCCTTATAACTGATTCTGATACCTCCAATATTTTGAAGGGAGTCTCGAGCCCCTCTTGGGTGAGACATACCTACTCTAGTGAGGGAGGCACTTTTTCAGCCACTATATCCTGTTTGTGTGCATTGGAATTTTTTATTTATTTTGGTTTTCTCTTTGATTATTAGTTTTCCCTAGGATTTGGTTTTATATCTCAAGTCTTGAGTCATTGTGGAGCAAGACCAACTTTCTTGCAGGTCTTGACGTTTGTTGAAGTTACCAATGCATCTTGATCCTTTACTGAAGATTCCTTCTAGAAGGTGTAAAGTTAATAAACATGGTATGTATATCTCTTTAAATGTGTTGAACTTGCACAAAATAGATCTAACTATCAAATTACATACACAATTTGTAGAGAAAATATGAGAAAAGAGAAGCAAGAGAGAAAGAATGGAAGAATTCTCATTAACCAAATGAATGAATGATAATTTACACATGATATACTCTGTATAACTCAACTAATATGCACTAGAGGAGAATCCAATGCACCGTAGTGGTGGTCTAGAGGGATATGTATACACACCAACAATTATGGGAGTAAATTTCCACCTAGTCTAGTCTCTCAGGAAGTTACAGTAGTTAATTGCCACCTAGTCTGAGTTAACTAGTCTCTCAGTCTTCAGTTAATTGACTGAAACAAAGCGAAGTGAGGAGGAGATCAAGGAATCATGAGTAATGTGATAGTTTGGTGATGATCCTAAGGACAATGCACATTAGCTGGTGGTGATCCCAATGTGGAATCTAAACTCCACTCAACTGATCAAACTGAAGTGTGAACTAAAGAGAATATTGTCCTAGAGGAATATTCTCCCTAGACTATAGGAGACTGAATAATGACTAATAAAAATAGGGAAAACCTTAGGAAAAACAAATCCTAGGTGTGTGTGAAGTATCTCCAAAACCCCCTGAACATCACCATGGTGAAAATAAAGAATGGGTCCCAAAAATGAGGCCATGTTAGGTACCCAAATACAAAAGATACACTGAAATAAATGAGTAAATAGGGAAAAACTCTTGGGAAACCCCCCCTCAAACTACAATGTATGTAAAAAGAAGAACTGACAATTGCTAAGCAACTGTGTCCTTCACTCCAAGATGACTGCGTAGAGAATGGAACTTCTGCTCAGTGAAGGTCTTGGTGAAGATGTATTCAATCTGTTATGCTGAAGGATAGAACTCCAAGCCAATGATCCCCTCATGTACTAATTCATGAATGTGGTGCATGTGGATCTCGATTTTCTTCGTCTGTTGCCTTTGAAATGGATCTCTATAGAACTTCAAAGTGCTCTTGTTGTCACACTAGATGATGATCGACCGATGAAACTGAATGCCCAACTCAATGAGAAAATGTTGTACCCAAATAACCTGAATGGTTATGTTAACTACCCATCTGTACTCTACCTTGGTTGAAGATAGAGAAATAACATCATTCTTCTTGCTTGACTAACATATAGGCCTTGAACCAAGACTAATTGAGTAACTAGATGTGGACTTGTGATCAATGCTATCGCCAGCCCAGTTAGAATCAGTCAACCTGATGAGGTCCAATGTAGAGTCTGTTGCATAGTGAATCCCAAAGGTGATGTTTCCCTATACGTATCGAAGGATACACTTTGCATCCTTCCAATGTAGTTCATGCAACTCCTCCATGAACTTGGAGATTTCTCCAACTACATAGGAGAGGTCTAGTATGGAGTGTGTGAGATACAACAAGATCCACACTAGATGTCTGTACAGTGTGTTGTCAATTAGTGGAGTGTCCCCACCATCCTCAAGTCTGACTCCTGATAGGAAAGGAGTCAGGACAGACTTGCAGTCTGTCATGTGAAATATCTCAAGGAGATCTCTTGCATGCTTTGCCTGACTAGATAGTTTGATGCCTGATGCATCCTGACTCATCTCAAGTGAAAGGAATAAATGTAGTAGACCCATGTTCCTCATCAAGAACCTATCATGTAGAATCCTCTTGACTGCAAAAATCACTAAAGTCGAACAACCGATGATCAACAAATCATCAACATACAAAACTAGGAGTAGAACTAAATCAACCATCCTGAGCATGTAACCATTTGGGTCTGACTTACAACATACAAAGTACCGTGATAACATTTAGGAGTCCATCTTAGCATACCATGCCCTCAGGGCCTGCTTGAGGCCATAAAGAGACTTCTTCTGTCAACAAACCAAAGATGAATCCTGCATAAATCCTTGGGGATGCTCCATATATATATCCTTGGAGAGATCGTCCTGAAGAAATGCATTCTTCACATCCATATGATGTAATTCCCATTCCTTGGCTTTGAAAATGTAAAGTGCCAAATGTATGGAATCCATATTCACTATTGGAGAAAAGGTCTCATCATAGTCAATGCCATGCACCTATTGAAATCTTTTGGAAACTATCCTGGCCTTGTATCTGCTAACCTATCCATTCGCTACGCTCTTGGTCCTATAGACCCATCTAAATATGAAAATTTTCCTTCTTGAATGAAGGGGAACCAAATCCCAAGTTTATTATCGAGGAGGGACTTGTACTCCTCCTGCATGGAGGATTCCCAAAAGGGATTTCCAGCAGCCTTGCCATAGGACTGTCGATCTGAAGAATGAACTAAGAAAATATTCCTAGGTGGCATCGGTTCAGTGGAAGTGAGTGCAAGATGAGGCTCCTCAAAATTAGATTGAGTCCTCCTAGTATCAGTTGGATCCCCAACATGATATCCTACATCCTGAAGAGTATTCTTGTCCCACTTGGGCCTCTGCTATGGATCTACATCTACATTTGCATGCACTCACTCTACATTTGCATGCACTAAATCTGCATATGACTATATTGACTCTATGTCTGGATCAACTAAATCCTTTGAATCAAAACTCTCATCTGAAGAATATTCGGCATGTGCATGCTGATCATCTCTGACAGGTGGAATAACAAAAGTGTTTGCATGCAGTTGTTGAGGTACAGACAAGACACTTTCCTTGAATTGGACACTACGCTCAATGATGAGCCAGTCTGAGGAAATATCAATGAGTATGTATCCCTTCACACCATTGGGGTATCAAACAAATATACACTTTGTGCTCTATGGATCGAGTGCCTTCCTTTTCTCAGAGGGAATCTTGGCCCATGCACATGAACCGAAAATACAGAAGTGGGTCACTTCCAGTTTGAGGCCACTCCAAGCCTCGTAGGGGGTCTTATCCTTGAAAAATATATGGGGAGATATATTTTGGATATAGGTTGAACAATTAAGTGCTTCAGCCCATAATATCTATGGAAGTGACTTTGCATGTAGCATGCAAGATTCCATATCTTTTAGAGATCTATTTTTCCGCTCAACAACTCCGTTTTTTTGCGGATTATAGGGAACTATGTGCTATAACTGAATCCCTACTTCATGAAAAAAATTATCTATCCCATGGTTGACATACTCTCCCCCATTATATATTTGGAGGACTTTCATTTCTTTCCTGACTATGTCTCAACAAGGGATTTGAAATCTTTGAAGTGTTGAAAGACCTATGATTTTTGCCTGAGAAAGAAAATCCATGTGAAGCGTGAGAAATCAGAAAAAAAAATGAGCACATACTTTGATTCACTGATTGATGGATGTGGAAAAGGGTCCATGAGGTCACTATGGATCATATCTAAAGGAAAGGAAGCCTTCTAAGTCTTTCCTTTGTTAAATTTCTATTGAGGGTGTTTTCCAAGAACACATCCCTCACAAATTCCTTTGGAGAAGTCGATGTAGGGTAGACCATCAACTATTCCCTTCTTGCTAAGTTGTTTCATATATATGAAATTTAAATTCCCGAACCTTTCGATCCATATCCTACTTCTTTCATCAGCATGGGGTAAGTAGTAATGCAGAATTTGGTTCAATAAATTCATAAAATGTGTAGAGTTTAGATTGATGATTTACCTCACTAATAGAAACCCTGGAATTGGTTTGCATGTCATAGATATCCACTACATTAGGTGTGAATATTACTCTATTTTTAGTGTCAGAGTTTGTCATATGATACATGGAGAGAAGATTGACAGAAAGTTTGGGAACGTGTAGCACATTCTCGAAGCTTCCGTTTGTGAGTTCAATTATTCCTTTGTCATTGACCTTGATTGGAGAGTTGTCCCCCATCAAAATAGGAGGAAACTTGCATGCATCCATTGAAGAATATAATTTTTTGTGACAACCATGTGGTTTGATGCACCTGAATCTACAATCCAAGCATCGAGAGAGGAGTTTCTAGTAATCAAATCATGGCTAGAATTGCCTTGAGATTCTGATCTTCTGGCTTCTTCTTCTTAGCACCCTCGGGAATGCTATATCCAAGGTTGTTTTTCTGAAGTATTTGGGCCATTTGATCTACCTGTTTCTGCATACGTGAGGATTCTGGATGGAATCCTTTATGGAAGTACGTTCATTTCTCCCCTTTTCTTCCCTTTCCAACTTTGGATCTGGAGGCATCGTTGAAGGGTTTCGAGTACCCTTCCTTCTTTGGATTTTCATGTGCTTTCCTTTTGTCTTTGTTTTTAGATTTTTGATATTGATGACCTCTACCATATTGCACAGTAAGTGCATGCGCCTTTGGGCCTTTGATTTTTCCCATATTGATGAGCTTGTTTTTCTCTTCTGTCAGAGACTTGATAAAGGCATCAAGAGAGGGCATCGTCCATGTGGCTCCAGAGGTGAGCCTAACTTAATGAAATGTAGATACAAAAACTGAGTATTCTAAACCAACTTTGGAGAGAATGGTAAGAACCATTTGTTTCTCCTCCTTAGATTTATCAACCTCGTAAGCCTTGAGTTGCGACAACAAATCCTTATATTTGGTAAAGAAATCTTGGAGACTGTTGAAGATTTTTGGATACAAAGTGAGAAATTCCACCTTGATCATGTGTCCCCTCATCTCATCCTATTTTTCAAAAATACCTTCCATGGTGGTCCAGGTTTCATTGGGGGTTTTACATGAGGATATGTGAAAGAGGAGTTAAGGAGAAATGAGACTGCAAATTGTTCCAAATGCTTCATCCATTCGATTTAGATACTTGGATTTTTCTATGGCTAATATTGGTTCGGTTTCTATGTTCATGGTTAATATCTATAATCCTCTTCCTTGAATATGAATTATCATCTTCTCCTTCCATGCAAATAAATTTTAATATGTAAGAATGATTTCTTTTGGAAATTACATTTTTCGTGTCTTCAATCTTCGGTACCTGCAAAAATAATTTGGTGTGTCTTTTCCTTAACAGTCTGTCAGCTCTGATACCATGTAAATGTGTTGAACCTACACATAATATATCTAGCTAGAAAATGACATACACAATTTACAGATAAAATATGAGAAAAGAGAAGCAAGAGAGAAATAATGGAAGAATTCTCATTAACCAAATGAATGGATGATAATTTACACATGATATAATATGTATAACTCAACTAATTCACACTAGAGAAGAATACAATGCACCATTGTCGTGGTCTAGAGTGATCTGGACACACACCGATAGTTACGGGAGTAAACTGCCACCTAGTCTAGTCTCTTAGGTAGTTACAGGAGTTAATTGCCACTTAGTCTAAGTTAACTAGTCTCTGAGTCTTCAGTTAACTAACTGAAATAGAGTGAAGTGAGGAGGAGATCAGGGAATCATGAGTAATGAGATAGTATGGTGATGATGCCAAGGACAATGCACATTAGCTGGTGATTATCCCAATGATGCATGGTGATGATCCCAATATGGCATCTAGATTCCACTCAACTGATCAAACTAAAGTGTGAAATGAAGAGAATATTCTCCTAGAGGATTATTCTTCCTAGACTATAGGAGACTGAATAATGACCAGTAAACATAGGGAAAACCTTAGGAAAAACAAATCCTAGGTGTGTGTGAAGTATCTCCAACAATATCCACCTCCCAGAATTTTGATCAACCAATTATGAGTACTAAGTCAAACTCGAACATATCGGGGAGTCCTTCGATTCCTATATATTCTATGATTAGTGGGTTCCCTTCGAATCCTTTATCCTTGATGATGGGGGTGCTGAAGGTCCCTGCCTCTAGTGCTACCCAAACTCTAATTTCTACTCGACCCACAATAACGAACCCTTTCAGATATCTTTTTGATATGCCAAGTCACAATTCTTAGTCAATACCTTTGGCCTCTAATCCCTTTACTTTTGGTATGCCCAACATTATGTCACAACTCTCATTATCCATTCAAATGGATAATGAAAATCCTAGTTTTGGATCTGGGGGACCGACTCCTCCTTATGATCCTTTCTCATTTGGTGGAGGTCATATTCCCCAAGTGAATCCTATAGTTGGAGGTTGGAATCCTCTTTCCTCCGGGACTAATTCTAGTCTCAATGCTCCAGTATGGAGTTCTCAACCGAGTGGACAATTCACTTCCTATATTTTGTTCTTCATTCCCTCTTCCTCCATGTTTATTCCAATGAACACATTTATTATGGACAATCCCCCTTTGTCCTCTAGAGTTCCATCTAGATGGATTCAATTTCACACTATGGGAAATCCCCAACTCCGAGTCCCTTCAGCTGGGGTAAACGTATATAACCCTCATCATGCCACTTCCACGGGTATGGTGCACATACAACCTTTTATGAATTAGTTTGGAGGAGGATATTACCCTACCAAAAATGGCCATGGCATATACCAAAACCCTGGATGTGTTGGTTGTGGAGCCTAATTATCTTCCTGATTCAGAGGTCTTTTTCTCAGCCATATTTATACCCCATGAAGTCTTTACACCTCGGAAGAATGTACACTCCTCCACATGGGGAAGTGCAGGGGGGGTTACCCCCCCTGCGGGGTTTGGGGGAAAGCATGCCCATAGAGGAAAAATTTCCTTGTAAATGTATATTTTAATTTCATAGTAAATCTGGACCATTCATTATAAGGTCACAAATCTGATGGTAGAAGTTATGTTAGGGTTTTTTTCCCTAGAAGGAAACCCTCTTTTATGAAGGAAATGTATTGCGTCTATGTATCATTTGAAAATATTGTATTATGAGAGAGGAGATTGTAAGAGAAAGAAGAAGAAGTTACAATGGGTTTGTTGTAGGTTGTATCCCTTCATTTTCTAGATAATAATAAAGGAAGGACCTGCAAATTTCTCTCGTGGACATAGCCCACATTGGGTGAACCACTTATATTTGTGTCTCTATTGTATTGTGTATTTTCTGTGTTTTATTTCTGCATTTGTTTTATTTTATTACTCTGGGATCTTGTTTTTCTAACAACTGGTATCATAGCGAAAGGTAACTTATAGGAAAAGAGGGTTCCTGGTTCGAGTGGGAGCAATGGCAGAAGATGGAAAGTCTAGGGTCGAGAAATTTAATGGCCAAAACTACTAGTTATGGAAGATGCAAATGGAAGATTATTTATATCAGAAGGATCTATTCCTACCATTGGGAGGAATAGCAAAGAATTCGACGATCATGAAGGATGAAGAATGAGAGGTTCTTGATATAAAGGCACTAGGAACGATATGACTGAGCTTGGTAGCGTTGATGGATTTCAATATTTCGAAAGAAACGACAACGAGGAAGTTGATGGACGCATTCACTAAATTGTATGAAAAAACCTCAGTATCCAATAAGGTATTTCTAATGAGGAGATTATTTAATATGAATATGTCAGAGGGTGGGTTTGTTGCATATCATTTAAATGAATTTAATATGGTTACTAATCAACTAAGTTATGTAAAAGTGGAATTTGATGATGAGGTCAGGGATCTTCTAATCTTGTGCTCATTGCCAAAAATATGGAACGACTTGGTCATGGTTGTACGTAACTTTGTCTTTGGTTCAAACACTTTAAAATTTGATGATGTTGTTGGTGTTATCCTTAGTGAGGAAATGCGACAGAAAATCACATGTGAGACATCAAGTAATGCATTAAATATAGAGAAAATGGGAAGACGAAAGGATAGAGGAAAGGGCTCAGGGAACCGTGAGAATTCTAGGAAGCACGAATCCAAATCAAAACTTGGAAAGATAAAGTGTTGGAATTGTGGAAATAAAGGACATATGAAGAAAGAATGCAAAGCTCCAAAGAAACAAAGAGATGGACAGTAGGAGAAAAATCAGGAAGCAAATGTAACAGGTGATGTGTTACAAGATGCTTTGATTCTTTCTATAAATAATATTTCCAGGTCTTGGGTATTATATTCAGGGGTTCATTTCATGCCACACCCTATAGGAAAAATTTTCTAGATTATATTCAAGGTGATTTTGGACAGGTTCATTTGGGTGATGATGCACCATGCAAAATTGTTGGAATGGGAAAGGTAAAAATAAAGAAAAGGAATGGAAACCACTGGTTGTTGAAAGAGGTAAGACATGTTCTATATCTAAGGAAAAATGTAATTTCAACAGGATAGTTAGCAAGTGAATGTTGTATATCCATATTTACAGATAAGGTGTGGAAGGTCACCAAAGGATCATTGGTGATAGCAAAAGAAGAGAAGGTAGGTACATTGTATTTATGTATTGGTAATACTGACTCTTCTATCTCTTTATATTCTACAGGAGTGGATACAACACTGTGGGATCACATGCTTGGACACATGAGGGAGAAGGGGATGCAGATACTTCAAAAAATAAATTTGTTTCCAAATCCTAAACAAATTGATTTGAATTTCTGTGAGAATTGTGTTTATGGAAAACAAAAGAGAGTCAGATTTCTTAGAGTCGGAAAAGAAAAGAAGCATGAAAGGTTAGAGCTTGTGCATACAGATGTGTGGGGACCAACTCAGGTATCATCTCTTGGTGGATCATATTATTATGTTACTTGTATTGATGAAACAACTAGAAAAACTTGGGTTTATTGCATTTGACAAAAATCTGATGTTTTTGATACTTTTAAGAAATGGAAATCTTTGGTTGAGAATGAGATAGGAAAAAGGTTGAAGTGTCTCAGATTAGACAATGGAGGTGAATATCACAACAAAGAGTTTGATGATTACTATTCATACCATGGGATTCGTAGAGAGAATACAGTTCCAGGAACACCACAAGAAAATGCTGTGTCAGAAAGGATGAACAGGACAATCATGGAGCATGCAAAGAGTATGAGATTGCATGTTGGTTTTTCCTTACAATTATGGTTATATGTTGTAGATACTATTTTTTAATTAATAAACAGAGGAACTTAAAGCTCTTTGGATGGTGTAATTCTAGAGGAGGCATGGATAGGTAAAATGGTAATCTATTCTTTTTTGAAGACTTTCGGTTGTGAAGAATTTTTCCATATTGATAAAGAAAATTGAATAAATCTTGAGGCAAAATCCAAGAAGTGTACCTTTATTGGATATGGTGTTAATGATTTTGGTTATCGATTATGGGATTATGAAAATCACAAAATCATTAAAAGTAGTGATGTCACATTCAATGAGAAGGTCATGTACAAAGTGTTAGTAACATTTCTTGTCCTGGGCACAAGAGTATTCAGGTCTGCAAGTTGCACAAGAAGCGCCCAAGCGCAGCACGAAAAAATCTCGCTTCAGGCTTCCAAGCAAGTAAGCAGGCGAAATTATATTGTCGATGGTCTAGATTCATCCATAAGAGAAGATCGATGGTTGGTGGGAAATCGCGGTTAGCGGAGTTGCGTTGAGATTAGCGCAATGGATAACACCCATATTGTGTGCAGGAAATGATAGCAACCATCCATCCAAAGGACGCGTGGCGCGAAATCTAGTCACGTCGGCATTTTGGCATTTGGGAGTTCGAAGGGTGAGAGTTCCATGTCATTATACATCTTGAAACCTTGAACCCCGAAGTGCCGAAAGTGCCCAAAGTCGGGCCCGTAGTATCACAGAGAAGTCTTAGCCGTCCATCCAAAGGGGACACCTAGTGCGCGATTAGGCTCCTCGCCATTTCGCCCATCGTGATTTTGAAGCGCAAGGAGCAGATCCTTCATATCCCCGAGGTCCGAAGTGCCAAGAGCATCTAGGACCCAGGCCCACAACATCACCGAGTGAGTTCAGGACCGTCAGATCTGAGAGGGACGCATGGCACCCAATTAAGCCATCTCAACGTTTCGCTCATCATGACTATGATAAGTAGGGATCAGCTCCTTCCTATTCATGAATGCCAAAAGCACCTTTGAGAATAAACTCAGGGTCACAGCCCATGGTCACTTGGGAAATAAAAAGAGTTATGCAAAAGGGGCCAAAAGCGTCGAGTCTAGTCGCCGAAATGGTCATCGCGATCTCCAGGTGCCATATGATTCGACCTCAATCCTGGTTTTCACTTGGAGTAAATGAAGGGGTGGTTGAAACCTCTCCTCATTCATTAAGTGTAAAGTATGGAGGGTCTGGCAAGCTGTCTGCTCGAGAGGGTCCTGTGTACGAATTTTTTCCAAAGAAGCCATGCCAAGTCCTCAACTAGATAGAGAGGTCTGCACACGCTAACTCGACACTTAATGGCTCAACTACTCCCCTTACAGGCGCCATGCACATTTAAGGTGGCGTCTGATGAAGAATATTCATCTAAATTTGGTTGAAGGGACAAGAAGCCTTGGATGACTGAGCGCACCTCGGTTAGGCAAAATTTTCTGAGTATATAGACTCAGTCTTTTTATTTTGTAATCATCAAGGGTTGAGCAAGGCTCCCGGTTGTAAAAATTTAATGAAGCACTGTTATTCTGGTTATGCATGGACTTTTGAGACTTCTTGCCTTATGAATGTCAGTTTCTTTCATGTCTTTGTTTACACTATGTTAGAACAACTTGGAATTGGAGGATCTAGTCGATTTGCAATTGTTATAGGATGATGTAGGTTGGATCAGTGTAACAGTTGCATTGTTTCTAATCGGTCCCTGTGAATTTCTTAGCGCTGAACGACTTGGAATTGGAGGATCCAGTCAAGTCCCTCTTTTAGTTTCTCGAAGCCCTGAACCAAGAGGATCTTGCATTCAGAGTTTTTCTTCTACAAACTACTGAAAGGCCTGTAGCTTGAGGTATTTTTCTCACTCTTCTTACAAAGTATTCCACTGGCTCATATTTTAATCAACTCACTAACTAAAGTTAGATCAAGACCTCCTTTGTTCCTTACATACCAGACCCAGTCCCTGAGTTAGAGTGATATCTCCCCGAGTCTCTACCCATTTGATCACCCATTGAAAACTATCTTGACATAAAACTGATGGGCATTGGGCTCTGCTCCTGCAAGAAATCTAGGAGTGACTTCTAACGCTAACATCTCTGGCGCCATTGCCAGGGATGAATTTGAAAATTTTCCCCAGGATTAAACGATATTGAGCCTCTGATTCTGAAGGTGCATCAGGTATCAGAGCCCTTGAAGATTGCTACTGTGCACCTGGCGAATCCATTGTGATGAACCTACCGTGATAATTATGGCTTTCAGAGGCAGACACACATGGTCCCATCCACAAATGCCTCTATCTACACCTAAAACTGATCCAGAGGTGGTTCTCAGAAAGGGAAAGGCCTCTGAAGAAGGAAATTCCATTACCGAACCAGGTAATTTGCCATCTCCTTCTGTAGGAACTCCATTTTCTCCTCCTTAGTTTCTTAACAGACCTTTTTCTGAGGTTTCCCATGTCCTGAATTTCGGGAGTGTTCCTGTTGAGTTTTCCCCTCCTGGTCTGGGATTGGAGGGAGAAACCCTTGTCACTCCCCTCTCCTTTGAAGTTGTACTTTGGCATAGACCCAGGACCGCAGAATATTTCCCCACTCCTATCTTTACCACTCCTCCTCTTGTTACTGTTACCACTCCTGCACAAAGAGGAGCATCTGCTGACTTAAGCCCGTTAGCCTTGTCCTTAAATCCCCTTTTGTTTCCCATTCCACTCTGAGACTCATTCCTAGTAGCCCCTTCGCGAACCCCTTCTCCTCCAAGTTCTCCTCAACCTAATATTCCTATGGCTGGTGCGAATCCCCCTCTAAATAGAATGGATGCCATAGTCGCTGCTAGATATGCTCCCTTAATCCTACCCCATCCTATGAATCCTCTCCCTACTGGAGATTACTTGAAGTATATGCCCAAGTTCACTGGGGAAGGGGACATAACTGCGGAGGAGCACCTGGCTACTTTCTACAGTTATGCAGACAACCTGAACATTGAAAATGAAGATGTCTAGATGAGAGTCTTCGTCCAGAGCCTGGATGGTGAGGTGAGGAAGTGGTTTAGAGGATTGGCCCCCGGATCTATCGCTGGGATTGAAGCCCTGGATAGTGCTTTCCTGAGGCAGTGGGGAGATAGGAAGGATTTCATGTATTACATGACAGAGTTAGGGTCTTTGAAGAAGATGGAAGGAGAGTCTGTCTCTAAATTCTCCAAAATATTCAATAAGATGTATAATAAAATTCCTGCCGAAATAAAACCCTCAGAAGCCTCGACCAAGATTTCTTATGCTAGTGCGTTTGGCCCGGATTTCTATCTTTTATTGAGAGAAAGAAGAGCCACCTCCTTATCTCAAATGCAAGATGCGGCCATAGAATTGGAATCTAATGTATTAGCAGCTAATAGACTGAGGAACAAGGTCGACGCAGACAAAAGAAAGGGAAGATCGGAAACCTCAACTTCCAGCCCATCGGTGCCCCGCCTTCAAGTGGATGAACTGACCAAGATGGTGAAGTCTTTGTCTGCAGAGATGGAGAGAATGAAGGTGGAGGGGAGGAAAGCATACAAGGTCCCTCAAAACGTCGAAAACAAAGGAGGTTTTAGGAGGCCAAACAATATTACTTCCCCGACTGTGCAAAGAGAGAGGGGAAGAGACGGAGAAGACCAGAAAATTCAGGCTCCTTTTCAAAACAATTTTATGGTCGAGGGGGAAGATGGGGAAACAGATGAGCTTGATCCTAAAATCCATTGCTTCTGGGACACTCCTCCTTTTCCTCATCTCACTCAATCAGCATACAAGGAGTCTTTCATGGACAGTCAGCTAAATGAACTGAGCAAGGAAAACAAGGATAGTGGCAGCCAAGGCAGGTATGACCTGAGGTCCAAGAAAAGGATAGTAGCACCTAATGCCCCTGAGCAATTCACTAGAACAGAGAAACCTGCTAATGAAGTAGCAGATAGTCACAGAGGTAAGAAGACCCGACCCCTCTCTCCCATAGTCCAGAGTCATGTCCCCGAAATAAGAGAAATTCTGAAGCTTACATCTTCTTTTAATTTCGAGCATGAAATTCAAAACAATAGAATCCCTGTGCCCCTAACTGAACTGATTAAACATGAAGGGTTCAAGAAACGCTTCTCTGAGCTTTTACAGTCTGAGGTCTCATGCCTTCCCACAGACTCCATCAATTTGAAAGATGAAAAGCCTACAGTTATTCTAGGTCCTATGGTAGAAGACAAGAATGACTCATCCCCTCCCTTCTACACTTCCTTGAACATACATGACAAGGTACTGCACAACTGCTTGATGGATTCAGGGGCTTCTCACAACCTCATGCCCAAAACTATCATGGAAGAGTTAGCGATGGAAGTCACCCGAGCCTATCATGACCTCTATTCCTTTGACTCCATATAAGTTCAATGTCTAGGAGTCATCAAAGACTTGGTTGTGACCTTGTTTCAGTTGCCCATGAAAAGTGTGGTCATGGATGTTGTAGTGGCTGATGTCCCCCCCAAGTTTGGTATGTTGTTATCAAGATCTTGGATAAAAAGACTGGGGGGAACTTTGCTGATGGACCTCACATATGCTACTATCCCAGTGTTTGGAGGAGAGCATAGGAGGCTATACAGGGAAGCCCAACTGGCCTATATAATCAATGATGAGGCCAACCCTACCAACCATCCCATTTTTGCCTTGGACACTGATTTAGGTTCCAGTGTACTACAACTCAATAATTCCCCCGAGCCTCCTCTAAAGCTTAGAAATCCGC
>JASDQU010099924.1:0-44841 GCA_032191745.1 Picea mariana
CAGACACCAACATCATCCTTGGAGTTCAATGGCTTAGTACGTTGGGGCCAATCACTACCAACTACAAGACCATGGAGATGTCTTTCATGGAGGAAAATGGGAAAAAGGTGGTACTCAGGGGTATGATAGGAAACACACCTAGAGTGGTGACATCAAAGCGCATGGAGGCCATCTTTAGGAGGGAGGACATTGTGTATGCAACATAATGTAGAATATCGGTTCGGGTGGATAAGAAAGGGGATACTCATTA
Source organism: Picea mariana (assembly GCA_032191745.1). NCBI lineage: Eukaryota > Viridiplantae > Streptophyta > Pinopsida > Pinales > Pinaceae > Picea > Picea mariana. Next base: position 251 of record JASDQU010099924.1, read on the forward strand.
CTCTCCAGAGATTCTAAGAATCATTGATAGGCACAATAAGGTCTTTGAACCCATTCCACCAGGAGCACCACCAGATAGGGGGTTTGAGCACATCATAGAATTGGAAGAGGGAGTGAAACCTGTCATCACCACTCCTTACAGGCACCCAAAGAAGTTTAAAGACGAGATTGCGAAGGCTATCAAAGAACTGTTAGATATGGGCCACATTAGGCCAAGTTCCAGTCCCTTTGCATCTTCAGTGGTGTTAGTAAAAAAGAAGGATGGGACCATGTGCATGTGCATTGATTACATGACATTGAATAAGAAGACGATCAAGCACCGATACCCCATCCCTAGGATTGAAGAGCTATTGGATGAGCTTCATGGGGATGTATACTTCACAAAGATTGATTTGCGCTTTGGCTATCATCAGAGAAAAATGAGGGAGAAAGATGTACCCAAGACCGCTTTCGAATTTCACTATGGTCACTATGAGTTCTTGGTGATGCCCTTTGGGATAACTAATGTGCCAACCACCTTCCAATCTTGCATGAATCATGTCTTTAACAAGCAATTAAGGAAGTTCCTCTTGGTCTTCTTTGATAGCTTGTTGATCTACAACAAAACATGGGAGGAGCATCTGCAACATGTTGAATTTTTTTTAGCCATATTGGAAAGACAATCTCTATATGCTAAAGAATCCAAATGTGAATTTGGAATGACAAAGGTACTCTATTTGGGACACATCATTGGGGTGAAAGGATTACATGTACACTAAGAGAAGATACAAGCTATACTTGATTGGCCAACACCTAGGACACTCACCGAATTAAAAGTGTTTCTTGGCATCTGTTGCTATTATAGGAGGTTTGTTAAAGGTTTCTCTCAACTTTGTGCACCTTTGACTGATTTGACCAGGAAGGGTGCATTCAAGTGGAGTCAAGAAGCACAATTGACTTTTGACAAGATGAAGAAGGTAATGAGCACTTGTCCGGTATTGGCTCTACCATATTTCACACAACCCTTCACAGTGGAGTGTGATGCCTCAGGGGAGGGAATTGGAGCAGTGTTTATGTAGAATAGGCACCCTATTATCTATGAGAGGCGAAAACTAAGGGGTCTCGAGCTTCTCTATACCATCTATGACAAAGCGTTGTTAGCCATCATGCATGCATTGGCTAAGTTTAAGCAATACTTGGTTGGGGAAAAATTCGTTGTGAGGACAGATCACAACAACCTCAAGTACTTTTTGGATCAGAAGGACTTAAATGAGAGACAACAAAAATGGGTTAGCAAGATCCAGGCTTATGACTTTGACACTGAGTTTGTCAAAGGGAAAAATAATGTGGTGGCAGATGCCTTATCCAGAATACCATCAGTTTATGCTATGATCGACATTTCAGTTGACTAGAAAGCCCACCTTTTGGTGGAATACTCAAAAAACAGGTTTGCATGCGAATTGATGGATGCACATGTACAATATGACAACTTCAGAATTTTGGACGACATCATATATCACAAGGGCCGAATCTTCTTGGTTCTCGAGTCAACCTTTACAACCAAAGTGCTACAAGCATGCCACGATTCACCAATAGCAGGACATCAGGGGTTCGCCAAGACATACATGCAAATAAGGGAAAGATTTGCTTGGAAGGGCATGAAGGAAGATGTGATGCACCACATCAAGGAATGCAACACTTGTCAGGTGAATAAGAATGAACACACTCATCCAACATGATTACTGCAATGACTTCCCATTCCTGAGCACAAATGAGAAAGTATATCCATGGATTTCATCATGGAATTTCCCAAGGCCCAGGGCAAGGATTGCATTTTTGTGGTGGTGGATAGGTTAACCAAGTTTGCTCACTTTTTCGCTATTGCCACAGATTACAGTGCAACACAGGTTGCAGATTTGTTCTTTAGAGAGGTTTTTCAGGTTGCATAGTTTACCCAAAACCATTGTGAGTGACAGGGACAACAGGTTCATGAACACCTTTTGGCAGGAGCTATTCAGGTTGGTAGGTATGAACTTAACCCCCAATACTAGCTATCATCCTCAAACTGATGGCCAAACGAAGATAGTCAACAAGTGGATTGAAGGCTACCTTCAGAACTATGTTTCAGGGAAACATACGGCATGGGTTAAATGGCTTCATTTGGGGGAATATTGCTACAACACCACCCATCACATGTCTATTGGTATGTCACCGTTCAGATCCTTATACAGTTACGATCCCCTCTCCTTTGTGGAGATTGTCTTTGGTGACAACATGGCTCCCATGGTTCAGGATTGGATTCAACAGAGTCAGGATATACTCGGAGAACTTAAAGACCACCTGCAAAGGGCACATAATCAACAAAAGGTACATGCAGACAAGCACATGGTGGAGTGCACATTTGAGGTTGGTGATTTGGTTTACTTGAGGCTTCAACCTTACATACAAGCATCCATTAAGAGGAGTGACATAGAAAAGCTCCAACCTCGCTTCTTTGGAGCATACAGGGTAAATAGAAAGGTAGGGGTCGTGGCATATGAGCTTGATCTACCAAAGGGCAGCAAAATACATAATGTCTTCATGTGTCATGCCTAAAGAGAGCCATAGGTAAACACATCCTTCCTATTGAGGAATTGCTACCTTTGGATGAAGAGGGGCAATTGATATGGATTCCAGAAGAAATATTAGAAGTAAGGGAGAAGAGGTTAAGGAAGAGGAGCATCAAGGAATACGTGGTCAGGTGGAAAAATTTACCCATAGAGGATGCCACTTTGGAAGGTGGACATGTTCTTCAAGAGACAGGTTCAGAATTGCTTGTGGACAAGCAATTTCTAGCAGGGGAGACTGTAACGCCCCCCACCTCTTGATGAATAGGGTATGAGAGACTGAATAGTCTAGTTGTCCCCACTAGACTATAGTCTCATGCATCGTGGGGACAGAGACAACCCAAATCCATTACCTAAGCACAACGTTATAATATTAAGTTGACTTTGGGAGAAAAAGGTAAACTAAAGGAAAAAAAAGAACATGTGTGGAAAAGCTAGGAGTTAACCCTAGGGGTTAACTAACTCAACAGAGAAATATATCTGGAGTATAAAAGAAAGGAAGGGTGCACTTCTCACTCATTCTGGATTATTATTACATTTTGCATTTGGGCTCTTGAGCACAACTGAGTTTTGAGGGTTTTGAGATTACAAACCCTAGATATCAACTCGGTGGTGAAAGATCCCACCTATCTTGATCTTAGCTTGGTCCAGGGGGTGCAATACTCGTCCCACACCATATCTAAGGAAGGAAGGAATAATGCACAACCTAGGGGGTTTCCAGTAAGGGGGGCGCACCATCTGAAGAAGAGGAGTTCGATCCAAGAAGTGGAGGAGGATTTTGGGCATATAGATTTATGGGTTTTCTCTGTAAGGCCTAGGCCATCATTTCCAACCTATTTTGGGAGAGGTTTACTTGCCATATGATTTGTTAGAGCTTGGCACGAGTTGGATAGAAGGAGGGCGCACTATAGAACAAGGTTTCATCTATTTGGAGGATCAATTATTCATTTATTCAGTTGGAGACTTCATCAGGGGGTTTGTCTTGCCCCGATCTACTCTTCCAACAAGTTTCATAGCATTTGGAGGTTCTTAGCAGTGATGCCGAAATATTGGTCTCTTCAGTCATCTAGGAGGGCACAACTCAATTTGAGGTTTCAACTATAGGAGGAGCAGATCTCTATCATTCAACCTGAGACTTCAGGAGGGGATTTGTCTTGCCCCGATCTACTATTCCAACCAGTTTTAGAGTATTTGGAGGCCTCTAGCAGCAGGGCCGAAATATTTAGTATATTCAGCCATCCAAAAGGGCACAACTCAGCTAGGGGGGTTTGGACCTGATTCCTAGAAGGAAAGAAATCAATCTTGTGCTTTGCATCATCTTATTGTATTTCCTTTGGAGGTGTATATCTTTAGTATTGAGCATTTTGTAGCAACTATTGTTCCAATGGATATTCTTATTGGTATTCTTCCAAATCTGCAGATCAGTTGTATCAATATCTCTATATTATCTAAATAAAGGTCAGATCTGAGCTATTTGGTTCCATATTGGTGTTTCTTGTTGTATCTTGTCTTTTCCTTATGTTATATCTTCAAATCCATGTCTACATGCTTTGATCTCATAAACACAAACCCTAATGCACAACTTCATGAGTAAACCTGCAAACACACAACTAAACAAACAATAAACAATGAACAATTAGTGTTTCCAGCCAAAAAATTGGCTTGGGAACATTACAAGGGAAGCCACTTATCTAATATCCAATATAAGCATGGTATTCAATTTTTATGAATCAAGGAGTTGAGATCTTACATGTGTTGTGTTGTGAACCATGAAGAAATGATCCATAATCTAGATCGCTGGTTTTTTGTTTTTGAAAGAACTTGCTAGTGTATATTGAGTTAACTTTGGTATGTCTTTGGTGATTTGGCCAAAGTTGCCCTCTATTTGTATAAGTACATGCCTACCTTGACATGTTGGTAGTGTAGTTGAGCTCCATGGTAAAATTCTAGATAGTTTTACACCTCGGATGACATTTTGATAGACATATTCTAAGATACGTTTTAAAAATAAGTTTATTTGTATTGTTTTGTTGAACATTGATAAGATTTACTTTCAAATATCATGTTGAGTAAATAACACATTTTTTTTGAGGAAAACCCTCGATTACTTCCTGTCATTTCGAGGATGGTACCCAGGGTAAACCCTAAAATCTTCAAGGCATAAGACCGGTCAACAACAAGGCTTGAAGCCATTAAAATAATATACTCATTAAGAGCTCAACACGTCACTTACATGAATTGAACCTAGGTGGGGAGGATAATAATCATTCCTCTCAACCACCCAAGCTAAAGCCCAATTGACCAAGTAAACAACACATTACACACAACATCTTGTGATTTAACAACATAACACACTATTTCAATCTTTTTGATTGAGAAGAAACCTGCCATAAGCTCGACTTCCAAAGGATTGGAAGGCAAAATTTATTTGTTTTATAGTAGTATCTTTGTTGCGTTAAGAACAAAATTGTTGATCTTTTTAAAATAGATGATGTGCTTGGAATGCATGGATCTRAAGTCATATTGATTAAAGATGAGTTCCCTGACTAACATATGATTTGAAAAAAATACAATGAGTTTAATGTGGATACTCATGGTTAGACATACTATGTAATAAAATTAATAAATTTTCTTTGATCCCCTTTCAAAAATGAAAATATATCATTGATTATTAAGCATTTATGATTTGACAAAATACAATGAGACATATGATTTGAAAAAAATACAATGAGTTTAATGTGGATACTCATGGTTAGACATACTATGTAATAAAATTAATAAATTTTCTTTGATCCCCTTTCTAAAATGAAAATATATCATTGATTATTAAGCATTTATGATTTGACAAAATACAATGAGCTTAATGTGGAYACTGGTTAGACATACAATGTAATACAATTAATAAATTTTGTTATATCCCCTTTCTAAAATGAAAATATATCATTGATTATTAAGCATTTATTATTATAGATATCTTATTTGGTTTTAACGAGGCTTCCATTACATAAAGTAATAATGGTGCGGCACCAACTAAATTTATCTACCTTGACAATTCCAAATATATTATTAGGTATTATAAATTGTTCCTCTCATCATACAAATGCCATGAATATGATTTGAAATGTTTTATTGTATACAAATTTCAAAGCTAACTTATGTTCTAAAAAATGAAGTAGTCCCTTAAAATAATTGTTGTTCCACCTTTTAGTTTCATAGGTTAGTCTTCGTGTAATTGTAACTTGTTAGAGTCTTGGTGATTTGGAGGATATACGTTAAAGGATCTAGTTATTTTTATAAAAAAACTTTATTTTAAATAGAGATATTGTCATAATATGTCTCACTAAATGGTACTTCAGTGTCAATAGAATTCCCAACTTAGCTATTAAGAGCAAATCATTGTTAAAATAAAAATGAAATTATCTCTGTTTTTCATGATTATTATCAAAATAAGACAAACATGGTTCCTCGATTAAAATGAGAATTATACATTCACTACATATATACAAAATGTGTCCAAGACTAATAACATTTTCAAAGGCTTCTTCAAATTGATCTTGTAATTACCAATTATGTATACAATTGCCCCTTAATAAAATATTGACCACCAAACAAGGAAATTCAATGTCATATATTTTTAACCTTAAATAAGGTTAGAGATTATTGGATCATTATTATTTCGACAACATTTATGAAGGACTTGCTCTCCACATAAGGATTGATAACCACCTAAATGACATTGGGTTAAAATAAATTTTGATGGCACTGTAAAAATAAATTATGATGGGATTGCTAAAGGTAACCTTGGTAAGAGGAGTGATCATAGAAGAGGCAAAACATATTAAAGGCTATATTTTCAAAAATCTTGGTTGAAAGAACTAAAAATGACGCTGATGAAAGCATATCATGTCACGTTGGGTTAGAGTTTAATGGCCAAAAGATAATATTCAAGGGGTACTCTAAAATGATAATAGATTTCCTCCTAGGAATGATAAAAAAACTCAACGTGTCATATGGAAGGGACATTGGAATGCATAGGGGATGAAACTGAATTTTCCTAGGAAGTCTACATATGAGCAAGTTGATGACTTGGTAGCTTACTTGTTTTGATGATTACAGTTGCGTGAGACATCCTCTAGGAAACATACCCGAGAGAGAGCCCCTGAGTTGGGTGCGTGGATCCTATCTGAGACAAGAACTGGAACGTTGTGCTGGCCTCCTCCTTGCAGAGAGTTGAGATGAACTCCAGATGATTCTCCTGTGTAATGCAGTGAGAAAGAAGATCTGCCGAGTTGGGCGTTCCTGTGGCTGAGCACAAGTGTACGTGTGAAATCCCATCAAATGGGTGCATCGTTCTGAGACAGAGATGAAAAAATGTATTAGCCTCCTCTGAGCAAAGAGTTGATATGATGAACTCCAGATGACTCTCCTATGTAACACAGTGAGAAAGAAGATCTGCTGAGTTGGATGTGCTTGTGGATGAGCATAGGTGAACGTGATCCTAGTGGATGAGCACTAGTGAGTGTGGTTCTCTTGTGAGACGCAGTGAGATAGAGAGACATCCCTGTGGCTGAGCACAGATGGATGTTCCCCTAGTGGCTGAGCACTAGTGGGTGTATAAGATCCCTTTCTATATTGTTCAAGAGTCAGAGTTACATGTAACCCTAATTGTTATGTAAAGGGTACATATCAGCCCCACCTTAATGTAAAAGATAATTAATATGGTAATTATTAATTATATTATAAGTTATTGAGGTCGTCCCTGTTGTGCCAATAGACACTACTGTTGATAGGTTCAGTCTAATATAAGTAAAGGTAAATTCCCCATTGAGGAATCATATAACACAAGCGTGAGTTTGGAAATTTCAGCAAACACTTGTTCTTGGAAAAAGTACACACCTCTCTTGGGCGCTAGGTTTCTAGGGTTTGTGAGCACCTTTTTGTGTGCTAGGTGTTTATGGTGGTGAAGGTCTTTCTCTTGAAGAATATAGCAAAGGATTGGCTGGGTTTTCTTCCCTTGTGTAGAAGGGTTTCCCATGATACTTCTTATGTACTTGTTCATGGTGTTTCTTCTTGTGATCTTGGTTGTTGCAACAAATTGTTCATGGTTTAAGTAAAATGATAAAATGGAATGAACTTCATGCTTCAAACTTTCTTATTGAAAAATCAACATGGTTTCATAGCATAGGTCTTGAAGAACTCATTGCAAAAAAATTAAAGCAACCACCCTCCCTTTTCTGCAAATCCGTACGACCCTCTAGGGTTTCTGCAAAATCCATACAACCCTCTCTTGTTTGGCCTTTTCAACACTTCACACTTGGATGTTGTGGCTGAAATTTGGACAGGAGGGTACGACCTCCTTCAACGCACCTCCAGAATCTCTTAAAGTGAAATTCCGAGAATTTTTTATTTTTGGCCCTAGGGTTTTTAGGGTTCCGTAAGTTTCTGCAGATTTTTGGTTTTAGGGTTTCTGTATCTCTTTGAAGAAGCCTTCAAGATTACCTATGTTCTTCTGACTTTCAAGGCTTATTGTTGGCATTCATAATCCCAACAAAACCTAAGGTTGCTAGCCTAGCCTAGCCGTTAGGTTTTCTAGCCCAGTTGACAAGGGTTTGTGAAGAATCTAAAAATATGTTGAACAAAACTATGATGGAAGATAAGCTTGATGGATCAAGCAACTTGAAGTTCCTAGAAGACAAGACTTCAGAGGAAGACTTCTTGTGGGTGATACAAAAAATATTACCAGAAACAACTATCAATGAATGGAAGGAAGATGCCGTCAAGACAAGGAAGCCGATCATCTACTCAAGCCCTTACATTGAAGGGCCAACTTCAATATAACCAAATGACAAAAGTTGAGATCGTCACTACCTTCCTCATAAAGATCTCAAAGGACAGATATCAACCAGGTGCCATTGGATAAATCATATCAACATCCTCAGGTATGCACTTGTATATATTATTTGTATCATTGTCATGAGGGAAATTGTTGGAGAAAGGAACCTTTGCTGAAGTCATGGATCCAGAGGGATCTCAGTGCGTTCAGAGGAACACCACATTGGAAGTGAAGACTCCGGGTTTGATTGTTTTAATTATCATGCCTCTAACCTACATTTCTAAAGTTTCTACTTTACAGATAGGTGTTGTAGCTGTGACAACAATCATTAAATTTCTTTGATTTTAGAGATGTACTCATTATTCTCCTTTAGGAGATATTCATGTTTTGTTTCCTTTTTGTTTGTTGTCTTGTTTTAGGCAGGTTAACAACAAAGGAAGATGGTTATACTTCATAATTCAGAGGGAGTCAAAACTATTTGAGGAGGAGGAAGAACATAACCAAAATTGCCAGTCAATGTACTAGATAAGTGCTAAGTTTGTATGGTGTTTTCTTGCACTTTTGACCACCATAATTTGCTGATGTTGCAAAAGATTGCTACAACCATCTAATTGCAGAAAATTCTTTGCAAAAGTGACTTATTTTTCTAGCTAGACATTGCCAAACTTGCTTGTGACAAACTTTTATCATTCAACTAGGTTAAAGCTATTTCTTCTCGCCACTTTCAAGCACTTTCAAGGCATAATTCTTGTGGTTGTTATAAAATATTAATTGTTGTTATAAATTGTTTCATTGCTACAACTTTATATCAACTGGCCTATTTTTTGAAGGGTTATGGTCTTAAGAAGCACTAACATCATATCTTTGTACTTGCAAGTTGCTATATTTTCTTGCTGTCTTGTTCTGGGTAGGTACACTTCATTTTACTATTTGCTTCATCCCTTAAAGACCATAAGAACCTTCTGGATTGAGTGACTAGTGAGATGGGGATTTTCTTGCATCCTCACCTTAGTTATCATCCGTTTAGGTCACTCGGGACATCTCCCCTGGGGTAATCTTGATATATCCCTAAATAGAAAGGGTTTTCCTGTTAAGTTGACAGTGATAGGACACCCCCTGTTACGCCAATATTGTATCCACTTGCCTTAGGATTTGGGAAAGTACAGGTTGAGCGATAACATTTTGGCGCAGTTGTCGAGGAACATCAAGTCAATTTTCCTCGAATGACACTTTTTCAATAAGCCTTTATCCAAAGCCTTTACTTCAAAAAACTTGCCTGGCGACTCAACTGAGGGTGATTCCCTCTTTTCCCTTTGATGATCCCTATAAGGATTATCCAACGACTCCACTAATGAAAAATCCAACCATGGCCTCTCAATGGGACCCAGGTAATTTTAAACCCTTAGATATGAATAAAATTCCGGGTTACCCTCGACAAATCCCTCCGAGGTATCAAAATTGGCTCCCTAGATTCATTGGTAATGATGGAGTTATAGCCGAAGATCACATGGATAAATTTTGGGCTTTCTTTCAACTCCACCCTATCAATGATGATGCTGAAGATTTGGCGCTGAAAATTTTCTCTGCCACTCGTCATGACAATGCTAGGAAATGGTATGGCAGTCTCCCTGATGCCATCATTACATCTATGGAACAATTAGAAGAAACCTTTCTCAAAAGATGGAATATTAAAATAGAAGATATCCACATGTTGATAAAAAGACTTGAATACATGAAACAAAATCAGAACGAGACTATCAAGGAATTCCATACTAGGTTTGAAAATTTGCTACAACAAATTCCTAGAAGCCATCATTCTAAAGACAAGTACCTCGCTTACCTCTATACCAATGCGCTCTTAGTGCATTTAGGGTTTCTCCTCAGTAAAAAAGGGCCAAGAACAATGCAAGAAGCTTATCACATGGCCATACAAATTGAGGTGAATATCTCCTTGTTCAAGGGAGAACACCTCTTTTCTTCGGAAATCAAAGTTGATGACCCCAAATATACCCCAGATACTCTTGGTCTGGAGAAATTAGTTTCCCTTGAAATATTTGTTAGTGAATTCCAGGAAAGAAGAGAACAAATCATTGACCAACAAGAGGTTGAAGAGAGGGATCCTAATGAAGGTTTCCAATCCCATAAGGAAGAACAAGAACTTACTCATGCTTCTAGCAAGGATAATGAAGACCTAGTTGAAGATTGACAACCTGAAGATATTAAATAGATGATGAAATATTAATGTGTACTCCTTCCTCTGATAAAGCCATCCGAGATCCTTTTCCTCCTACATAAGAAGAAGAGGATGAGATTAGTCACTTTCCTTTTCAGGTTTTTGATAATACCTTATTCTATGATTCAGAAGATGAAGAAGAAAGGGAATCCTTGGACGACCTAAACCCTCCGTATTATGAAGATGAATATGTAAGTGAAAGTTGTGAGGACAAGGAACTAATACTTGATCCTCCATTTGATGAAGTTATCCAAACATTCGAAGCTACCACACATGAAGAAGTGAATATGGTGAGTTGTTTCTCTTTCCAATATTTTGATGATGCCTTATTTTGTGATTTGGAAAGCAAACAAGTGTTAGAGGAGCCTTTGGATGCTTTAATCCCTTCATGTTAATATGAAGAAAATGACATGGTTAATAATATTGACGAGTTCATACATGTTGGGAGACGTAAATGGGATGTGATTGGTTATGATGGGGATTCTATTTACAACATTGAGGATCATTTCCAAATGTTGCCTTTACAACTATCATATCAGGTTACTAATAATTATGACATTTGGCAACAAGGAAATGATATAGTTACAAATATCTCCAAGGGTGACCTAGTTCTATTTTCTCCTAATGATTTTCGATCATACATTGAAGATTTTGATGAGTATTCCTTTGAGCACTTGGATTTATTCTATGAAGAAGATTATCGACCATTGTTGTGCTCAGATATTGATAGACGTAAGTACATTATTTTCCCAAAGCAGGGTACTTGTGACAAGGTTCTCCATCCCCATTCGATTACTTAACCTCGCTATGTCACTAAGGGTGTAGGTTGGAAACATGTCCCTTGTATTGAATTTTCTTTGGGGAAAAGCCTACTTTTAGAATTCAAGGGTAGGTTGAATACCTTAAGAACAAGTTTATTATCTCTGTCTTTCAACCTTCCCTTAAGAAATTGTCAATCACCCTCTAGGTTCTTATTAGTACCTTCCCAGAGCTCAGGATGTGAAGATGTCCAAGGTAGCCAACCTTTAGACTCTTTGTGTCAATCTTTTGAGCCCTTGATTTTTCATGATCTCTTTCTGAGATGGATTGAGCACTTTCCTAGAAGTGTGACTTGGCATAATTTTGTCCATCCCTCCTGCCTCCATGAGCTATACTTTGCGATTTCCAATGATGTGATACATGTTCTAACTCATGTTGTTTTTGTGCTTGACTTGTAATTGTTTTGGTTTATGATGAAGCACAAAGGCAGGTATTATGAGATATTGCTAGGATGGTTTCACTGGTTATTTGACTACACCTAGCATTCAACCAACAGGTAAGTAGATGTAGGTAGGCACTTGCATCCATTGTATATACCATTACATTTCATATTAGTATAGTTATACTTTCATTTTCACATTTCTTTTTTCTCCATTATGTACATATGTATGGTTGTGATTATATTTTTATATTATATATGAGCGAGGGGTGATATTACCACCCCGAGGATTACTAATGCATTTTTTTGAGATCTAGGAGGCACATGTCATACCAGAGATGTTGAGGTTCTCATGCGCTCTACGATGAGCACATGTCCTCGAGTTGGATCCATATTTTATCACCTATCCTAGGGATAACTAAGGAGATCATGTCTCGAGGCCCACAGGTCCTAGACATGGAGTGTCGAGAGTCGGATGACTTGAGCATGGCCCCAGAGGTCCCCTCTTTTTCTTCAGTGCAACCCATTTATCAACACTAGTAATATCCATCCCACCAGCCTAGTATTGAAGTAGTAGTAAGTCTTGCTCCATGAGGTATTGAGTTTGGGCATCATGGTATGCGCCACTCTGATTATTGAAGCACTTGAATATGTTGCGTTGAATTTTCCTTCATTTCATAATGTTTTCTTGGAAATTATGCTCTTTAACTTGTTCATACCTGGGAGGGTGAAATGATTTCCTAGTAAGTCAGTCTACCTTTAGGATGGGTTGCCACTTGGTGGGTCTATGAAAGGTCTTCGTCCATTCCCTCCATACTTACCATTTTACATATTTGTTCCTCTCATTTTCCCCTACCTTTGTTCGATCATTGGGATTTTTCACACTAAGAAGGGTTGTACCTTGCCTTGTGGGAAAAAGGGGCTAAAGGCCTAGAGGGTAAACGTAGCTGGAAAGAATTAAAAGCCAAAATGAAACCTTTGAGATGCTTCGCCCAGGGATTCCCGAGAAAGCACTAAAAAGCTTCTCAGTAAGAAAATGGAACCCATAAGATTAAAAAACACTCACGATATTAGTTGGTGGATGGGAGGTCTCATCACGAGCCGACCTATTATGACCATGGGCATGTAGCGGTATGACACTACCATCTATCTGCTCACCAAACTAGGGTAGTGGGTCTTGGTGGCCTAGACAAGAGAAAGGGGGTCTCATCACGAGCCAACCTTCTCATCTCCGTGAAATTCTTGTAAGTGACACTGTCACCTCTGGTCACCAAGCTAGGATAGTGTCCCTCAACTCTTCCCTTTAAGCATAAAAGAAAAAGATAAAAATCAATAAAACTAAGAATAAAGGGAATTGAATGGGCTAGGAAAGAATGACATCTATGACAAGGTGCAACTCGACCTCTACAAAGGCACCCACATGTAAGATTTACATTTCCGTATTATCACTGCACCCCATGCCCAAACACTTCCCCCCACGCCACCTCAAACACACTTACATGACCTAGATTGGCTCTCACCTGTGAAACACCCTAGACTTAAGGAGGATTAGCCCAATAGGACACCTTGAGACCTTCTGCAAACCTGACTTGTTAAACTGCATAACGTTTTTGAGCATTTGTCTAGGTAAAGGGGGTTTTGATGCACATGTTTGGGTAATTTTATTATTAGATGTGATTGAAATTTCTATGATCCCTATGACTTATGAACCCCTGGAGTGCGTACTTGTTGTTGCTGCAAGACTTTGCCCATTGGACATGTACATATGGGGGAATGATTAGATCAGACCTCCATGGGACTGAAAGCCCACAGATGGATGTTGTGACCCCAACCAGGGGAAGAGAGACATCAGAGACTTTCACTAGGAAGAAAGAAGGGCGTTGCACCAGAGACACCTCGACAGACCTAGACCTAGGGGTATCTTGCCTTTCCACCTGGATGTTGACCTTTAACAGCCCATGACGTCACCTTTGTGACCCTATATGTCATCCAGAGTCAGGGTTTGCCCCTTGAGGTTAATTGTGAACTGATTGGCATGTGTGGGCATCATCCACGGACTTTGGAGGCCAAATATCCTCCTTTTGGATCCCAACGTTTCACTCTAGGGGCTCAATGTCACCCTAGAAGGGCATGCATTCACCCTTGGAAATGATTTCAGGGGTTAATTACTTTCATTTATGTAAAAATTGGATTTTTGATGTAATTTGGCCAGGTCGACCTTTTTTATGACCTAATTTTAATTAAAGGTCATTGATACTGTATAAATAGAGAGAAAATACTCTCATTTTTTCATGCTCACTGATCACACAAGTGGGTTGGTTTGGAATTTGGCCCTCTTTAAGGGTTATTGGTTGAATTAAATATTGCGCAACTTCTTGGAGAGACAATTTTTGGTGTATTTTGACTATTTCTCATTGTGGAAGATCTTCAACTAGGGTTTGTCTTGATTATTCTTGGTGAAGTAAGTAGAAAATCTGCAATTTGTTTATGTAATGAATGCTTGTGGTAAATTTTACTTAGTTCATGTTAAAGATTATGAAATTGCTTGCTTAAAACGCTAGGAGAGAAACATAAGTTACTTCTTTCTCTCTATAGTTTTCCACTTGTTTAAATTTTTGAAGTGCACCTTGTTTAAGAAGTAGCTACTAGAGCCCTAAAGTTTTAGCTCTCTAGTAGTGTTACTCTACTTGCCTATTGCATTATTTTCTCTCAATATTCTAAGGAGGGAAAAATTTGCTAGGGCCTAAGATCCCTTACTTTCTAGAAAATTTATCCCTAGGACTTGGATGCTTGAGGCCTTGGGTAGCCAACACCTCCTCCATTCATCCCTTCTCCTTTGACAAAGTATTATCATTTCTACTTTTCTCCAAGTTTTTCCGCTGCTATTGTGACTCCATAAACCTTAAAAGGCACTAGTCTACTCATTATAGTGGATGATTGATCAAACAAACACTCAAACCTTTATCCTTGAGGCTTTTACTAACATTTGCTAACCCGAAACTAGACTAACTCCTTAGCTAACTTACTATTGTTGAAAAACATTGCTACAACCATACTAATTCAAGCCAAATTGTCGCATTCACCTACATTACACACACTTACATCATCCAGAAATCACTTGTGGCAATTGCCAATCAATATACTAGATAAGTGTCGAGTTTGCATGGTATTTTCTTGTACTTTTGACCACCATAATTTGTTGATGCTGCAAACTATTGCTACAACCATCTAACTGCAGCAAATTTTCTGCAAAAGTGAATTATTTTTCTAGCTAGACATTTCCAAACTTGATTATGATAAACTTTTATCATTCAACTAGTTTAAAGTTATTTCTTCTCGTCATTTTCAAGCACTTTCAAGGCATAATTATTGTGTCTTGTATAAAATATTAAGTGTTGTTATAAACTATTGAATTGCTGCAAATTTATATCAGTTAGCCTATTTTTTGAAGGTTTATGGTCTTAAGAAGCACTAACATCATATCTTTGTACTTGCAAGTTGCTATATTTTCTTGTTGTCTTGTTCTGGGAAGGTACACTTCATTTTACTATTTTCTTCATCCCTTAAAGACCATAAGAACCTTCTGAATTGAGTGAACAGTGAGAGGGGGATTTTCTTGCATCCTTCCCTTAGTTATTGGGCATTTAGGTCACTGGGGACGTCTCCCCTGGGGTAATCTTGATATATAACTAAATAGAAAGGGGTTTCCTGTTAAGGTAACAGTGATAGGTCACCCCCTATTACGCCAATATTGCATCCACTTTCCTTAGGCTTTGGGAAAGTACAGATTGTGCCATAACATTGACAAAAATGAAAACAAAAACACTTGGCCTCAACGATTAATAATAAAGAAGCCACTAATTGATGATGCTCATGTTGTTAAAAGATGGGTTTTGGACTGATATGATTCTTGTAGACTATTGTAGCAGTGTCTAATTGATATACAAATAGAAGTCCCTGTGTTGTGACTATACAACAAACAATATTAAATGTTCTAGTTTATGCCAATCAATGTCGTACATTGGCTCAACATCGCTTACACCATTTTTTAATTTGTAAAACCCCCAAGAAGATTTGAAGAAGATGATGCATTAAGATTCTATCCCGTCTATTTGAAAACTTTGTATGCTAAAATTCTAACTAGAAGACTGAAAAAGATGAGCACTGCCAATATCTCTCAACTCAAGGATTTCTTTTTCAAAATGTTTCAGAGTAAGATCCCTATAGCAATACTTTTTCACCCTTTTGTTATCAATATGATATGGCAAATGTTCCTCCCAAATCCTATCCTTGTTTGGATATCCTGCTAGAACCTACTATGAAGACCATATCCCTCTTCTATGCATTGGCTTGATCATTTAATGATTGACTCCTATATCCAAAGGACACTCCATATTGGTAGTATGCTTATCCCAACTTGTTATTTTTTTTAACATCAAACTGAGGAATTTTCAATTCATATATTTGAGTTATGGATCATAGATAACTTCAATCTTGTGTCCAAAATGATCCACAAGCTAGTCAAAAGGGAAGTTATTACAAGCTCAATATTGACATCTTCTACCCAACTTGTTATTTTTCCTGTCATCAAACTGAGGAATTTTCAATTCATATATGCGAATTATGGATAATAGATAACTTCAATCTTGTGTCCAATATGATCCACAAGCTAGTCAAAAGGGAAATTATTACAAGCTCAGGGTTGATAGCTCTTAGGAATGATGATCTTTTTATTCCTCCAATTCCTTATAACTCATAGGGCTATACCATAGTGTTGAAGCGAAGTATCAAATAAATTAATCCCTGAAAGGATAAGGATATGTTTTACAAGTAATCATGAGGATCTTTCTGCCAATTTGAGGATTTGTCCTTGGAGACAAATATACATGTAATAGTCCAATATAAACTAATTTCTGAGTGTAATTATTGTTGAATATTGAGTAGCTTCGGAAGATATCCTTATTGTATTTGACCAAGACAAACCCTAAAGAATATTATTATATTATATTTGTTAATTAGGCTCTATTGTTCCTTTGTAAAATTCTGCCCTATTGTGCCTTGACATGTAAAACATAAAATAAAAGGGGAAAGTAACAGGTCGGCCCAGACCTAATTTTAGGTTGGCCAAACCAATATTTATAAGGGAGGCCAATGCCTCATTCGCACACTCACTCACTAGCTCTGCAACCAAGAATAAAAGTGCGCAAGTTTTAGAGGGAGACATTGTTGCAACTAGGAGGTGAATTGGTGGAGGGTTTTGGTCTATCTCTTGGATATCTCTTGGTTAAGTGGTGCGCTACTCTTCCCTAGTCAATGGTTAGAGGAGGATCTTCTGCTTTGTTAGTTCTCTCTTGGAGAGAGACATTGTTATTGGTTGGTGAATCTATATTGAGGAAGTTTTTTGGGTTTTTCCTAGGGTAAATATTGTGTATGATGTGAATTCTATTCTTTTAGTGATCCTTTATATGCATTTATTGTGATAATGGTTTAATATGTAAAAGAATGCTAAACTAGTTAACTGCTTAAGTAAGAAAATCAACACGGTTTCATAGCACGCCTGAAAGAGGGCATTTTCATAGCACATAAGAACTCACTGAAGAAGCTAAGGGCATAGGAAGACTCTCCTAACCCTAGCACACCTTTTCCCTGGAACATTTTTTCAGTGTTGGACAAATTTTAGAAATTAGGGTTTCTGCATAAACCCTAAAAGGTGACATCATCCACCTTGTTGGAGGATGTTGGGAAAAGTAAGACCATCTAGAAGCTTTCCCTAGGAGGGCGCACCTAGTCCCGGTATCATAATTATGAAATTTGAAGTTTGAGAAATTAGGGTTTCCTCATAAAACCCTAAGTTTGCAGTACTAGTTGCAGTTGCAGTATCAGTTGTAGTTGCAGTGCTATTTCCTTCCTGATAGTTTTTGTTGCAACACCAGTTGTAGTACCAGTTGCAGTGAAAGGCTGTGTGAAGTGTTGGGACTGATTTTTTATTGTCCTAGTGTGCCTTACCCTAGCAAATCTCCAACTACGTTTAAATTACAAGTTGAAGCACTTTTGAAGTTTTAAAGGTTTGTTTTCCGCTGATGTCGGATGGTCCCACTACTTGTCGATATTGTCAAAGGTATGTACTTACATATATTTAAATTGTATCATTATCTTAAGGGTATTTGTAGGAGAATGGATCTTTTTTCCAAACAACAATCGTAGAACCAAAAGGATATCAGATCCAGTACATTCAGAGGAGCAATGCACCCTATGTTTGATTATTTTGATATGCATCTATTTGTTATGGAATTATTGTGATATTATGAACATCTAGGTTGTATTTTGATTTGTTGAAGTTATGACTATCATACTAACCATTGGTCAAAATTAAAGTCAAAGTATTAGGTTGATTAAGGTTGAGATTATATAGTTTATTCTCTAACTCAAATTTCTGTCAAGAAAGCATATTATCTTAGTACAAAGAACTGGTTGAAGAGAATACTTGTCATCTTGAGTGAAGGAGACTCAAAAGAAAAGAAACAACACTCATTCTTGAGGAAAAGATTCTAGGTTCCAGGTTTGATTTATTAAGTTAATAAGATTCAAATTTGCACATATCAAGTTTGATAACTGCCTCATTACAAGTAAACACTATAGTTGTGATAGTAATCTTTGAAAAGTTTTATTATTGAATACTTGGTAGCATGTGAGCACTATTGAGATAAATGATTATTGTAATCATTTACTAGATATAACTAACATCTCCTCTAGGATAAACTTCTTGTTTTGTTTCCAAGTTACCATGGAGGAATGATTGATCACAACACTAGAAGAGTGTTTCTCTCATTTCTTATTATTGTATTTCTTACTTTTGACCCTTGTTTCAAGAATGTCACAAGTGATAGCTCTGAAGGAGCTATTGTGACGATTGTTCTCGCTATTATTTTTATTATTATTATAAAGAGTAGTATTCTTGTCTATTGTTATTCCCTTGTTGTTCTTGTTCTAGGTAGGTCACATGTGATAACTTTGAGGGAGCTATAGTGACGGTTGTAGGAGGCGACATATTAGATGAAACATGGAGTAGATTATCCAAGTTGTATACATGAACATATACATCGATGTACCAAAGAAGAAGAAGAAGCTACTTTTACTAGATACATAACATCTCATATGGAGATAGATCATGAGGAGCATAAGGCTCCAAAGATGACAGAACAAATCCTTCTAGTACAATTAATCATTCTTCAAATCATCATGGAGAGTTATTAGAGCTAGAAGGGCATACCCAAAATCATTGCAGTAACTAGGAAGAGAGCAGTATGGTCCCGTGACACTTTGCAAGATGCAAATCCATATAGCATTGATGTGCCGTATCATGAGGAGAAAATGGCTCCATCAGTGGTGAGGTAAGCGATCCCACCAAGTACCAGCTCAGAAGGAGCTGGAGTTCAAAGGGATCCAACCCTCACGAACCAGTAAGGAAGAGCAACCTCCTTAAGACCATTCATAGAGATGTACAAAGCCTGATTTGTATCCAGAGGATTCTTCGAGCAAGAGGGAGAATACTATGACGAGACACTTTCTCCAGTAATCAAATGAAGTATATATAGAACAAACATGATTCATTAAAAGAAGTCGACACAGTATGAGATTCAGAGGGAGTAGGTACGAAAATACATGTATTTGAGATTGAGTTATCTCTAGTGCTAGTTGTTGCAGTACATGAGATGGACCATGGAGACATGACTGCAATAGAATATTGAGTTACCTCCAGAGGTAGAGAAAAATCTACCCTCAGTGTTAGTTATTGAGACACTCTCAGTTTCATATGAATTTGTTGCTATGATAGAATATAGGAGATACTCTCAGAGTTCAACAACTACAGTGTGAATGGAGCAATCATTCTCATCTTCAGAAAGAGTAGTTGTAGGTGTAGATTCCCAATTCCAGAAGGAACAACTGCAAAGAGAGTAGAGGACATACTCTTAGGAAGTGAGACATATAGTGCTTTGTAGAAAGCACATAGAGCTAGCACAAGATTGTGTAGATTGAGTTGCAACTGAGGAAGTGTACTAGTTTGGTACAATGTGATGTGAAAATTTGGTTTGGTGATATATTTGAAGAACAAAAGGACAAATGTATGTTTTGCGGTGAACACATTGAGTTAGTACATGATTAAGACTAAACATTCTCACTTGATTATGAAAAAACATGTGATGAGGTACCTAAAGGGTGCAATCAATTATGGACTCAAATATATCTCGGATCGTGAGATAAGATTGCAGGGCTACACAGATTTTGATTGGGAAGGCAGTGTCACAGACCAAAAAACTACATCTGGATATTTCTTTAGTATGGGATCAATTGTGATCTCGTGACTCAGTGAGAAGTAGACCTATATGGCACTTAGTTCTGCAGATGCATAATATGTGGAAGCATGGTCAGCTTGTGGCGAAGCAGTTTGGCTTCAGAATTTGATTGAAAAATTGTTTGATCTCGAGTTGGAGGAAACTTGTATCTTTTATAACAACCAAAGTTGCATAAAGTTGTCAGTGAACCTAGTGTGTCATGACAAGTCAAAACATATTGAGATCAAGTACCATTATATCTGAGATATGATACAGAAGGGAGCAGTAAAGCTTCAGTGTGTTCCTACCGACGAGTAGGTAGAAGACGTGTTGACTAAGCCTATGTCAAGAGAGAAGTTTGAATACTTCAGAGATGATCTTGGTGTGGTCCAAAAGGATTTTCCCTCAAGAGAGGGAGTGATGTGTTCCACAGTAGCGGGAAGTGATGTTTTCCCTAGTAGCGGGAAGTGATGTGTTCCCTAGAAGTGGGAAGTGTTATGATCCCCAGTAGATGGAAATGATGATATCCCCAGTAGAGGGAAGTGATGTGATCCCCAATAGAGGAAGCTACTCCAATGCAGGTTGGTAACACCAACGCAAGCTGGTATGCTACCCCAACGCAGGTTGGTATGCTACCCCAACGCAGATTGGTAATCCCAACGTAGGTTGGTATGATACCCCAACACAGGCTGGTACACTACCCCAACGTAGGTTTGAAACTGCAATGCAGGCTGGTACGCTACCCCAACGCAGGCTGGTATGCTACCCTAACGTAGCTTGGTAATTCCAACGCAGGCTGGTATGCTACCCCAATGTAGGATGGTATGTTACTCCAGTACGAAAGGCTGGTGAAAGTGAAAAACTTCTTATGATATATATATATCTGTGATTGACAACAAGACAATGACCAAGTATGCATAAACATACAAGTAGTGATGATGACCGCGACAAGAAGAATACCTTCCTTGCTAAGAGGGAGTGTTGAAGATTGAGTAGCTTCATAAGATATCCTTATTGTATTTGACCAAGACAAACCCTAAAGAATATTATCATATTATATTTGTTAATTAGGCCCTATTGTGCCTTTGTAAAATTCGTCCCTATTGTGCCTTGACATGTAAAACATAAAATAAAAGGGTAAAGTAATAGGTCGGCCCAGACCTAATTTTAGGCTAGCCAAACCACTATTTATAAGGGAGGCCAATGCCTCATTTTCACACTCACTCACTAGCTTTGCAACCAAGAAGAAAAGTGTGCAAGTTTTATAGGGAGACACTATTGTAACTAAGAAGTGACTTGGCGAAGGGTTTTGGTATATCTCTTGGATATATATTGGTTAAGTGGTGCACTACTCTTCCCTATTCAAGGGTTAGAGGAGGATCTTCTGCTTTGTTAGTTCTCTCTTGGAGAGAGACATTGTTCTTGGTTGGTGAATCTATATTGAGGAAGTTTGTTGGGTTTTTCCCCTTAGGGGGTTTTCCCAGGGTAAATATTATGTATGATGTGAATGTTATTCTTTCAATGATCCTTTATATGAATTTATTGAGCTAATGGTTTAATAAGTAAAAAAATCCTAAACTAGTTAACTGCTTAAGTAAGAAAATCAACAATTATGCAACAAATGATGAAGCTACATATCAGCTCATAATTTTGCAAGCATTCAAAGAAAACTAATTTTGAACACTTAGAATTATGCACAATATTGCTAAGAATGATTCTTGTAGTAGTGCTCTTCAGAAATGTGTTTCCAAATATGGTTCACTGGAACTTCAAATCCTAAATTATTATCATCTTTCATCTTTTCCTTACAAACTTCTCTAACTTTTTCTAGTCTGTAATTTAATTACCCATGACTTGCCATGATATATTACCTTTTCTTATGAAATTGTATCTTCTTTTGTGCATCGACTTGGTCATTCATTGATTGGTTGCTAATATGGCCAAAAAGGAAATATGTAGAGAGTATGATTGTTACATTTCTTCTATCTGAGATCAACTCCCCTGTAGTATTACCTTCCTTTCATATTTATTGGAATCACTCTTTCTCAAATCGATTTTTCAAGATGGAAGCCATAAATGTTCTGATGTAATGATGTATTCAAGTGAGATGGCACTATTGACTCATGAATTTGTATTGCAAGATAAAATGAGAAGAGTGTTGACGATTAAAATCGTAACGATGAAATCTGCTTGCAAAGTATTGCAAAAGCGCTATTATTTAACTATGATAATAATATAAGACTAGTAGGTGAGACCCCCTTGTAGACTAGTGGCGCAAGGATAGACATATTACACATGATTAGCTGTTGTTTTGATGCTGCCTACACAGTGCTACATTTTGATGATGTAGTGTTGGGTTCATTTGGTGTGATGTTAAGTGGTTAATGCATTATTGTGGAATGCTTTTGGTAACCACTTGCGACATTGAACATGTTCTATGGGTATGAGGAGCATGTTGTTTACAATTGCTATGTTATAACCTTGTTACTAATTCTTATATTGATTACTTAGCCACATATATGCAAGGAATAATTTAATGATAGAATGATCAAAACAAAGGGAAATTATGAAAAGGTTCTATATTTCAAACAAAAGGTAAGAAACTATGTATTTGAGCTATAATAAAACACTATATGCAAATTTCGAATGGAAAAGTTAATGGATACTAGTGTTAGTCCTAGCTGTTATGCAATTTGTTTTGTTAATGGACTAAGCAAACTTTATTAAAATCAAATGGAGGCACATATAAAAATATTGATATGGATTATTGTGTGGAGTTATGGCAAGGGTTAATGTATGGAATAGCTCAGGTGGCACACTATGAAATATATATCGTCTCAAATCTCACGATGGTTTGGCATTGATTATGCATTAGTTATATGACTTGATTATTAGTGAATGTTATGCTTATTGGGTTGTCTCGTACTTCGAACTGAATGGGGCTAGGTGATGGAAGCGACATGCATTTACTACACGTCACTCCAAACCTTCCCTATCGTCCGTCACCCTAGTATTGTTCCATTGTTGCAATTTCATTTTGTTGGTTGTAAAGCTCCACATTTTCAGGTTTTTGGAAGGGAAAGCTCGACCAACTCGCCATTTAAGAATTTTTCCCACATGTATGATTCTTTTCTCTCCATCCATGATATATTCTCTATTATATGAACCAAATGATGGCTCAATGATGCTTGGATTCTGTGTGTTCTTGAGTTTTTCGACTGTGTGTAAATGTGGTTTTATGGCTCTTTGTGATGACTGTAAAATGTCGAAAATTGCAAGCAAAGGAATGGGTATTATTAAGTTGCACGTTGGTTGGTTGCTCGGTCAGTGTAGTTTTATGATGAGTTTTTGTGGAATAATAAGTAACAGTGGTGCAATAAGGCTCTGGGATGATGTTTGAAGGTTTTAGTTCTATTTATCATTGTTTGTTAACTTGTTTCCCTCCCAGTTGTTGTGGTAACCCTTACCTAGTTGCAGAGCAACAACCAACAGTTGGTGTGCTCTTGATTCAAACCCCGAGTCATGGTTGATGGCCCGTTCTTACTGTCTTTTCACTGAAGTGTCCCAAGATCCAATCTTGGTTGGCCCTGAACGTTAATACAGACTTGTGTGGCTATTGGATTGAAACAACTTGTATCTTGGAGTATTGTCAAAAGGACGGGTGTGTCCTCACTGTTGTTGTTGTCAAGTTGTTCGACTCTTCAGGTGTTGGAAATAAATGTTATATCTTTGCATTTTTTGAATAACCGCCACTGTTAAGTTAACTCCCATCCCTTCTCTGCAAGTATTAGAGGCACCTATGTGCACTGGGTTATTTTACTCTTGCTTTCTTTGCTCTCCTCGGGTGTTAACTATTGGTTCCGTTGCCATGACTTGGAGTAATAAGCAAGGATTGTACGGCTCACTGCTGTGTCTTTTCAAAAATATAATTTGGCATGTGGTTGATATAAGTCTCAGAAGACCGTCAATTCTCTGTGTTTTTGTTTAAAAAGATAAACATGCTCTTGTTGCCTCCCTGCATTTGATTTTGACAGAGCCCGATTTGGACTCTGGCTTGTCTCTTCTCTTCTTGAGCACCTTCTGGGGTTGTCAAGTATTGGTTATCAGTTAAATGGTTATGAATGTATTGGAAGACACATTCTCTCTCATCGAGTCTCTGTATGGTCCTTCTATGATAAAGTTGTTTGAACAAATAAGAATGAAAATGATCGAGGACTGTCTTCCTATTCGTTATAGTTTCACTTACTCTGTTTTATCCAGTGTGGTCTTGATTGCATAAGAAGACACCTGTGTGAATTTTACTAAGCCCGATTAGGGTTTTGACAAGGTAAAAAATGATTCTAGTGTGTAAATCAAGTTTTGTTCTCTCATTATGTTTGATTATATTGGAAACACCGCGAAACTATCAATTATTTAAAAAAAAAGTTATACCCACACAGATCAGGCTCGAGGTTTATGTTGGGTTGACTGCTGTTGTTTCAAGATTTTGTAGATTGATAGATTGAAGTCTTGTGTATTATCGGGCATGCTTTTAAGTTTGTCCACGTTTTGAAAAGATACCTTTGTATTTTTAAATTGGGCCTGATTGTTGATTGGTGAAAAATGACTGTTGATTACTTATCGTGGTGCACTATTGATTATCAGGGATAGATGCCAAGCATATTGCTGTGCATGTTTTGATTAATTTTAGAAAAAATAAGAAGGTATCAACATTATAATAAACAATATTGTTTAATGGGAAAGGTTTTTATAAGTTATAATTGCACAGACTTTTATAAATTAAGGTTCTGAGAAATTTAATTGTTGAAACAACAAGCAATTTTTTATACAATTGAGGAACAATGAATGCTAGTTTTGGAAGTGGATGCTTTTTGGATTAATTTTGAATAGATTTATGATTGTATGATTTATTTAATTTTTTTATGAACAATATACATCAAATTCCCTACCATTTCTCACTTTTTCGCTCAATACAAATCCCCTCACAATCCCAGATTCATTTTGCATGCCCTGTTCTTAAAATTAAATTAAAACTATGTATTACAATGATTAAGAAATAACACAGAGATGGATCACAACTGATATGACTTGGTTATTGTTGCACAATCAATTGTTGAATGAATTGTTGAACAATAATTATGTTCTTACTCCCTTTCATTTTCTCACTTTTTTTGCTCAATATGACCCCCTCAGATATCCCAGAACCCTTATTCACCCCCTGCTCATTGACAATTATTAAATGAATTTTATGGATTGGATTGCATGGGTTTGATGTGATTGTTGAGCCAAACTTTGTTTCATATTAAGAGATGGCATGTATGGTTTGTTTAAGAAGCTAGTTTCTAATAAACTATGCATACATGATGAGCTTCTTCAGCAGAGGAATCCACAACTGAAATAACATGGGAAAAAATAATTGGAACAGAGGGCCTAGAAGGCCAAGACTCTCAATACATTTTGATGTAGATCCTCAAGAGTTAAATAAGCTCTTCCAATATGTATTTTTCAATTGGATTGGATAAGGGGTAGTACAACCTAGAACAGAAAGGCCTCCCTTCCAACCCCAACATGTCCCTGGTATCCCTATGCCCCCTCATGTTTCATTGCAACCTGAAGTCCCAGAGAATGACATATGGCAGGAGATTGTTCACCCAACAGTCTCCCAACATTGTGGCTGGCCAAATTTGTCTTTACTTGCTCCTCCTCCACCTGTTAACCCAAATTTCCATATTTCCCCTGCACACTCACCTGTACAGTCCTCCCACGCAAGCAAAATACTCAAAACCGAATCCCACCATATGCATGACAAAGGAAAAGTTGTTGCTGCCCCCTCCTCCCCCTCAAGTGGTTCAACCAAATCTATTTCATCCCACATGCACTTGAGAGATGATTGTTCTCATGTCATCAGTGAGATCAAGCCTAAAGGCTCCACACAACCTAAGGGTAATTCAAGAAAATCAAAAGGACATAGCAACAACAAAGGGAAAATTTCTGCTCAAAGTGGAAAATACGGTTTTTGAGTATATTTTATTATTGTTTTATTAAGAACAATGGACTGCTGAAGTTTTTGGACAACATACTATTTTTGGATATTCTAGATATTATATGTTTGGATATGATTTGAAATATCATTGATATTTAATTTTCAAATTATGAAAATGATTATGGTAGCCACAAGAAGGGATGCATCTGATTTATTGTCTAGTTATGTTTATTTTGTTAAAGAATTTAAAGGGAGTTACAAGGGGTCCCACCTACTAGTTATTATTTATTAAGAGACCCTTATTATTATTATTATTATATTAATTCTTCCTCTACAATAAAAATTAGTTGAGTTTAAATTAACTTAACTAAAAGAGGTAGTTGAACTACTTCAACTAATTTGGGATGCATAAAAGAAAAAGGAGAAGGAAGAACAAAAAGGAGAATAGAAGGAGAAAACATGCTAAGGTTTGCTCTTGAGTTTTATTGATATAGTTCAATTTTCATTCATTCTTCAATTCATTAAAAGCCTAATTCTCTTTTGTGATAGCAGGGTCTTATTGTAGACAACAAGATTCAAGGTTGAATTACATCATTCAGCCACTTGTTTTCAGAGGTGTTGATCTATATTTGATAGTCTGTGTAGACTTGTCTGTTTATGAATTAAATTTCATGACAGATAAAATATATTGTGCAAAGTCAAGTGGGCAACAATCTGTGGCAAGCAGATCCAACTTTTAAAGTTCAGTTTTTTACTTCCTGTCAGAGTCGTTTTGTATGGTTTTCATCGGGGATATCTAAGTCTGACTTTGGTCCAAACTCCCTCAGGGATTTTTGTAAAGAGAGTGATTCTTTTGATTTCTTGGAATGAAATAAGCGATTGCTATTCTATCTAATCTATGTTAATATGTGACTTGGTATTTTTTATTTTGTCTCCACATTTACTTTTGCATCTGTTATATTTAGAAAATTATATAAAATTGTTGAATTTTACATCAATCTTTTATTTAAAAAAATCATCCTAAGCCGTTGTAACTAATACTTGTGGATTGGGAGCCCCCGGGGGGGCAGCTCAATTGGCAAGTGCCGTGAAAATGAAGTTCCATAAGGTTTCGAGTTCAATTCCTCCCGACTTACCTTGTGTGCCACGTAAGGGGCATCGTGGGCACACCTGGAGGTTATAGTGGTAGCGGTTGGATCACACGGCCACGTGTAACACGAGCACGTGCCCAACTAGTTGCTGATTCCTCCAGACACACCAANGGAAAAAAAAAAAAAAAACTTGCGGATTGGGAAACAATTTCGAGGCTATAAACATATGGTGATATTCCCATCTATCTTTCCTTAGCCAAGCAAGATCTGGAAATTCTTGAGTAAGATCACTTCATATCTTTTCCTCAACATTTATTTGGTGACTATATTGGGGAGATCTTCCACATCTCTCTGGTTGTTTTTATGCTTGATTATCATTGAATATATTTACATTTTTGATATTGATCCTTTGACTATTTCTCTTCTTCATGACTGTACCTATTGCAAGGAAGCCCAATATTGAGCCCGGTCTTCAACATCAGACCAACATTGCTTTAAACTTCTTTAATACCATTTTAGATACCGCTAATACCCGAGTTGAGCTTAATCGCTCATGGGAAACAATTGAACAAGACATAAGTGTCCGAGAATGTTGGGAAGCTAGGCAAATACATCCTAGGAATAATCCATAACTTTCTTTTTCCTACAATTTTGATCTTCTTTTCATGTCCTTAGACCCTTGTATCTCTAGGAGAAGAAGAGGTTTATCACCTGAGATCAACCGTATTGTTGAAATAGGAAGAAGAAACATTGTTCTGTCATCCCAACAAAGTGCTCTAAGGAGAACTTTCTCTAATTCATCTAGTTCGTCTTTCTCTCCCTTACCTATCATTCACAAGATGACATCTAGTGGTGGATCTAGTGGCACTAGAGGTTCTTCTTCATCTCAAGCTTCAACCTCATCAGTGATTGGTAGCTTATATAGTCACCAAGTTCCTGTCCAATCTACTACAAACCCCGCCAAAGTCATTAAAAAGTATGGGCTTTTTCAGTTTGAAGAATATGCTACAACTACTCCATGGCATGTTTCCTCCCCTCTTAACCTAGCACCCACTACTCGTCCACTTCCTAAATTCAAAGAGAATCTCCCTAGGTTTTAAGGGAATAACACTGTTACTACGAATGAACACTTGGTGACATTTTCTAATTCCTGTCACAACATAGAAGCCAATCACAATGACACCTGTATGTGCTTATTTGTGAATTCCCTTAAAGGGAAGGCTGTAAGCGATTTCTTTGATCTGCTGTTGAGCACTCAACACACCCTAAAAAGCCTATGTCAAATTTTACTTTTTGGGTACCACTTGAACTTTTGCACTGTCTAATTCAACTTCATTACGAAAATTGTTGCCTTTGCTTATCATCTTGACTCTCATTAAGTCTTTCAAAGTTTGCTTGAATCTATGAAAAAGAACGACTTAAAAGGCCTAAAATTTAAATAAAGAATCAACAGCCAAGACATTTCACCCGATGCGCCCAAATTCGACATCGGAAGGGTTTAAAAGATGAAGGAAAATCACTCAAAAAACTGTAGTCGCCGAGTGCTGTTCTTCATCGGCAACGACAAAAGGAAGTTTTATTTCACAAAAAGCATCTCACAAGGATATCACCGACAACCAATCCTCTTCAAAATTGGTAAAAGGAGAAAAGATTAAACATTAACGAAGAAATAAATGATATTGCCGATGGTCGATACTTGACGCGCTTAGCAAAATTGGAGAAGAGAAAATCACGATGAACATTCAGACCACGCTAAAGTTTTTCTCCGATTTTCGACTTTCGAAATGTTTTGGCATCGAGAGTTTTGAGGATGCTACCCAAAGGAAATTACGCGATAGGTTCACTGCCGATCGCCGATCCCCGACATATTTTCGGCATCAACTATCCTAGGCTTAGCTTAGAATGCACAACTCGACTAAAGTCCCGAGTCCAACCCATACCCACGAACTAAGTCACTGGTCTTCAATGTCCCATGTCCCGAGCCAATTGTTCCACGTCAGCACCGTACGATGAAGTCGATCGACATCAGAGGTTTTTCGCAGAAAGGTTATCAATGAAAATACCCAAAACACATTGTCGATCCTCGATCCTCCCACTAGGAAAACGACACGATGGGAGGTTTTAGCTCTAGATACGTTGCGATTCGGAGCATTTAAGGGAATAATTAATTCCAAATCTCCCATTAGTTGCTAATTCATGCGCGAATCAAAAGGACCGTTTGAATTTACCAAAACAACACATCACCCTCCGCACCTCCGCCGTCTTCCCATGATGAATTAAATTGTAGAGATCCGGCGGTATATTTGTTTGAATTTCACTCATCACCTGAATTAATTGGTTCATACGATCGATATGTTATTCCCCGTTAAATCCTATTGAGCCATTGTAAACAAGATCATTTTGCGTGCAAAGGAGTTTCGGAGCATCCAGAGGAGCGAGACAAGTAATTCACAAGCTTCTGAGCCCCCCGTGAGTATCAAAATACAAATTTTAGCAAGCATTACAGGTATGTACCAGTTTGTATTTTCTATGTTTTCACTTCATATATACATTAATATCCAATATCTCTCAGTGCACAGGTACTAAACGATTTTATTTTGATTTGCAGGAACAATGCCTCAAAGAAATTCGAACACTAGGCGATCCGCAAGAGTGCCTAAGCTAAAGGAACCATAGGTGGGAGGAAGTTCATCCCGAGGGCCAACAAAACAATCAGAGTTTGCTCCATGACCAAAACCAGTCATTAGAACATCCACCAAGAAGATTTTCACTCAACCTTAGAACTTTGGAGACACAGGGGAAAACACAGGGGGCAAGGCGGTACTCCCGCACTGGGGAGAACTCTTCAAGAAGATCAATCGAGAGGAATTCCCAGAATATATCCCGCATAGAGACCCCAACATGAGGAAGCTCGACGATGAATTTTTTCCAAATATCCGACAGTCGTACCTGCACATGGTAGCGAGCAGAACCCCGATGTTTCCCTGTATGGAACTGTTGCAATGGCTCATCAACCACACAGACACATAGAAGTTCCTGATCAACGATGAAAATGGTGAGTGTGACGAGGTTTTTCTTTTGGTAGAGGTGAAAAAATATTACAAGCTCAGAGACCCATAAGAGCGACTGAACATTGATTTCGTCGTCAACTTTTATGAGCACCACGACACTGGCTGAGTGATGGCTTCGTGGTAGAGTGAGGATAAAGATTACACCAATTGGGACTCTGGCTGGTACCAAATGACCAAATTAAGGGAGCTGATATCTATCTAATGACCCTCATCTGCCGGTTATATGGGGAGAAATATTTTTCCAGGTTTTCAAAAGCTTGGATGCCTCTAGCTTACACTATAGCCATTTTTGTGAGAGGTTTTAACTTGGGTGCCATCAGTTCAAAACAACTGAGCATTTGCATTCAACAGGATCATACACTGAAAGAAGGAGAGACTCCATCCTTCTACATGGATTCTTATTTATTGGACGTCATCTGCGCCAGAAAGGTCTTTGCCGGAATAAACTTGAGCTGGCACGTCTCAAAACTCCCGGTCCATATATATTTCAACGTCCTATGGGAAAACAGGTAAAAAACATCATACTCCCTCATCTGCGATGAATTCATCGCACACATTCATTTTATTCTTTTCAAGAAAGAGTCTCCAAGACTATTGACTGCGGCCAAAAAGATGATATCAAAGGTTGGCCACTGGTATCTGGATGAGCGTTGTTATCCCCGATTTTTAGGGATAACTAGGAGATCATGTCCCGAGGCCCACAGGTCCAAGACATGGAGTACCGAGAGCAAGATTGACCTGAGAATGGCCCTGGAAGGCCCATCCTTTTCTTCTTTCATCAGATCCATCTTGTCAGCAACAACAACATCCATCACCATCGGCTTGGTCTTGTATCATAGAAGGCTCTTGCTCCATGAGGTAATTGGTCCAGGTATCATGGTATGTGTCACTTTTGATCATTATAACCTTTGGATATATGCATCTGATTCCTTTTGTCTCTGACGACTGCTTGGATCTTACATTAACCCACTTGACCATGTTTGGGGAGATTGATAGGGTGTCCTAGAAAGCCTGTACCCATGGGTTTTGGTTTGTCACCGAGGGGATTTCTGAAGAGCCATCGTCCGTTCCCATCATAGCATCACTTTTTCATCTTATCTCCCTCTCATTTATCCCATTCCCCTCGTCCGGGCATTGGATTGACCTATTTGTAGGGTTGCACCTTATCTTGTGGGAAGAAGGGGCTAAAGGCCCAGAAGGTAAAAGTAGTTGGTAAAAGATAAAAGCCTAGAAATAAAACCTCGAGATGCCTCACCCAGGGATCCCCAAGAAGGAAATAAAAAGCCTCTCAGCAAGAAACAAGAGGGACCCAAAAAATAATAAACAAGACCTAGCCAAGAGGATAGGGGGTCTCATCACGATCCAACCTATTAGGTTCATGGGTACCTAACAGTATGACATTGCCATTATCTGGTTACCATGCCAGGGCAGTGACCTTTGGTTGCATGGCCAAGGGAAAGGGGGTCTCATCACGAGCCAACCTTCTCATCTCTGTGAAAGTACTTGTGGGTAACACTGTCAGCTCTGGTCACCATGCCAAGGCAGTGTCCTCTGGTTAGACCTTGAATAAAAATAAAAAGAAGAAGAAAAAGCAAATAAAGAAAGAATAAAGGCAAGAATGGGCTTGGAAAGAATTGCATCCATGACGGGTACAGCTCGCCTTCTACAAAGGCACCCACAAATAACATTATGCATCTCTGGCTTTCACTCTACCCATTTGTCTGGACATCCCCTAGCCACATCACCTCGTTTACATGGCTTGGATGAAACCTTCTTGGGAACTTCCCTTCTCTTGTGGATGCTAGCCCAATAGGATGTCTTGTCCTTTTCTTCGATCTTGTATTGTCGATTTTTGTAATATCTTTGAGCTATTCAACGATATATCAGGGTTTTTATGCATATGTTTGATAATATTAATGATGAAATGTGATTGAAATTACTATGATCCCTGTGACTAATGATCCCATGGAGGGCATAGTTTTTGATGTGCAGGACCATGCCCGATGGACAAGTACCATTTGGACCGGTACACATGGGGAGATGATTAGTTCGGACCCCCATGGGGATGAAGAGCCCATCAGATGGTTACCGAGACCTCGTCAGAGGTGCAGAGACAGGACAGTGTTTGACCGAGGTTTTGCACCAGAGAAGAAGAGGACGTTTCAACAGAGGCACTTTGGTAGAGCCCGTCCTAGGGGGAATGACCCCTTTTTAGTGGAACGTTGGCCTTGGAAGGCTCAGAGCGTCCCCATCCTTACCATGACATCATCTAGCTTCATGGTCATTCTTGGAGGTAGACTAGGCAAGAGTGGCACGTAAGGCATGTTGGAGAAGCCCCTGGGGGGATAACGTTTTGCTCCTGGATGTCTCATCTTCCCTAAAAGGGGCTAGCACCTCCCTTGAAGGGGATTTTACCTTTATTACAACTCAGTTAGGGTTTTAATTTGACAATTTAATGTAAAAACAATATTCTGGTCTTGTTGGCCATTTTTTATGACCTAAAATTAATTAAGTTCATTGATACACTATATATTGAGGAGTTTTAGCCTCATTTTGACATAACTCAACACTCACTCTCTTAGTGAGATCTGATTTTTGTGCCCTACTTGGGTATTTGTTCTCTTTGAGTGAGGTGCACTTGTTGAAGGAAGGCATTTCTTGGCATTTTTGGCATTTCTCTTGAAGGAAGGTTTACAACTAGGGTTTGCAATGCTATTTCATGATGATATGTAAGTGTTTTTTCTAAAAAACTTCTTGATTGAATGGTTGTAGTATTATATTCTTTCATTTATTATAAACTTTGCTGATTTTAAAATCCTAGGGGACAAACACACAAGTAGGTCATTGTCTCATGTCCCCTAAAAGAGAAATTTTCAGCCATTGAAGAAGGAAGGAAGAGCCTAGCCATTGCCACACTCTTATTGCTTCTTCCCCTTGTGCTAGCTATACCTTTAAAAATCAAGAAGGAGGAGACGTCCCGGGCCTAGGTTATCTACACGTAGGGTCGTCTTGCTTATAGGGTTTGGTGATAGGGCCTTGATTTAGCAACACTCTCCCTCACCACACTTTCATGTCTTGATTTATCCTTTATGCTAGCCGTTTTTCCAAGTTAAACCTAAGGAAGGAGAAAAGAGCACGAGGCCTTGCTTTAGCAACACCGGAGTGAGTCTCTTTCCCTTAGGGTTTTATTTTTGGGGCCCTGCCATAGCAACAATTTAGAACCCTTCCTTCTAGTCCTTAGCCTTTTTCCTTCAACCTTTGCATCCTCCCTTAATTTGAATCCATTTACCCTTAGGCACTGATCTTAGGCCTCCAACGTTGAAGTGATAGTAGTCAAACAAACTCTTAACTATTTGCTAAACAAAACCCTAACTAAACTACTAACCCTGAAAAAGCTGACGTCACACTTTGTTATTTCTTCTTGATGCAACATTTTTTATATATTAAGCAATTGGATGGTGTTTTAAGAATTTATTGAGTGAGGGATTGATTGGATACATTGATTGCTATAACATCTTGATATTTATTGGTGAAGTAACATTATTTCATTGCTATATTAACAAACATTGATTTCAACAATATTTATTGTAGCAATTGCTTATACATTGATATCAGATAGTTTATTGAAGTACTAACCCATTGAATCATAGCTTGCATATATATATTGGTTTGCTTTGTTCCAGGTAGATGTTCTTCTTTGGGCCTACACTTCATTATTGGC
The DNA here is from genome assembly GCA_032191745.1 of Picea mariana. Taxonomy (NCBI): domain Eukaryota; kingdom Viridiplantae; phylum Streptophyta; class Pinopsida; order Pinales; family Pinaceae; genus Picea; species Picea mariana. The sequence continues at coordinate 34,298 of JASDQU010099924.1, forward strand.
TGTTTAGCCAGACTATCTGCTTTGGTGGTGACCTATGAAGGGGGAACTTTACTTTGACTTTTAAACCTTTTCCTCTTCAAAACTCCAGGTTACCGGGGTCGTCTCTCCTGGGCCTAACCTCCCTAAAGAGAAAGAACCTCCCCATCGTGGTGACATTGGGTGGGATAGATTCCTGTTATGCCAGTTTGGCCTTCTATCTCATAGCCACTTGACCTAGCTACAAACTGTGCGATAACAAGCGTGATACCTATATCAGGGTTTTCAGGGCCACTGGAGCACCTCACCTTTTACCCGTGCATGTTCCTGATCAACTAGTGGTAGGGGAAATATGCTACCAGACTATCTTGCAAGGTTACAACGCTTCCCTGGTGAAAGACAAGAAACAAGCATTTATACCTCATGGATTCCATATAGGTTTCTACCTGGTAAAAGACACCGCCCAAGCTAAGCAATAAGGACTGAGTCAATTAGAGTTTCGATTCTAGACTGGTTGTTTTCACAAACATGACCCAAAAGGTCTAGTCCTGAAACATGCATCGCAAGTGTCATCCTGTTAGCCATACACCCATGACAAATTCGAAGATGAGGTCTTCACCGAAAATTCCCAAGACTGGGAGGAGGTGGTGGAAAGGATGGTTGACCCCAGAATGACCAAATTGAAAGCCATGAGTCTAGATGAACATGAAGCAATCATAGAACAATCGGCCCAAGGAGCCCTCAGGGCTAGAGAAGAGATGATAGAGGCCGAAGTAGCAGAAGCCCCCCAGGTAGACCCAGTGCAAGAGAGAATTTCTCTCGAGGCTCAAGATGCATGGGAGAGAGTGTTAATCATGAAAGAAAATGCACAACGGATAATGGATTAGCTGCAAAATGACCCTCACATCATAAATATGCCAAGTCTCCCTAACGACAACCCGAATGAAGCTAGGCGGGACCAAGCGACTATGAATTCATAGACCTTGATGAAATTACTGGGTTAGACGTCCCTAAATTCACAACGCCACCAGTCGAATCACCAATAGATGTTTCGGCTCAGCTAGGGTCCATCGAAGCATCACAGAGGACCGAAGCATCAAACCCCTTAAGTGAGCTGATAAGATATATGACGATGATGAAATCCTAGAGGTATCTCTTGGGACCCCTGTACATGTCGTAGAAGAAAAGAGACCGAAGAAGACATCTTCTCCTATTCCTGATGCCCAAATTCAAGAGGTCCCACTGAGAGAAAAAGAAGCCGAGAGTGTCCTAGACATTAGGAGATCGATGCATCGGAGACCTGAGCAGATAGTCTGAAGAACGAGTCAGGGTCAGACGACCCAAAGGAGGGAGCCCCACAATAGGAAATCGACGCTTCAACGGCCGATGAACAAGTAAGTATCGGGTCTATCCCCGATGCCTTTATTTCAATTAGTACTCAAAACCCCGATGAGCGACAAAAAGAAGCCAGACCTTCAGAGAATAGGGAGGAAACTCAAGAAATTAGTCTAGAACAAGTATACACCAACAAAAGTCTAGGAAATAGACTCACATGGGGGGACCAACAGATTCTCGAACCCGTGGAAAAAGTAGCCAACATACATGCCATAGCTTATGATCAGAGGAAGAAGGCTATCGTCCAGAGAACCACCAAGAAGAGGAGGATCAATTTATGTTGCTCCATCCTTATCACTACCGAGGAACATTTGATCAACACAGAGCATGCTAAGATGTTTGAAATCATCGGCATAGGGAGGTAAATAATAGATGCCACCTTAGATAGAGCTAAAAGAGATGAAGAGGAGCTGGCCATTGATTTAAAAGAATAGGAACATTTGCACCACTTGGAAAAGTATTACCAAGACACCACACAGGCCACGGTGTACCTAAGGAATGAATTCAAGGAGACCTATAGAAAGTTCACAGACGAATGAAACCTATTCACTGCAAGGATAGCCAAGTTCCAGGAGGACACCCTCATGGCACTTGGGATGTGCAAAGATATGGAACAGTGGTACGAGAAAGCGCAACAAGCCATAGAGAGAGTCGACTACATTGGTGCGGTCCAAGAGGGCCGAGAGAAAGAAGAAAATGACATTCAGGTGTTGAACGAAAGAAGTCTTGATCGCATAAAGAAATCAATAGAGTATTGGGAAAAAATGGCTTGGGAACCCCACTGAGAAATCCAAGAGAAATGGGCCAGGTGTGAGAAAAACTGGGTTAAAATCAACAAGGCAATGAAAGACATCAGACTCCCCGAGTTTGGCACACCCGATGACTTTGATGACTTGTGCGACATAGTCAAATCGCACATCGTGAAAGACTTAGCATGAGCTGAAGAACTAACAAAGGTCATAGACACAATGCCAGGTCAGGTGCGATAGTTTATGGAACACCCAATCAAAGCTTGGGCTATGCTACAACAGTTAAGTTCTAGTCTAGTCAAGTATTAGGCACATGCGATAGATATAAGAGATATTTACGTGGCCCCGATGGAACAACATAGATTCCCATATGCCAATACGTGCGAGGAGCTATTCATTGAGTGGTCGGAGTACAAGAAGAGTCACCCTTTTAAAGTGATATCTTGAGATGACTCTTAGACAAATTGATAGGAGAGAACGCCACGTGGTGAATTTTGTTTTACTTATTTGCACTTTAGCCGTTATTTTTAGTTAATTTTATGTTATAAATAAGAGCATCGACCGATTAGTTAGAGATCGATGGTTGTTATAATAAACTCTCATTTTTGGTTTTGTTAAGAATTATTTTGAAACTACCTTTAATTGAGAAGTCCTTCTGGACCAGAGACAAGTTTATGTTTTCATCAAATGCGTGTATCATTGGATGTGGAGAAGAACTATTTCCTATTTCGTATCATGAATGAATGTAGTAACGAGTAAGAGCTATTAAATCTATTGATAAGTTATCTGATGGAATGTTTTATAGTTCTTTCTTTAATGATGAAAATGAATCTTTGTGTTATTATGTGATTGATGATTAGAGTTGAGTGAATTATTTTACTTACCGTTGTTTATCATGCATGTTTTCTTATGATAATTTGTATCTTAGTCAGTAATCAGAATATTCATGTGGTTAACGTATTAGTACTAGGCCTGTGGTATACGATCATTGTCTGCATGCTAGGGTGTAAGGGTTATCCCAAGCCCGACCTCTTCTCCAATAGTTAAAGTTTGTTCCCATTTGTTGCCTAGTTGGTTTATACCAGCTTTTCATCTTATACCAGTCACACCTAAGAGAAAAAACAAAAAGAGAGAACGTTCGAATTGAAGGAGAGGCCTTCACAACAAAACGTAAAGCCCATCGATTAATTGGCCGGATCACAAGATCTGGAGAACCATTCCACTATTAAACGCTGCAGAGTCTAATTGGGCCTCAATGGCTGGTTTGGTTCCTACTGTTCAGTTAAAGGGGTTTAGGACCCATCAAAAAAATTGGCGCTAGAAGGAGGGCCTGAAGAAAGAATGGCTGAATACATATTTCACATAATATTTCAGACAACCTGTAAGATTCAAAACAAACCACATTCATGGCTAGTCATTCCCAAGACAACCCACACACACTGAGTACTCCTGAAATGAGTAACTCACCCCAACTTGAGGAAGAACGCATGTACCCAAACATACATTATGCTCTCCCTCATGAGGAATTAAATCAATTTAGAAGAATCACAAGAGCATACACCCGACAGATCGATTTGTTGTCCTTGGCTCCGATACTTCCTCAAAGACAAAAAATAAGCAGACCAATGGTCGACACCCCTGACCAGGTCTTTGTGCACATAGTAGAAGACCTAATAGATTTCATGATCACTGAAATAGAACATCCTCTTAATCTAATCTCTGAAATTCCAGTCGATGACGTCTCTGAGCCAGACAATTTTTTGGAAGAGGAAGAGTTTAACTCAGGATCCGAAGATATGAAAGACGACAATGACCATGATGAAGAAAGGGGAAATCCACCTCAGAAAAATCAACCCTGGTTGGCATAAGACACTTTGGCTATCCCTAGACAAGTACATAACCTTCCCTGACATCCAGAGAAGTTACTTCCTAAGTTTGACCCTGAGACCTCAAGATTGCTTGAAGATCATATCAAGAAATTCATACTAGCGATCAGACTTATGAATGTCCAACATGAAGATGTAGTATGCAGGCTATTCCCATACACTTTTGAGAATTCATCTTCCACGTGGTATTTCAACTTACCTGTAGGATCCATAACTAGTTGGACAAATTTTCAAAAGGATTTTTTAGATAAATTTGCAGAAGAGACTACTACGGGAGCTCTAATGGTTGAGTTGTTCGCCACCACCATGATTTTGAAGGAAAGGGTCAAAGACTTTAATCAAAGGTTTACCACCATCTTAAAAAAATTCCAGTCCGAAGATAAACCTACTCAGGAGTTGCAAATAGAAGTATACGCTAATGCTCTCCCAACTTCTATTTCCATGTTTGTGAAGAGGCCTGCCAAACTAACCCTAGTTGAGAATTTTGAAGAAGCCAAAATGATAGAGTTCCAGATGAAAGGGTGTAAATAAGACTAGGTCTCTTTAGTTAAGAAAGAAGTTCAACCTCCTCCCAGGAGAGTATTCTTGTTAACTAGACCCACAGGGAAACAAACAAAACAAAGTCTTGAAAAGGGTAAAGGAGACATAGAATACCTACAACACATGGTGAAAAAGTTATCAAACAAAATCATAGACATGAAAAGAAGTGCAGGGGAGGGAAACCAAGGCCAAAGGCCCTATAAGCCTTTCTTTAAAAGGAACCCAACGTTCAAAGCAATTGAACCTCCCCCATCTAACTTAAATATCGATATGGGAAATGTAGCATCCGATTCTTTCTGTACTTATCACCAAGAAAACCACTCCAAAAGAGACTACCCTCAATGGGTGCATGCCATGAATTTGATGGCCAATCGGTTTCCAGACGAAGTCTCCCTGACCAAAAAATCAAGCGGTTCAGTTATGAATGTTGCTGATCAGGAAGAGATTGATCCACCAGAAGATACATCCATGTTTTTTATGAGATCCTGACCTAATCATGCCTTCCGACGACTTATTTGAGTCTCAAGAACCACCCGCAGAGGTCTCGGTGGTGCAAATGCGAAGTAAAGGTCAACCCGTCCCAAATGACCTTACTACTACCCAAACGTTAGGAGGAATATTAACTCCCGATCACCTGAAAGCACCTTTTGCTCCTCGTAAGAACGCTATAAGCATCCATACCCGAGAATCGCCCAAGCTAGATTACAACGTAGTTGAATATTTGAAGAAGCTGAAGGATAATATATCAGTTATGGACATATGTAGAATCCATCAGCAAAAGGACTTCCTATTACAAGATTTGAAATCAGTATAAAATCCTACGACAAGCACTGATCTAGGAAGAAATCTAACTCCCACGGATCTAGGAAATAAACCAATTGTGAACGCTTTCTCTAAAGACAAGAAAGGGAAACCTTTCGTTCCACCATTCCTTTTAACGTTTGAAGTCTTCAAAAGGAACCTCCATAACTGTTTGGTCAATTCACGAGCATCCTCCAATATTATGCCACTGTCTATTTGCAAAAAACTAAACACAATCCCTCTCAAAAGTGACAAACATGTAATACAACTAGACAAAACCCAAGTGAAGGTCATGGGAGAGCTTAAATATGTGATGATCAAAATAACAACACATCCTAAATTTGTGCAAGTGATTGACATCATTGTAGTAGATATCCCAGAAGCCTATGGATTATTATTAAGCCGAGACTGGTTTGAGAAGTTAAACAGATAATTTAGTATAGACTGGGCTCACCTTTGGTTACCATTAAAGGGACACACAAACATGATCAAAATCGACATGGAAAGATATCTAAAACATACAGTCACTAACCTAGAAACCCTAAACGAGCCCTCATAGGCAGATTTCCCTGTGCTAGGAAATTACTCCTATGATTCCTACTTCAAAAACTTCTCCCCTCTCTCCTCCAATGTCCCTCTTACCCAAAAATCTGAAATAATTTTTCAGGAGGAATTGTCGATGGTGGCAGAAGAAACCCTTTTCTTCCAAGAACCCACGTTAGAAATCATAGAACCAATAGGAGGAAAAGAGGAAATTGACAGGAAAGAAGAAGTTGGAAGACTCTGCCCACAAGTTTGGACCTTATACTTTGATGGCTCTAAATCACAAGAAGGGTCTAGGGTAGGGTGCATCCTCATTGATCCTGAAGGTAAACAACATTTTCTATCCTGTAGACTTGAGTTTGAGTGCATAAACAATACCGCCGAGTATGAAGCTCTAGTACAGGGGCTAAATAAATCCATAGACTTAAAAATCCAAGGATTAAAGGTTTTCAGAGACTTTGAAATAATTGTCAGATAGATAAGGAATACTATACATTGCAACTCTCCACACCTAAAGAAATACCAACATGAAGTGCACAGGCTCATAAAACATTTTGAAGCATTCAACATTACAACAATTCCTAGAGCAAAGAACATTCTTGTTGATTCTCTGGCCACCGCTGCTTCAAGGCTATCACCTATAGAAGATTATGAAGCCTCCAGTTTCACTGTGGAGCTACTTTACAAACCATCAGTGCCCAACAATATTTCTAATTGGAAGGTCTTTGAAGGAGATGAATAGATCATAAAATTTTTGATTAACCAAGATAATTTCAAAGAGTTGGCTATTGCCGATGAAGTATTCCAAGAGAAATCAACAGAGGTTGATTCTCAGGCAGATCAACCAACAGACAGATTGAAGTCCCACACGATACCAAAGGGGATAACTAATTTAGAAAACCTTTTTGACCTAAAAGAAATATTTAAGGGGTCAAAAAACACGAAGACCGGTAGTTCCTATTGAAATAATGTAACTGTGAAGAGTATTCTTATTATTATTGTTATTTTATTATTAGGATTAATCCCCATTGTGGATTAATCATGTCGATAATTGTATTAGGACCAAATCCCGTTTTGTGGATTGGTCATCGGACAATTGTAATAGGCAGAATAAGAAGTCAGCCCCAACAGTTATTATTGAGACCCAGAATTAAATTAAAGGTGGGTTTACCCACCCAGAGTGAGAGGTCGGCCCTGCCAGTGAAACCTTTTCACACGTGCCAGTCTTGTATATATAGGAGGCTAGCGCCTCACTTTATCACACAACTCACTTGCTCATTCTCTTATGAGGCAAGCTGCAATTACCAGTTGGAGAGAGGAGAAGAAGAGTGGTGCATCTCTTGGAGAGGACTATCTGTATTGGTTTGAGTTATCTCTTGAACATTGTATTAGCAATTTATGATAAGGAAGTTTTTGCTGGGTTTTCTTCCCCTAGAGGGTTTCCCAGGATAAATGCTGTGTCTCTTGTGAATGTGTATTTCTCAGTGATCTTGTTCTTATGATGCTCTTATCTAATGAAATGAAAAGAACTATAATAATGGCATAAATATTAACATGGTATCAGAGCCAACCTGAAGGAAACACAATTTACAAGAGAAAAACGTCACTGTTGCAGTACCTGCAAATTAGGGTTTTGCAAAAGTCATTCTTTTCAGCTCCCTAACCACCTAGAAAGTTGTTCCCTCCCCCAAGGATCAATTTGGCACATAGAGTTCACCTATTCAGTGGCTGGATCTCCCAGAAAGTGAAACCCTAGTTTCAAAAAAGTACTAGAAGTACTAGAAAACTAGTACCAAAAGTACTAGAAGTACCAGAGTACCAGAAGTACCAGAAGCACCAGTCCATAAATCCAAAGATCAGATTTGACGGGGTAAAAATTGGATTTTCTCAGATCTAAGGACACCAAGCTACTCACATAAGCCAAGCGCACCTCCTGGTAAGGTCAAAATTTGATTTTAAGCATTTTCAATTTTTGGTCATTTTCGTAGCCTCAAGTACAAGATGTCTGCAAGCACAAAGCTTGTTGAGAAACTAGAAGGCATAGACAACTTTCGTGCCTAGAAGTATAGGATCGGTTTGATCCTTGTAGAGAATGACCTAGAAATTTTTATCAAAGAAGAAGTGGAGGAACTTGAAGATGCCATAGAGAAAGCGAAGCATCAGAAGGACTCAATCAGGGCTCAAGGAATCATTATAGATTCAATCAAAGACCACCTGATCCCGTATGTATCATCCAAGAAGACTCCGAAGGAAATGTTTGACTCTCTAAGAAAACTATATGAAGGAAAGAACATCAATCAAAAGATGAATCTAAGATCTCAATTGAAGAATACCAAGATGCAGAAAGGAGAAATGATTCAAGAATATTTCTCTCGAATCTCATAAATAAAAGAATAGTTAAAAGCAAATGGAGACACCATTGACGAAGATGAATTCGTAATAACGACACTAAATGGTCTCTCAAGACCTTGGGATGCTTTCATCCAGTCAGTATGTGGCAGAAAGGAGAAACTATAGTTTGAGAGCCTATGGGAAGAATGCATCCAAGAAGAGACAAGGGTAGCCAACCATGAAGCACTACTAGCAAGGGATGATGATCAAGCCCTAGCTACTCATACAAAAGGAGGAAGGAAGAAACCCTACTTCAAAATGGAATCTCATAGAGAACTGCAACCATCAAACAAATTCAACAACCAAGAATCTCATTCAAGAAATTTTCAGAAGAAAGGACAACGCAAGGGACGAGATCTCTCATCCATACAATGATATCATTGTGATAAGATGGGACACATGGAGAATAATAGTCCAGTCAGAAGAGAATAATACAATAGGAAGCACAAAAGGCAACATGCTCACATAGCTGAAGATGAAGAACCACCTATGAAGATGATTAAGGACCATGTCTTGATCTCAACTCTCTCAGGATCCGTATCACCTGAAGAGGACACATGGCTCATTGATAGTGGTGCATCAAAACATATGACGGGTAAGAAAAATACTCTCTCTTGTATTTTAGAAAAGAATTTTTCTCAGAAAGTAACTCTTGGAGATGATTATCAATATCCCATCAAGGGAATAGGAGAATCAAACTACATGCTAGATTCAGAAAACTCAATAACAATGAAGGACGTACTCTATGTACCTGGCTTAAAGAAGAACTTACTCTCCATATCAGCTTTAGAAAAGAAAGGCTATAGAGTTTCCTTCATAGATGGAGAAGTTCTTATGTGGGATAAGGGAGAAACCTTAAATGAAGCAATCATCATCGGAAGTGAAGAAAATGGCTTATACAAGCTGAAGGGTCACCCATAAACTGCCATGACCCATGCCATCGAAAACTCATGCGAACTTTGGCATAGAATATTGTCCCACATCAACTACAAGGCACTACCATACATATGCAAAGCTGTCACAGGTTTACCAGAACTCAAGGTTGATGAGGAAGGCATATGCAATGTATGTGCGCAAGGGAAGAATATCAAGAACCATTTTCCAAAAAGGGATAGCAAAGCAGAAGGAGTATTGGAACTCATTCATTTAGACGTGTGTGTCCCAATGCCATCATCCTCCATTAGCGGGTATGTATACTATGTATCATTTATTAATGATTATCCTCGTAAGACCTGGATATATTTCTTAAAATCTAAAGATGAAGTATTCAGTAAATTCAAGGAATTCAAAGCCTTGATAGAGAATCTTTCTGAAAGAAAGATTAAGATACTCATGTCAGATAATGGAGGAGAATATACCTCAAAGGAGTTCTCAAACTTCTACAGAGATGTTGGGATCAAGAGGGAAATAACTACTCCCTATAATCCTCAACAAAATGGTGTAGCTGAAAGGAAGAACAAAAAAATTATGGAAGCTGTAAAGACCATGATTCACGATCAAGATATTCCTATGTGCTTTTGGGCAGAAGCAACAATGGAAGCTGTTTATGTGCAGAACCGATTATCCCATAGTGCACTTGGGTTCAAGACCCCTAAAGAGATGTTTACCGAAAAGAAGCCAGAGGTAAGCCATCTCAAAATATTTGGCTGTCCAGTGTTTATTCATATACCAAAAGAGAAAAGAAACAAGTTGGAACCCTCCAGAAAGAAGGGAATATTTGTGGGATACTGTGAGGTATCCAAGGCCTTCAGAATCTACATACCTGGTCACTGCCATATTGAGATCAGCAAGGACGTGACCTTTGATGAAGAAGCATCACTTAAGAAATCAAGAAGATTCCATATTGAAGAAATATATGAAGAGGAACTTGTAAATCCCAGGACTACAGAATTCGTGAGGGAAGTTCCCAGAACTGCAGAACCTATAAGGGAAGTTGTAACTTCCCTTGATGGGGAGACTCCTAAAGATCATGATATAACAGAAGTTCAAGAACCTCCTCAAATGACCTTCTCCCATAAAAGAAACCCTTCTTGGGAAAGAGAGCTTATTCAAGATGGAGAGAAGTATGGTGTTCCAGGAGGAACCACAAGACAGGTGAAAAGACCAAAGCCATTCTCCAGTTACACGGCTTTGATGTGCAATCTACTTGATGAGGAACCTACATGCTTTGAAGAGGCCATTCAAAAGAAGGAATGGGCAGATGCCATGATAGAGGAATACCAATCCATAATAAAGAATGATGTATGGGAAGTAGTTCCCAGAC
>JASDQU010099924.1:44941-82632 GCA_032191745.1 Picea mariana
TCTCTTGAACATTGTATTAGCAATTTATGATAAGGAAGTTTTTGCTGGGTTTTCTTCCCCTAGAGGGTTTCCCAGGATAAATGCTGTGTCTCTTGTGAATGTGTATTTCTCAGTGATCTTGTTCTTATGATGCTCTTATCTAATGAAATGAAAAGAACTATAATAATGGCATAAACATTAACTGTTCCTGTCCCATGCATGAAACTATAAATATCGGAACCCCGAAAAATCCAAAGAACACAAATCTTGGTAAGACCATATCTAAAGAGGAAAGGAAGGCCTATCTAAAAATTTTCAGACAATATCAATATGTCTTTGCATGGTCCTACCGAGATCTGAAAACTTATGATATCCGTATCATTCAACACATTATCCCGTTAAAGCCTGAAGTGAAACCCTTTCAACAAAAGCTCCGAAAGTATCACCCTTCCTTGGGGCCTCTCACGTGTCAGGAGTTAAAGAAACTGTTAGATGCCTTTTGGGTTAATCAATGTAGGAGATACCTTCCAGAGGGCCATGGACGTATCATTTCGGGGACTAATAAAAAAGTGTGTGGTAGTTTACTTGGACGACGTGACTGTGTATTCAAAGAATAGAGAAGATCACATCCAACACTTAACCCAGATTTTCGAAAGGTGTAGGAAATACGGTATATCCTTAAACCCTAAGAAAACTATTTTCGGTGTCAAGGAAGGTAAGTTGCTAGGCCACATTATATCTCAAGTAGGCATTCACATAGACCCATAAAGGATTAAGGCTATAGCTCAACTTCCATTACCTCACAACAAAAAATCTATGCAATCATTCTTCAGGAAAATCAACTTTGTGAGGAAATTCACCCCCAATTTCGCAGAAACTATCAAACCCCTACAAAAGATGATCTGAAAGGATTCTGAGTTTAAGTGGAATGATGAACGGAAGGAGGCTTTCAACAATATTAAAACTAAAATCTCTCAATCCCCAGTGCTGCGAAGTCTCGACTTCAACAAATATTTCTTCCTCTATACTTTCTCTTTCGACCAATCATTAGCTGCAGCGTTAACTCAGAAGGATGATGAAAATAGCAAGGCTCCAATGTCGTTCATGAGCACTAACCTCCAAGGAGATGAACTAAATTATCCTGTTATAGATAAACAAGCTTATGTCATTTATAAGGTAGTAAAACATTTCAGATCTTACATCCTCAAGAACCATACCATATTAATCGTACCTCACCCCATAGTCAGATCCCTATTTACTCAACATGAGAAGGGGGAAAGAAAAGAGAACTGGATGGCAGTAGTCCAAGAATTTGATCTAGATATAAAACCTGTTAAACTAGTTAAGGGATAAGGATTATGCAAATTGACAGCTGAGGCTCAAGACCAAGTAAATGAATACTTTGGATGGGAGAATGAAATGGCATTATGGTTTGGTGAAGCTTCATACATTTCCCAGGGCAAGAGTCTTGGTATGAGAAATTGACTTATCTCTTGCATCATGCAACTTGTCCAGAAAATCTCAACCCTAGGGAAAGGAGAGCTCTTAGGTTAAAATCCGCACAATATCGCCTCATAAATTTGGTACTCTTCTGGATTAATTATGATGGGGTACTTTTAAGATGTCTCGAACGAGAATATGAAGACAAAGTTCTGAAGGAAATCCATGATGGCCCTGCCAGTGGACATTTTGCAGGAGACACCACCACTCATACTATACTGAGAGCTGGCTATTATTGGCCTACCCTGTTCAAGGACACTCACACATATGCTAGAAATTGTAAAACTTGTCAAATAAGCACTGGGAGGGAGAAGAGAGTAGCGGTCCCACTCCAACCGGTGACTGCTTCTAGGCCTTTTGAGCAATGGGGGTTAGATATCATAGGAGAGATTACACCAAGCTCTTCAAAATAACACAAGTACATACTTGCTGCCACCGATTATTTCATGAAATGGGTAGAGGCCATCCCTCTTACTCATGTAAACGAGAAGGTGGTAATCCAATTCATAGAACAACAACTAATTACAAGGTTCAATATCCCTTTTGTTCTTGTTTTTGATAATTCAGCTTATTTTTCTTCCACCTTATTAACAATTTTTTCCCTAGACAAAGGAATCATAATTAGATAATTTGCAAATTATTAGCCACAAGGAAATGAAGCAGAAGAATCAACTAGTAAGAACCTAGTAAGGATATTGAAGAAAACGGTTGCAGACAACCAGAGGAATTGGCATAATCTACTCCATAACGCTTTATGGGCAGATAGAGTTACACCCAAGGAAGCTATAGGGAATTCCCTATACTTTATAGTATACGGGCATGAATCCATTCTCCCGAACGAGTTATATCTCCCATCTCTTCAAATTTCTCAGGAGTCCAGGGGGAAACCCTCATCAACCTTACAACAAAGAATTGGCACCCTGCTCATGTTAGAATAAGAAAGCGAGAAAGCTAAATCAAAATTCATAGCCCACTAGCAGATAGTTAACAGATGGTTTGATAATCATAACGCTAAAGAGAAGAATTTTGAAGTAGGAGACCTAGTCCTGAAGTGGGACAGAGCAAATGAGCCTAAAGGAAAACACTGTAAGTTTCATAATCTATGGTTCAAACCTTTCCAGGTGGCCGAGAAGATTGGGGAAGAAACTTATCAGTTACAAAATCTAAGGGGGGAACCTGACGCGCTCCTAGTGAATGGCCAAGCCCTAAAAGAATACTTCCATTATATATATATATATATATATATATATATATTATGTTTTGCATGTGTATTTTCATGATTTTGTTTTTAGCTAGGTCGATTGCGAAAAGCATTTTTGTTTTCTTTTTGTTGTTTGGACTTCTGTGCTTTTGAAGATTGTGTTGAAGCAAGATAATGGTTGACCTCTAATCATGTGACATAGAGAACTCTCTTCCTAACTCATTGCTCACATACAAACACAAGAGACGCTGAAGAACCTGCGGTTGTTTCAAGCGATTCTCTATCTAACCTACGTAAATAAACAACTTTGGGGAAATGCGGAAGTGTCTGCTTGGTGGTTGGGTAAGACCTTAAGGGAAAGAAGGAAAGTTGGAAAGGACTACATGCACCTCAGAGACAAAACTAGTGAGTTTCACCTTAATCACCTCATACTTTTGCAAATAATAGACATCCTCCTCTCCCGCTCGCTCAGGGAATTCTTCCAAAGTAAAAGTCAACAATATCAATGAGTGCACAATAGGAGAGGGTATGCAGATATCTCCTCCGGGGCTATGGACACTCGCTGGCAGCGGAGCAAGGTCTGTGATGTCGGGGTGACTCCTCTGGGGCTATGTACACTCGCTGGCAGCGGAGCAACACCGTAGCAAATAAATGAAGGTAACTAAAGGGCCTAGTTCCAGTGAATGCTCTACTAGAATCTTGTCAAAATAGGGCATGAGTCAGGGTTACAGGAAAAGAAGGAGGAATAAAGGTTGAAAACCCCATAGGCATACCCGGAGGCATCAACCAGAGAATTTCAAATGAAAAGGTAAAAGAGGCTCTGATTTAAAACCAATTAATTTGTTCACCAGCTTTTTGCATCAGCCAAGCTTGAAGGAGGAACAAACATTCTGCTTTATCCCAGTAAGTCGCCATTTGTTGAGCACTCAACACACCCTAAAAAGCCTATGTCAAATTTTAATTTTTGGGTACCACTTGAACTTTTGCACAGTCTAATTCGACTTCATTATGAAAATTATTGCCTTTTCTTATCATCTTGACTCTCATTAAGTCTTTCAAGTTTTCTTGAATCTATGAAAACTAATGACTTAAAAGGACTAACCTTTAAATAAAGAATCAACAACCAAGACATTTCACCCAATGCGCCCAAATTCGACATCGGAAGGGTTTAAAAGATGAAGGAAAATCACTCGAAAAACTGCAGTCCCTGAGAGCCGATCTTCATCGGCATCGGCAAAAGGAAGTTTTCTTTCGCGACAAGCATCTCCCAAGGATAATGCCGACAAATGATCCCCTTTGGTGTCGGTAAAAGGAAAAAACAGTAAACATTAATGAAGAAAGAAATGATATCGCCAATGGTCGATACCTGACGTGCTTAGAAAAATAAGAGAAGACCAAATCGCGATGAACATTCAAACCACGCTAAAGTTTTTCTCCGATCGCCGACTTTTGAAATGTTTCGGCATCGGGAGTTTTGAGGATGCTACCAAAATGAAAATACGTGATAGGTTCACCATCATTCACTGATCCCTGACATCTTTTTGGCATCGATGATCCTAGGCTTAGCTTAGAACACATAACTCAACTAAAGTCCCGAGTCCGACCAATACCTGTGAACTAAGTCACCGGTCTTCAATGTCTCATGTCCTGAGCCAATTGTTCCACGTCATCACCGTACGATGAAGTCGATCGACATCAGAGGTTTTTTGCATAAAGGTTATAAACGAAAATACCCATAACACATTCCCAATCCCCGGTCCACCCACTAGGAAAACGACATGATGGGACGTTTTAGCGCTAGATACGTTGTGATCCAGAGCATTTAAGGGAATAATTAATTCCAAATCTCGCATTATTTGCTAATTCGTGCACGAATCAAAAGGACTGTTTGAATTTACCGAAAGAACACATCACCCTCTATGCCTCCACCGTCGACCCATGATGAATTAAATTGCAGAGATCTGACGATAGATTTGTTTGAGTTTCACTCATCACCGAAATTAATTGGTTGATATGACTGGTAAGTTCTTCTCTGTTAAATCCTCTTGAGACATTGTAAACATGATCATTTTGTGCACAAAGGAGTTTCAGAGAATCCATAGGAGCGAGACAAGAAATTCACAAGCTTTAGAGCCCCCCGTGAGTATCAAACTACAAAGTTTAGCAAGCATTACAGGTATGTACCAGTCTGGATTTTCTGTGTTTTCAATTCATATATACATTAATATCTAATATCGCTTAGTGCATAGGTCCTAAAGGATTTTATTTTGATTTGCAGGAACAATGCGTCCAAGAAATCCGAACACTAGGAAATCGTCGAGAGCACCTAAGCTAAAGGAACCAGAGGTGGGAGAAGGCTCGTCCCCAGGGCCAACAAAATAATTAGAATTTTCCCCAAGGTTAGAACCAGTCATCAAAACATCCCCCAAGAAGATTTTCACTCAACCTTCGGCCTTCGGAGACATAGAGGAAAACACAGGGGGCAAGGAAGTACTCCCGCACTGGGGATAACTCTTCAAGAAGATCAACTGGGAAGAATTCCTGATATATATCCCGCACAACGACCCTGACATGAGGAAGCTCGACGATGAAGTTTTTCCAAATATCTGACAGTCGTACCTGCACATGGTAGCAAGCAAAAACCTGGTGTTTCGCTGTATAGAAATGTTGCAATGACTCATCAACCACACAGACACATAGAAGTGCCTGATCAACGACGACAATGGTGAGTGTGACCGGGTTTTTCTTCTGGTAGAGGTGCATAATTATTACAAGCTCAGAGGCCTGGAAGAGCAACTGAACACCGATTTCGTTGTAAAATTTTATGAGCACCACGACACTAGCTGGGTGATGGACTCGTGGTGGAGAGAGGATAAAAAGTACACCAATCAGACCTTCGGATGGTACTAGACGACCAACTTAATGGATTCGTATATCTATCTAACGACCCTCATCTGCCAATTATATGGGGAGAAAGATTGTTCCAGGTTTTTAGAAGCTTGGATGCCTCTAGCTTACACATTAGCCATTTTTGGGAGATGTTTTAACTAGGGTGCCATCATTTCAACACAGTTGAGCATTTGCATTCAACAGGCTTAGATGCAGAAAGAAGGAGAGAATCCATCCTTCTACATGGATTCTTATTTATTGAACATCATCTGCACCAGAAATGTCTTTTCTGGAATGAAATTGAGATGGGATGTCTCAGAACTTCCGGTCCATGTATATTTCAGTGTCCTATGGGAAAACAGGTACAAAAAATCCTACTCCCTCATCTGTGATGGATTCATCGCACAGATTCATTTTATTCTTTTCAACAAAGAGTGTCCAAGACTATCGGTTGCGGCCAAAAAGATGATATCAAAGGTTGGCCACTCGTATCTAGATGAGCGTGATACCTATATTAGGGTTTTCGGGGCCACTGGAGAACCTCACCATTTACCCGTGCATGTTCCTGATTTACTAGTGGTAGGGGAAATATGCTACCAGACTATCCTGCAAGGTTACAACACTTACTTGGTGAAAGACAAGAAACAAGCATTTATAACTTATGGATTCCATATAGGTTTCTACCTGGTAAAAGACACCGCCCAAGCTAAGAAAGAAGGACTGAGTCAATTCAAGTTTTGATTCCAGACTGGCCATTTTCGCAAACATGACCCAAAAGGTCTAGTCCTGAAACATGCATCGCAAGTGTCATCCTGCTGGCCATACGCCCATGAAAAATTCGAAGATGAGGTCTTCACCGAAAATGCCCAAGACTGGGAGGAGGTGGTGGAAAGGATGGCTGGCCCTAGAATGACCAAGTTCATTCTGATAAAGATATATGACGACGATGAAGGCCTAGAGGTATCTCTTGGGACCCCTATACATGTCAAAGAATAAAAGGGATCGGAGAAGACATCTTCTTCTGTTCCCGATGCCCAAATTCAAGAGGTCCCACTAAGAGAAAAAGAAACCAAGAGTGTCCTATTCCGTCTCATGAATGGATGCAATAACAAGTAAGAGCTATTAAATCTATTGATAAGTTATCTAATGCAATGTTTTACAGTTCTTTCTTTAATGATGAAAATGAATCTTTGTGTTATTATGTGATTGATGATTAGAGTTGAGTGAATTATTTTACTTACCGTTGTTTATCACATGCATGTTTTCTTCTGATAATTTGTATCTCAGTCAGTAAGCAAAATATTCACGTGGTTAACGTATTAGTACTATGCTTGTGATATACAATCATTGTCTGCATGCTAGGGTGTAAGAGTTATCCCAAGCCCAACCTCTTCTCCAATAGTTAAAGTTTGTTCCCATTTGTTGCCTGGTTGGTTTATACCGGCTTTTCATCTTATACCAGTCACACCTAAGAGAAAATACAAGAAGAGAGAACGTCTGAACTGAAGGAGAGGCCTTCACAATAAAACATAAAGCCGATCAGATCACAAGATCTGGAGAACCATTCCACTATTAAATGCTGCAGAGTCTAATAGGGCCTCGGTGGCAGGTTTGGTTCATGTTGTTGAGTTAAAGGGGTTTAGTACCCATCAACACCTCCCTCCTAAGATTTTGTCTACTTGGGAGGAGTTATTATATTGGTTCAAATATACTTATGGGCAATCCAAAATCCCATCTGATCAGTTATGGGAGTACAATAATATCGCTTATAAGGATGGTGAAACTGTCAAGTCCTTCAACTTGCGTTTCACCAAATTGTACAACCAAATCCCTGAACTCATTCACCCTCAGAACCAAGCCACTTTCATGCATTATTATAATGCATTACCTTCCCCCTACCATCATAAGCTTGAGGAATAGGACATTGATAACCTTGGTTCCGCTCTGCATACTTGTTTAGAGTATGAAGAACATCTAGAAAGAACAGGTCTTCCCGGGGGAGACTCAGTTAAACAAACATACATGTCCTCCCTCTTACATCGTGTACATGACATGAATAATCGAATGATAGCATATGAATGGAAAGGAAATGCCCCCTCTCTTACCCTTGGAGCTTCATCTTCTTCTGCAACCCCCTTTAGAAATCCAAATGAAAACAATTTTCATCCTAAAGCTATTATGCCTCGTAGTTGGTGTAACTTTTGTGAATAACACCATGGGGAAAGTAAATGTGAGGTAAAGAAGAGTGCCAGAGATAAAATATTTGGTAAGAGACATGAAGCTACCATTCTTGTCCTAGAATTTGCAGATCCAGAGGATGTCATGATCATAAACACTAGGAATAAATCCTATGCTCCAAAAGGAAAATATGATCCTCCTCACACTTCTTCTAGCCTAATCTCATCTTCACCAACTGCTATTGTTCAGGTTCCTAAGGATCCTAACAGTCAAGGAACTACCTCGCCTCTTCCCTCTTCCAAATACAACATTATAAATCAATTGGACAACATCAAGGCAAATGCTACCCTCCTAGACATGGTTGTTGTCTCTGAGCAACAGAAGCATCTGAAAAATTTCATGGAAGAAAAAGATTCCATTATAGCCAACCTCTTTGAAGAGGTATATGAAGATGATTCATTTGTAAATAAAGTAGGTGTACATAAATTTAGACACCCTGTAAAAAACCCCCCATTTTATATTTCTGTAAATATTATGGATAAGATTTCCCATTGTTGTCATTGACGACGGTTCGAGCCCAAGTGTAATGTTGAAAATTATTATGGAAGAAATAGGCTTGTCTTTTACAAATGGAAATTCCAGGAGCATGCTCTCTTATAATAGTTTACAACAAACGACCATAGGTGAAATCAAGGACGTGACCTTGGTTTTGTGCGCGCACCCTGAAATAAGGACAACCCTTAATATTTAGGTAATAGATATGCCAATGAGTAATTACTCAATCATCTTAGGAAGGTATTGGCAAGCTTTGACAGTGGATACCTCTCATTTGACGGGACACACTTATTCATTCCTCGGAATTGTAAAACAAGCATAGTCCTAAGAGAGGGGATAATTTAACCTTACATAGAAAGCGTCCCACAACCTAATGTGAATTAGGTCGACGAGGACCTAGGAGTGTATTCCATCTTTACAGACGAGGAAAACACTACCTTGGAGCAAATCGATTTAGAGGATGGGATGTGGCATATGCACTTTGATGGTTCATGCTCCAACAAAGGAAACATAGCTGTTATTATCTTGTAGTCTCCTGTGGGTAAGATTCATAACTTTTCCTATAGGTTAGAGTTTTCTTGTACAAACAATGTCACTGAAATTGAAGCATTACTGCTAAACATTGAAAATTCCTATAATCTGGGTTGTGGTCACCTTACAGTTTTTGGGGATTCCAAACTTGTTGTAAACCTTGTACGTAAGATATAATCTCCTAGCAACAAGTTAATGAAATGTTACACCCAAACTGTTTGGGCACTTATCTCGAACTTACTATCTTTCAACATCACTCATGTTAAAAGGGAATTGAACTCAATGACTAACATGTTAGCTTTTTTTGCATCCTCTCCTACTCGACAACTTTTGCCACAAAGACCTGATTGTACTTTTCAATCTCTGTATCGTCTGCACATCCCTGACAACATAGAGTCATGACATGTCTTCCCTAGTGATGAGAGAATCTGTGCTTTCATTCAAAATGAACCTTATACGCCTAAGGAAATTATATCGATGGAAGATAACAAAATTACTAAAGGCTTGAATCTAGAAAGTTCATTTTCATCGAGTGATGTAGGCAACAAAGAAAAGAATAAAGAAGAGGAGGCTACAAGGAAAGTGGGTGAAACCATTTCCTTGAACATTGGAACACCCGAGTCTCCAAAAATGTTAAAATAGGTGCCCAATGTTCTGATGAAGAAAAATTGAAGTTCGCTAAGCTGCTTGGTGAATTTCAAGATGTTTTTCCTTGGTCTTATGAGGATCTTCGTGGTTTTGATCCTGCTCTTTTACAACATGTCATTCCTATCAAGGAGGGCATAAAACCAGTTAGGCAAAAGCAAAGACCCATTAACCCTGCACTGGAAGCAACTATTCGAAAGGAGTTGGAAAAACTCTTGAAGGCTGGGATCATTTTCCTGGTTAAGTATTCTGAGTGGGTTTCCAATTTGGTTCTCGTCGGAAAACAACTGGTTAGATCAGATTATGCGTAGATTTTCATGCATTGAATATGGATAGTATAAAAGATCACTTTCCTCTCCCTAATATGGAAATGATTTTGCCACAAGTTGCAGGGTCACAAATGGTGTCCTTACTTGACGGTTTTTCTGGTTACAATCAAATCATGGTAAAAAGGACACATAAATATAAAACCACTTTTATTACTTGTTGGGGAACTTTTGCTTCTGAACGTATGCCTTTTGGATTATCTAATACAGGTGCCACTTTTCAAATATCTATGAAAATATCTTTGCACGATTTGATTGGTAAAAGTATTCAGATTTATCTTGATGACTTAACTGTGTATTCTAAAAATCGATCAGATCATTTTCATCATCTTAAAAGAGCTCTTATGCGATGCAGGAAATTTGGCATTTCTCTAAATCCTTCTAATTCTGTATTTGACGTTACCAAGGGAAAGCTCCTTTGACACATTGTCTCTGATTCAAGAATAAGCATTGATCCTGAAAGGATTGCTGCTATCCTAAATCTACCTGCTCCCACTTCCAAGAAGGAGGTTCAATCTTTTATGGGTGTTATTAACTTTGTCCATAGGGTTTGTTCCTGATTTTTCGGTAATGGTCAAGCCAATTCATAATCTGCTTAAGGGAGATCATTCCTTTTCTTGGACAGATGATGTTGAAAATGATTTTGTAGGGATCAAGAAAGCAATCAGTTCCGCACCGGTTTTGGCGAAGCTGAATTTTGAGAAAGAACTTATGATATATACTAATGCCACAGAGGAATGTGTTTATGCTATCCTCATGCAATGTGATGACCGAGGTAATTAAAAACCAATGGATTAAATGAGTCAAAGCTTGTCTGATGATGAGTTTAAATACTCTTTTATTGAAAAACATTCTTTAACTCTTGTTAAAGCTGTTGAAATTTTTTTCCACTTCATCTTAGGTAAGCACACGTTGGTAAAAGTCCCTTTACCCGTTGTCAAGTTTTTTCTCTCATAGACGTATGTTTTAGGGAAGCTTTCAAATTGTCTTGCCAATATCCAAGAGCATGATGTAAATATCGTGACTTCTAACACCATGAAGAGACGTGACTTATCCCTTCACTTAGCTCAACTTGCTGAAAATAGTGAAGAAATCGATGAACAAGATAGCTCTCTATCATCACTGTTTTACATTGATAATCAAATCCTTCATGTGTCTGAACATCCTTGGTATAAAGATATGGTTTATTAATTGCAAAAGCAAATATGTCCATATAAAACCATCAAAGAAGAAGGCTTTGTCTCGAATCTGCTAGATACATCATTATAGGAGACTTCTTGTTTAGAAGATTTGTTGATGGTATGTTGCTTTTTTGTGTAGACAATGAGGAAACACATAAATTGTTGCAAGATACTCAGGGTTCTTCAAATTCTGTTATTCATGTAGGAGGTCACTTTTTTGCTAAAACCACTGATTTTAAGATTATCAGGAAAGGGTATTATTGGCCTTCAATCTTTAGCGATTATTATAGTTTTTCAAGATCTTTTGACAAGTGCCAGAATTTTGCTGGGAAAGAACGTCTTTCTGCTATGCCTTTAAAACCTTCCCTCCCTGAATTTCCTTTCTCAAAATGGGGTTTGGAATTTATTGGTCATATTAATCCTCTGTCTTCAGCATGACAAGTCTTTTTCTTGACAACCACAGACTATTTTACAAAATGGACTAAATTTGTTCTGCTTAAGCCTTCGCAGGATGAGCAGGTGATTTCTTTCCTTGAAAATAATATTTTTTCCAGATTTGGTCTTCCTTTGGAAATTATTATAGACAATGGTCCCGCTTTTATTTCTGCTAAGCTGACCCAATTTTTAGCTAAGTTGGGGGTTAAACATTTTACCTCATCAACTTATTATCCCCAAGGTAATGGGCACGTCGAGTCTACCAATACGAATCTGGTAAGGATTATCAAGAGGCTCATTGAAGATAAGCCTCGTCCCACGCTTCTGAAGATCAGTTTTTCCACGCTTCTGAAAAGTATTGTTAATCAATAACAATTGAGTTACACAATTGTCATGATGTTTCCCCTTGAAAGCATCATTGAATTTGTTATCTGCTTCCACTGATGTTTTATAAGATAGTTGGTTTTATCCCACTTCTTCTTTCCTATTCTTCATCCATTTCAAGATTCAAAAGAGCAAGTTCATAAAATTATTCTACTTGAAGTCAAGAACAATTTTTAGTTGAATGATTATGCTTACAGGGATAAACCCCCTCGTACTTAACACTTTTCATGAGTTATTCCCAAATTCTCGGTCATTTTCCCCTTAAATCCGCTCACTTCCCCCTTGTTTCATAATCATTCTGATTTATATCTTCTTGATCTGATGTTACTTGGTCTGCGAAACTAGACATTCTGAGTTCTTAATCTGTTCGAAACATATTTCCCTGTGGAGTCGCTAGTTTGTTGACGATTAAAATCGTAACGATGAAATCCGCCCACAAAGTATTGCTAAAGCATTATTATTTAAATATTCTAATAATAAAATACTAGTAGGTGGGAACCTCTTGTAGACTAGTGGTGCAAGGATAGACATATTACACATGATTAGCTGTTGTTTTGATGCTGCCTACACAGTCCTACATTTTTGATGATGCAGTCTTGGGTTCATTTGGTGTGATGTTAAGTGGATAATGCATTATTGTGTAATGTTTTTGGTAACCACTTGCAACATTGAATAGGTTCTATGGGTATGAGGAGCATGTTGTTTATAGTTGCTATGTTATAACATTGTTACTAATTCTTATATTGATTACTTAGCCACATATATGCAAGGAATAATTTAATGATAGCATGATCAAAACAAAGGGAAATTATGGAAAGGTTCTATATTTCAAACAAAAGGGAAGAAACTATGTATTTGAGCTATAATAAAACACTATATGCAAATTTTGAATGGAAAATTTAATGGATACTAGTGTTAGTCCTAGTTGTTATGAGATTTGTTTGGTTAATGGACTATGGAAACTTTATTAAAATTGAATGGAGGCGCATATAGCAATATTGATATGGATTATTGTGTGGAGTTATGGAAAGGGTTGACGTATGGAATAACTCAGGTTGCACACTATCTAATAGATATCATCTAAGATCTCACGATGGTTTGGCATTGATTATGGATTAATTATATGGGCTGATTATTGGTGAATGTTATGCTTATTGGGTTGTATCGTACTTTGAATTTAATGGGGCCAGGTGATGGAAGTGACATGCATCTACTGCACGTCACTCCAAACCTTCCCTATCACCCGTCTCCCTATCTTTGTTCCATTGTTGCAATTTCTCTCTGTTGGTTGTGAAGCTCCACATTTTCAGGTTTTTGGAAGGGAAATCTCGACCAACTCGCCATTTAAGCATTTTTCCCACATGTATGATTCTTTTCTCTCAGTCCATGATGTATTCTTTGTTATATGAACCAAATGATGACTCAATGATGCTTGGATTTTGTGTGTTCTTGAGTTTTTCGATTGTGTGTAAATGTGGTGTTATGGGTCTCTGTGATGACTGTAAAATGTAAGAAATTGCAAGCAAATGAATGGGTATTATTAAGTTGCGCGTTGGTTGGTTGCTCGGTCAGTGTAGTTTTTATGATGAGTCTCTGTGGAATAATAAGTAACAGTGGTGCAATAAGGCTCTGGGTTGATGTTTGAGGGTTTTTGTTTTGATTATCACTGTTTGTTAACTTGTTTCCCTCCTAGTTGTTATGGTAGCCCTTACCCAGTTGCAGAGAAACTGCCAACAGTTGGTGTGCTCTTGCTTCAAACCTCGAGTCATGGTCGATGGACCATTCTTACTGTCTTTTCAATGAAGTGTCCCAAGATACAGTCTTGGTTGACCCCGGACATTAATACAAACCTGTGTGGCTATTGGATTGATACAACTTGTATCTTGGCGTTTTGTCAAAAGGATGGGTGTGTCCTCACTATTTTTGTTGTCAAGTTGTTCGACTCTTCAGATGTTGGAAAGAAATTTTATATCTCTGGGTTTTTTGAATAACCACCATTGTTAAGTTAACCCTCATCCCTTCTCTACAAGTATTAGAGGCACCTACGTGCACTGGGTTATTTTACTCTTGTTGTCTCTGCTCTCCTCGGGTGTTAACTATTGGTTATGTTTCCGTGACTTGGAGTAAGCAAGGACTTTATGGCTCACTGCTATGTCTTTTAAAATATATATTTTGTCCTGTGTTTGATATAAGTCTCTGAAGACCATCAACTCTCTGTGTTTTTGTTTAAAAATATAAACATGCTCTTGTTTCCTCCCTACATTTTATTTCGATAGAGCCCGATTTGGACTCTGTCTTGTCTCTACTCTCCTCGAGTACCTTCTAGGGTTGTCAAGTATTGGTTATCATTTAAATGGTTATGAATGTATTGGAAGACACATGCTCTCTCATCGAGTCTCTGTCTGGTCCTTATATGATAAAATTGTTTGAACAAATAAGAATGAAAATGATCAGGGACTGTCTTCCTATTCGTTATGGTTTCACTTACTTTGTTTTATCCAGTGTGGCCTTGATTGCATAAGAAGACACCTGTGTGAATTTTACTAATCCCAGTTAGGGTTATGGAAAGTTAAAAAATGATTCCTGTGTATAAATTGAGTTATGTTCTCTCATTATGATCGATTATATTGGAATCATTGCACATACTATCAATTATTAAAAAAATAAGTTATACCCATAGAGATCAGGCTTAGGGTTTATGTTGGGCTGACTGCTATTGTTTCAAGATTTTGTAGATTGATTGATTGAAGTCCTGTGTATTATCAGGCATGATTTTAAGTCTGTCCACGTTTTGAAAAGATACCTTTGTATTTTTAAATTGGGCCCAATTATTGATTGGTGAAAAATGATCGTTGATTACTTATCGTGGTGCACTATTGATTATCAGGGATAGATGTCGAGCATATTGCTGCGAATGTTTTGATTATTTTTAGAAAAAAGAAGAAGGGATCAACATTATAATAAACAATATTTTTGAATGGGAAATGTTTTTATAAGTTAAAATTGCACAGACTATTATAAATTAAGGTTCTGGGAAATTTAATTGTTGAAACAATAAGCAGTTTTGTATACAATTGAGGAACAATGAATGTTGGTTTTGGAAGTGGATGCTTTTTGGATTAATTTTGAACAAAGTTATGATTGTATTATTTATTTAATTTTTTTTATGAAAAATATCCATCAAATTCCTTGCCATTTTCTCAGTTTTTCACTCAGTACAAATCCCCTCACAATCCCAAATTCATTTTGCATGCCCTGTTCTTAAAACTAAATTAAAAATCTGTATTAAAGTGATTAATAAATAACACAGAGATGGATCACAACTGATATGACTTGGTTATTGTTGCACAATCGATTGTTTAATGAATTGGTGAGTAATAATCATGTTCTTACTCCCTTTCATTTTCTCATTTTTGCGCTCAATACAACCCCCTCAGATATCCCAGAACCCTTATTCACCCCTGCTCATTGACAATTATTAAATGAATTTTATGGATTGGATTGCATGGGTTTGATGTGATTGCTGAGCCAAACATTTTTTCATATTAAAAGATGTCATGTATGGTTTGTTTAATAAGCTAGTTGCTAATAAACGCTGCATACARGATGATCTTCTTCAGTAGATGAAGCCATGGCCAAAATAATAAGGGCAGAGGGAATTGGAACAGAGGGTCTAGAAGGCCAAGATTCTCAATACATTTTGATGCAGATCCTCAAGAGTTAAACCAACTCTTMCAAGCTGGATTTTTCAATTGGATTGGACAAGGGGTAGTCCAATCTAGACCATAGAGGCATCCCTTCCAACCCCATCAAGTCCCTGGTATCCCTGTGTCCCCTCATGTTTCATTGCAACCTGAAGTCCTTGATAACAACGTATGGTAGGAGATTGTTCACCCARTAGTCTCCCAACATCATGGCTAGCCAAATTTGTCTCTACCTRCTCCTCCTCCACCTGTTAACCCAAATGTCCAGATCTCCCCTACACACTCACATGCACAGTTTTCCCACACAAGCAAACAAATCAAAACCGAATCCCACCATATGCATGACAAAGGAAAAGCTGATGTTGCCCCCTCCTCCCCCTCAAGTGATTCAACCAAATCTGTTTCATCTCGCATGCACTTGAGAGATGATTGTTCTCATGTCAGCAATGAGATCAAGCCTAAAGGCTCCACACATCCTAAGGATAATTCAGGAAAATCAAAAGGAGATAGCAACAACAAAGGGAAAATTGCCTCCCAAAGTGGCAAATACGTTTTTTGAGTACATTTTATTATTGTTTTATTAAGAACAATGGACTGCTGAAGTTTTTGGACAACATACTATTTTTGGATATTCTGGATATTATATGTTTGGATATGATTCGAAATATCATTGATATTTAATTTTCAAATTATGAAAATAATTATGGGAGCCACAAGAAGGGATGTGTTTGATTTATTGTCTAGTTATGTTTATTTTGTTAAATAAATTAAAGGGAGTTACAAGGGGTCCCACCTACTAGTTTTTATTTATTGAGAGACCCTTATTATTATTATTATTATTATTATTATATCAATTCTTCCCCTAAACTAAAAGTTAGTTGAGTTTAAATTAACTTAACTAAAAGAGGTAGTTGAACTACTTCAACTAATTTGAGATGCATAAAAGAAAAAGGAGAAGGAAGAACAAAAAGGAGAATAGAAGGAGAAAGCATACTAAGGTTTTTTCTTGAGTTTTATTGAGATAGTTCAATTTTCATTCATTATTCAATTCATTAAAATCCTAATTCTCTTTTATGACAATAGGGTCCTATTGTAGACAACAAGATTCAAGGCTAAATTACATCATTTAGACACTTGTTTTCAGAGGTGTTGATCTATCTTTGATAGTATGTGTAGACTTGTTTGTTTATAAATTAAATTTCATGACTGATAAAGGATATTGTGCAGAGTCGAGTGGGCAACAATCTGTGGCAAGTTGATCCAGCTTTTAAAGTTCAGTTTTTTACTTCCTGTCAGAGTCCTTTTGTATGGTTTTCATCTGGGATATCTAAGTCTGACTTTGGTCCAAACTCCCTTAGGGATTTTTGTAAAGAGAATGATTCTTTTGATTTCTTGGAATGAAATAAGTGATTGCTATTCTATCTCATCTGTGTTAATATGTGACTTGGGATTTTTTATTTTGTATTCACATTTACTTTTGCATCTATTATATTCAGAAAATTATATAAAAATGTTGAATTTTACAACAATCTTTTATTTAAAAAAATCATCCTAAGCCCTTGTAACTAATACTTGCAGATTGGGAAACAATTTAGAGGCTATAAACATAGGGTGATATTCCCATCTATCTTGCCTTAGCCAAGCAAGATCTGAAAATGATTGAGTAAGATCACTTCATCTCTTTTCCTCAACAAAGAGTACAATGCTTCAAAAATAAATAGATTTTCCTTATAGTTTATGGTATTGTGTGCCATGGTATACAAAAATAGATGCTTATAAGTAGAAAACTTCACCATGGCCAATCCTTAAGAATTTTTAGAGCCAATTTTATGAACCAATACATGTTTTTTTTGGATATACCCAAGTGTAATGTCCTCAGGGATAATTAGCAACAATCATGTGAATGTATGGATTAATCAATATGGGAGCTATGGCTGTAATGAGATAATAAGGATTCAATTCCCAATGTAATAGTACCTTTGGATAAGTCATGAAATCATGTTGTGGAGAAAAGGAAAAAGTGTAGTATCGTAGGAACAAAATGGGTCTGCCTTGTAGTGGCAAGGATATGCTAGAATATGGAATTGGTTCTTGTAAATGGTAGATCTCACTAATGTCAATATTAAACCAATTTTATGAACTGTCAAAGAGACTGTGGTTTATGACAATTGTATGTTGTAGGGTCAAAACTTATATGGAAATTACACAAGTATAACTTGTGGTGTAAGAAGTATAAGCTTTTGAAATGGTAAATGACATGAAATGGAGCTCGAAACAAAAGACTGGGAAAGGATAGAGCCACATATGAAGTCTAGAAGGAGAAAAAGGCCATATGGATAAGAAATAAAACATGATGACTTAGGTCTAACAAAATATTAAATTTTGTTTTCCAAATATTTTAAATTTGGGATTATAACGAAACCTACAACAAGTTTTATAGTGAAAGAGAATAGGTGGTGTGAGACCAATGGACTTTCACAAGAAATATCAAGGCCATTATTCCAACAATTATTCCATTATATCTTATTCCTACTATTTCATGAGTGATATATTCTTGGGGACATCTGGAGTAAATACAACAATGGATGGAAGGTGGTAATAGTATGTATCCCCAGGATATGTATATAACTTATAGCGTGCAACCCAAAGGAGGTTGTCGGCATGTAGAGTGAATACCTAGAGTCCAACATTAATTCACCAACAAAACCCTAAGATACCAACCCTTTCGGCATCACCCACAAGAAGGTGAAGTCTCACCTGAGGTATCTATGGGGACTGTAGGAACCAGATTTTCATAGTCATGAAGGGATGGGAGGAATTCATCATAACCATTATCCTTAACATTCATTCATTATATCTTATACCATGTGCGCATAAACATATAACATATGCATAATAAAAAAAGTAAATCATATGTACACAATACACACAAAAAAAAAACAGATCATACCATAACACATAGACACCATATTTAACGTGGTTCACCCAAGAAGGGCTACGTCCACAACGAATGGATTCTTATATTATTATTCAAAATCATCCCTTACAAAATATGCACACTGCGCTGATACATGATATATTAGTTATAACCCAAAATGGACTTGGCGTTCGCGCATACTGTGCACACTTAGCTCTTCTTACTTGCTCACATCTATCACACAAAACACGTTTTCTACCCAAAAGAACATTACATATTTATACATTTACATTAGGGCTTATCCCGTTATCAATGGACCAAAATGAATAACGACTTCTAACTGGCTTCCTTCCTTTATGTGCGTCGATATTGAAAATGCACTAACTTCTTTTCCCTCCTTTGTGCACGTTGCACATCTCTCAATACTGGTCTGAAAATGCCTATCCCAATAGGCCCCCAACACTCACATGTGGCTCGTCCTGAGCCACTCAGTTCTGCTGCTATACTCCCTTCAGTGTTGCAATGAGCTTCTCAAAAGTTTCCTTTGCATTTGCAATATTTTCTTTTGCTTGCACTTATTGTGCCAAAATTTTTTCTATCGTCTGTGCAGTAATAGGATTCTTCAACTTATCTGCATTGTCCTGCATTTCTTGCTTCATTATTCCCTACGATGTCACGAGTTCTTATGTCACTTTGAAGTCTTCCTTCTGTAGCAGCTCCAGCTTCCACGCAAGACTTTGTTGTTCCATTTTGATTTGATTTATCTCTTCGTTCAGTTTCCTATTCTCAATGATTGCATTCATCTGTTCTATTGGTGGAAAAGTGTTCATTGTATCTTTAATCTTTTGCGTACTCCTTAGTCTTTGTTCCAACATTTGTATCTCTGCATTCTCCAACAACTAAGTCCATACTCGTGTTCTTTATTCATACAAATTCACACATTCTTCATCCAAAATATTAATGCTTTCCACTGTCGTCACAACTCTCGTCTCCCTTTGCTCTCTTTCTTCGAGTGGAGTACTTGGTGTTGTGCGCACTTCCAAGTCAACTATCTTCACACGGAAGCCCTGAATAGATTCATTGATCTTCATCACTTTCTCTTCCAATGGAGTATCTAGTTCTATTGCTATCTTTGGAAAGTTGTTGTATACTTCTTGCACTGTCTTTTTCAACCTTCCTTCTCTCTATTCAACCTCATCCTGCTCTTGCACTAGTTTGTTGTATTCTGCATATAATGCTTCTTTTTCCTCATTTACTTTAGCCAAATCCATTGTAGTCGAATCCAAGCGCAACTAAATTTTGTGTGTTACACTTGACTGCAACTTGTGTAACACGTTCATAGGCAACTTTGACAACACTAAGTGAATATGAATTAATGCATGTGCAAGATATTGCATCCCTATTGATGAAAACTCTAATGCCCATGTTGATATCTTCATTACTCTGTGCTATGATGATGCTAATGGTTGTGACTCTGTCATCTTGGATGTACTCTTAGTTTGTTCTTCCTCTCCTATTCTGACTGACGATACTCTTGTTTCCTCCAAAACTTGGCGTAGTGTCGCTACATGTGCCTGCAAAGTCATATGCATCTCCTCTTCTTTCTACGTGGATTGCAGAAATGATTCTTCCATTACTTCCTTCACTTGATATATGATTTTATCTAAGTCATCCTCTGTCAAGGCTTGGATGGCTACTTCCTTGAAGGAATTCCTCTTCTTATGCTTGTGCACTGATCACTCCTTGAGATGTTCCTTCCTCTTGTCTCCCATGGGCGGTGGGATTTCTTTGTTCTCCTTGTTCCTCTTCTAGTTCTTGATCCTTTTCTAGTTCTTGTGTATACTCCTTTGGTTGTGTCTCCCATTGTGTTTTTTTTGTCACTGGGGTTCTCCACTCTTCATCCTAGTCATTTACAATTTGGCTAATGTCTTGCTCTGTCACCCTATAATGCATCGAAAACCATTTTTGATCCAGATCCTTCTTTGCCTGAATATACATATGATGATTCCCTACCTTAAATCATGCAATATCCTTATAATATTCAATTATCTGTGGTTGAATGTGTGACATGTCTTCGATTCATTTTCAAATGATCTTCTTATAGATGTAGAAGGTTATATTATTGTCCAACTGTTTGCTCTTATGCATGGTATTCCACAATGACACATATCTTGCTGCCAAGAATGGTTTCTACATTCCTTCAAGAAACTACATCTATTCGAGCTCCCTCCAAGCAGTCAATGCTATAAAAATTAATAGCCACACATAATGAAACTTTGTTCCTTTCTTCTGTGCCTCCCCATTGTCCATTAAAAATTGGTTCCCGAGAAATGTTGGCTAGTTCATCATCACTCATGCTGGGCATTTCTCCATTGTTGGTATGAATCTTGCTGACACCTGGTCCTTGCAACATTTTCTCAGTAGCTTACAAGCCATCACTTGTGTCGCAAATATTACTGTATCATCATTGATACTTGAAACGTCTAGTTCGCACGCTCCTTTTCTATGAACAATGGTAGAGGGTCTTCCCCTGCTGATGACAATCATGTAATCCAAATAATCAAGTGTGTGTCAATCGACACTACTCCATCCAACCTTAAAAATCTCCAGGGATGCAACTCAACAATAATTTGATGCAAATTTGTATCTCTTTGCTCCTGCCAAAATGGGGTATCTCCAACATATTTAGTATTCATATTTTCTGCAATCTTATTTCCCATTCATTTGGCTCAACTGTGATTACAAGTGATGGAGGGATTCATTCCTGCGCACAATTAATTTTGTGGCGCTAACTATGGAAACTTATTTAAATATGCTAGGTAATGGTCTGGATACTGTAGGTTCCTTATTGCACCTAACATATCTCCCTCAACAGTGAACCCAGGTGGAATCACTGGTGTAACCATGTCATAATTCACCTCCTTTTTTAGTCTGACTTGTTTTGCTGTCAACTTTCTTGGTGGCACATACGCTATGGGAAAGTTGACTAGATCAAAGGCCTTAGGGGTTTCTTCTTGTACTGGCACTACTTCTTGCTTCGTGTGTGGCTTATTTGTCCATGACGTAGAAGCTCCTGCCTTTGGTGGCACCATAGCTCTCTGTAGTTCGAATTTGTCTTCAATACACTTGACTCTCTCTTTCTTTAACATTGGCTCTCCTCTGGTTCTCTGTTCTCTCAAATGTGCATGAAAAAATAACCTTTTCTCGTCCCCCTTGCTCTACTTTTATACCTTGTTTTTAACTGTTATCTTCCTCTTCACACCCAAACTTGCAGTCCCATCCAATTGTAGTCACATTCAATTCCTTCCATATTCTCCATCAAATTCGAATTATTTGATGGATCATGGTCTAGATTCACCATCCTGTCAATATATTCGTTGTCGCTTTTCATTTATGACTAAGGGTTCCCACCGTCTCTCCATGTTATTTGTTCTTTAATGCTTTACCCGTCTTCTCCGCAGGTCCTTATCCTGGTTCTTCACTTCTCCTTTCTGCGCGTAGTTCAATTTTTTTTCCTTTCCACAACATTTTCTTATTGATATTTGACTCTTTGAAAAATTCTTGACTTGAAATTTATTGCTTTTTCTTTTTCTCTATAATACAATATAATCCAAATACTATGGTACACATACTACACAATCAGACTAGTGCGCATAAGCACAATTATCCCTATACAGTTTCAAACGATTACCATTTACTAGTCCTTCCACAACTTCCCCATTCAATTTATCCAACTAAACAACACCTGCTTCTGTCACAAATATTATCATATACATACCCAACCAATGCATTTGGAACTTTCCAGGGTGTTGCGAAAACTTGTTGTCATAAAGAAAAACTAAGTCTCCATATGGAACATCTGGTATTTAATATGTCTGTCATGTCATGTCTTTGCACGCTCTTTCTGCACCTACTGATGACATACTGTGACAAAATGGTCTTCCTCTAGTTCCACTAGCTTTGTAGTCTTTTTTCTACTACGCCAGAATATGTGAGTTCTATCAATGTGGCAATGCACAAACTCGGCACAATGAACTCCATGGGAATAATTGCTTCCTATCCATATACTAATAAAAATGGTGTTTTTCCTATCAGCTTCTTACATGTAGTTTGATATTCCCATAGTACTGCAAGAATCCTCAAATCCTAGTCATCTTGATTTACATTACATATCTTCATCAACACATTCTCCAAAATCTTATTAAATTCTTCAACTGTTCCATTTTCCCGAGGATGATAAGGTGTGCTCTTCTGGTGACGAATATGAAATTCCTCTGTCAAAGAAACAATTGTTCTATTCAATAAATGTGTTCCTTAATCACTCATAAGGATTCTCAGACATCCAAATCTCGTAACAAAATTATCTAAAAGAAATTGCTCAACAGTCTATGTGCTACAATATCTGACAGATTCTACTTCAGCCCATTGGGTCAAATAATATGTCATAGTGATTATATATCTTGCTCCTGACATTTTTTTTGGTGGTTTGATTGGTCCAACGAAATCAACCGCCCATTTATCAAAATCCTGCAATGTAACTTACGGTACTAATGGCATCTCGTCTCTTCTGGATGAATTTCCAACTCTCTGATAGACATCACAGGTCTGAAATAACTCCTTAGAATCCTTATGAAGGGTGGGCCACCAAAGTCCTGTGCGCAAAATCTTCTGAGCCATCTCTTTCCCTGCATAGTGGCCTCCTGCAACTCCGTCATGTGCCTCTGATAATATCATAGGCATTTCATGCTCCAATACACATCGCTGAAGAATACTATCTGCGCCTAACTTATAAAAATTCCCTATTATATGTTGATAATATGTTTCCTTTACTACTAACTGCTTCTTCTGCACAATTGTAAATTTGGGTGAGGCTACTGTAAATCAGCGTAGTCACCATTTTCTGCTTCAAGGTATCCAAACTTTGCTGACATTCCCTATTCCATTGAAACTTAAATTCCTTCTTCAACAATTTTTCCAGTGGGGCTATGATCTGTGCGTATCCCCTAATAAACTTTCTATAGTACCATGTATGACCCAATGTCGCTCTCAATTTTCACATTGAAGTAGGTGGTGGAAAATCAACAATAACAACAATCTTCGCAGGATCAACCAAAAGTCCTTGTTTACATACTATGTGACCCAACATGATTCCAAACAGTGCATAAAAAATGCACTTCTTTAATTTCACAGAAATATGGAACTATCTACATCTGTCCAACATCAAGCGTAGAGTTTCAACATGGTATTTTATCAAACTGAACATTGTCCAATCATCCAAATAGACTTCTAATAATTTATGAATGAATTCCTTAAACACTACTACAACCACTCGGGAGAACAATGCTAGTGCATTTTTCAACCCAAACGACATGATCGTATACTGATAGCATCCCCATTCTGTCGCAAATGTTGTCTTATGCCTATTTTCCTACGTAATTTTAATCTGGTGATACACGAATAATCCATCAATAAATGAGTAAGCTTCATGTCCTCCTACACTTTCCAAAAATTTATCTATAAATGGAGTAGGAAATGGATCGTGTAAGCAAGCATCATTCAATTTATGCAGATCCACACACATTTTGATTCCACCTATTTTCTTCTCTTGAATCACCATCAAACTGATCCACTCCGACTCTGCGACAAGTTCAATAATCTCAGCTTCCAACATCCTATCTATTTCTTTTTTCACTTTCTACATATATATCGAGTTCAGTCGATACGGTCTCTGCTTCACTAGCTTGGTATCTGGATTCAAAGGAATCTTAATCTCCCCCAACTGCCTACCAATCCCTTTCATTTATGAGAATGTAATCGAAAAAAGGTCCTGGTATTCGTGCAGTAAATCAACAATCTTCTCGACAGTTTCATCATTCCAGTAATCTCCAATGTTTGTGAACTCAATATTATCCTTTGTACTAATATTCACTTTGTGCATTCTTAATGGATTTTCATACTCGAAAGACTCAAGCTTAGGACCCTCTACTGCACTCTCTCCTTTGGTTTATAGTATTTGCAAATTCCTCAGGTCTTCACCCTCCTTGCCTTATCCAACAACATTATAGCATTCCAAAACCTCTTGAACAGTCACATAATATATGGGCGCACCACATAAGGCTGCTGGTATCTTCGAATATTTTGGTGTAAATATCTTGGTCTTAATAATTTGCAGAGTTGTGTCTACCGAAGGAAAATCATATTCAAAACATAAAGTTACCTTAAATTTGTGAGTCAAGTCTTCCCAGTCTATTGTTCCTATTTGTGCTTCCAGTTCTAAGTACTAGATCCTTGGGATCGTGTCCAGAGTGTGTACAAACAAGTGAGTCCATTCTTTCTTAGGTACTGAACTCCATGTCGTAGTGCATTGTGTAAGATGATCTATAGGACAACTCAGCCCTGTACACTTTTTCACAATATATTATGTTCCAAACGTAGCATGTAATATCCTTTTGCATTGCTGCCAATTCTCTATCCTATCCTTATGTGCAACCCACCATCTTGCGCAAGTCACTTTTAGCGCAATATTTAAACATAACAATCTCTATTGATATGATATCTACAATTCAAATTATTTTACAAAAATATCTATATCTGTTAGTCCATCATACTTTTGGGGATCACATACCTCAACTCCAATCCAACGCAATGCATGGGTAATATGAGCACATATTCTTGTGGATACCTCATGTAACCTTCGTTGCCAATGTTCCAGGGCTTCTTTGAATCCAACACACAAGAACTGATACTTCGCCAACTGAGTACACCTTAAGTAGTAGGATTAATATAGTCATCCATCTGCATGTTCATACTATAAATATTATTGGGTTCTTTTCCCTTTACTTGTTCCATATATCACCTTCCTTTTGTGGGATCCAATGGCGTAGTAACTCTTAAGTCTGCTACTTCAAAGATCATTTGTCTCTTTTTCAGATTAATAATAGTTTGGTTATCAAAATCCAAATCGAGTCCAAGAAAATATGGATAAGGTTTTTTACCATCTACTATCTTGATTACTTCAAAATATGCTATGATTTTCACTCTGTTGATGTTAACATTGACCCTTGTCAGTCTTCCAATCGTGACAATCTTATACTGGTTTGCTAACCTCAATTGAATAGGTGACCAGATCAACTTAGGTTTTCCCATCATTTCCCATGTCTGATTCGGAATGACATTCACATAAGATCTTAGATCCAAGATGATCTTATCCATATTGTAATCTCCTACCCGTGCATTAAGTCGAAATTCCCTATTTGTCCTTTTCTTGCGTTGTATCGAGTTAACTGCTCATTGTGCACTAGGTGCGTCTTTATCTTGCGTGCACAGATCGATCATCCCATGCAGTTTGTTCAATGCAATTTCATCCTTCATTAGCTCTAAACAACTCTTTAAGAAAATTTTCAGAGTACTTACCTTCTCATCTGTCCTTCTATTTATTGAGTGGTCATAGGCTAGAGGCACGTCGAACACTGGTGGCCTATCATGCACAGGTTGCGAAGTCGATGCTACCCATTATGCTTCTAGAAATTCCTTCCTTCCTTGCTTGTATGTGTCTCTTTCTCTTCGAGGATTAAACATTAGAGGGGGTTCTGCTGCTTTCCTAACCCACTGGTCAGTCATAATTCCTTGTTTCGTCGCCTCAAATCCCATTCACACTCCTTTGTGTGTAACTGCTACTACTTTTTGTCAATCATCATGATCTTCTGCTGCTATCATTTGAACATTATGGTTCCTCTTTTCTTGCCACTTCACAATTATTTGTGGACAATCTTCCATTGCATGATCCAACTGTCTAAAATATGTACATGTTGTACAAGGATTCATACAATCTCGCACCAAATGCCAATGTTGGTTATAGTTATAACATATAATCGGTCCTCTTACTCTGTCGAATCCTCCTCTTCCACAAATTTTGAGTCTTTTGCTTCCTCCTTGATTATAGCCTCTCAGAGTATTACACTGCAATACCCCTTCTTCCGATCCTTCTTCCCCTTGAACTTTGTATTCGTTTGCGGTGCATTCTCTCATTAGATAGAGTGTGTGACGTTCCTTTTCATCATGTCCCACAAACTTACAAAAGTTTCAAAATAATTTCTTGGTTGTGCTCTGATACTTCTATATCAAAGGATAAATAGTTGAATGATGACCCATCGTTCTACATATTTTACAATAGAATCTTCCTCTTGGTGCCAAAGGATTCGGGGGTCCTATAGCCAAATGTTCTCTAAAAGATGAACACTTATTCTTATGATGACCTTTCGTTCTGCATGTAACACACCATATTTCTTCGTTCTTTTATTTCCCTTTAGCCAGCTCCTGCAACTAAATGGTCAATGTTGCTAACTATGACTGGACCTGAGACATCCCTGTGCTATTTTCTCCTACAGAGGATGCTTCCAATTTCATGGAGATATCCAACACTTATGACTGCGACGTAATATTCTACTATGTGAAGGGGAAACATATATGTGGAAAAAATCATGCAATTAACCATTCCCTATGCTGCTCATCTGGAATCTGGAAGGTCAACCTATCCATCAATATCTTAAACCGCTAATCAAAATCCCATATTGATTCATTCTGCAACTACTTGATCTCTTTGAGTTTTGTTATACATTACGACTCAGACTTTGGTTTATGGAATTCCTTTAACAGAGGTTCCATGCTGTCTGCTAAGGTTCTAGCTTGTCCCGTAGGAGCAGTGGACTGATACTTCATATACCAGAGTAACACATGGTCTCTAAATGTTGTCGCTAACTGCATGATATTTATATTTTCATCCTGGAATTTCTTCACGGTCCATATTTCTTCACAGACAAACAAGTGTTGTTTTGGATCTTTTGTCCCTGCTATGTGAAAGATAGACATTTTTAAAGTGGGATCTACCCCTGCCACTGTATATTGCATAGTATTCTTTGTCGGTTTCACCAACTAATTCTGTATTTTTGCACTACTTCCACTACTATGACTACCTTTAATGATATCCTTACTTCCCTTACTAAGTGCAAGTGACCAACTTTCATATCCTTCTTTAGTTCTAGGAGATGCATAAAGGGTCATGGGTTCGACGCAGAGTCTAGCCATAGTGGGATGTAATGGGTATTTTTATACTGGACTGAGATGATGATATTTTTCCTTTTCCTCTGTGTGCAATATTCCTTAAATATGGAGTACTACACCAATGTCTCTTTCCTCAACCCTACTGTGGGTCTCTTCTCTCTCATCCATAGTCCTCTTCCTACTATATCAGAATTTTTTTCCACTGCGCAATACTCCAATCTCTTCTTCTGTCGTACATTCTACTTGTCTCAAAATTCTCATTCCATCTATTCCCTATTCATTCTTTCATGCATCCCACTTCTTCATACACTAAGACCATCCCCTAGTAAGCCCCTAGTCCCCCTATGCACACGAAGGTGCCTAACTGCTAGGGAAATTAGATTCCATCTTCATAACCTCCTTATCACACATCAACATCTTGATCCAAGTAGACAATGATTTCAAATATCTTCTGTGCAGACCTTTAAATAAATATCTTTCAGAAACATTATATGATTGGGTACAATCTATATAAAACTCAGTAATAGAACCCCCCAATACACTATCCAACAAGAAATCAACTCAATACTCTATCCAACAAGAAATCAACTGCGCGTGAGATATGATTACTTATAGTATTAACTTGATGAATAAACTCAGGGGTCCAATTCCTTGGAATAACAGTGTAGAATGTTCCGTTCTTTTCATCTAACCTCTGTAACCACTCAACCAATTTTTTTTGGAAATAAACAAAGAAAATCTCATGTATATTTGTGAATACATACCTGTACAACCATTGCTCCGAACTGATTTGTGGGTTCTTATTTTAATATCTGGAAAACCATTATCCAATCTCTTCCTTAGTTGGCCTCCACATTCCTCTCAGTCACAAATCCTGGTCCCAAAACATAACCATTTTTTGGTGCACAGAGGGTAGACCTGGGGTTCAACATTAATTCACCAGCAAAACCCTAATATACCGACCCTTTCGACATCACCCGCAAGCAAGTGAAGTCTCGCCTGAGGTATCTATGGGGACTGGAGGAACCAATTTTCCACAGTCATGAAGGGATGGAAGGAATTCATCATAACCATTATCCTTAACATTCATTCATTATATCTTATACCATGTGCGAAGAAACATATAACATATGCATACTAACAAAAGTAAATCATATGCACACAATACATAGAACAAATAAACACATCATAGCATAACACAAAGACACCATATTTGACGTGGTTCACCCAAGATGGGATACGTCCACAATGGTCATATTCTTATATTATTATTCAAAATCATCCCTTACAAAATATGCGCAGTTTGCTCATACATGATATCTTAGTTATAACCCAAAATTTCATTGTAGTTTGCGCATACTATGCACACTTAGCTCTTCTTACTTGCTCACTTATATCACACACAACATGGTTTCTACCCAAAAACCCTTACATATTTATACATTTACATTAGGGATTAACCCTTTATTAATGGATCAAAATGCCTAATGACTTCTAACCGACTTCCTTCCTTTGCGCGCGCCAATCCCGAAAATGCACTAACTTCTTTTCCTTCCTTTATGCACACCGCGTAGCTCCTAAGACTGG
Source organism: Picea mariana (assembly GCA_032191745.1). NCBI lineage: Eukaryota > Viridiplantae > Streptophyta > Pinopsida > Pinales > Pinaceae > Picea > Picea mariana. The sequence goes on from JASDQU010099924.1 coordinate 74,014, forward strand.
TCCCAAAATGCCTATTCCAACAGAGGTCAATCTTAGTATATCTAACTTTTGGTTACAAAATGATTCTTAAATAATTTGCAAATGAACCTTTAGTTGATGAGAGAATTGACCTTGGAATAATCAAGTTGACAACACAATAGTCTCCAAGAGGCCATAATACATATCTTTTAAATAATGAATCAAAGCAGGTCAAACTTATATGAACTTTGCCTTATAAAAACTATAGGCAACAAGAATAACCCTAAGAATGATGATCCTCTTGATAATACAAAGTGTAGGCTGTAGGAATAAAAAATAAAAAAGGCTTGACAGTTACTACCAACAAAAACACCGTAAGATCCCTCCAAGGGAACGTAAATAATATCATAGAAAAACCAAATCATATCATCATTCTTTGTAACTCACAATATATTTGAATATGTAAACCAATAAATGCTTCAATGAACCATTGAAATGAATAGAAGAACTCATACCTATGAATGTTTTTTTCTTCCCTGTTGTATGACAACATATTATTATGTAGGAATGACTTCAACACTAACTTCTTATGTTGTAGGTTCTTTTGGGGTAGTATATTCCTCTTTTCCAATAGTTTCCTTTGATTTTCCACGTGTATTAGTTGCTTCATTTTTCTTTCCTAATGTTGGCTATTGTGCAGAAGCAACACGATGACTTCTAATCCTTCTCATCCTCATATATTTAGGGGGATGCTGGGATGGACATGAAATCTGTAAATAAAGTAATATTATGTCATGGTTTGGATGGGGTGGTGAATGGCATGATGATTGATGGTGTAGTCATGAAAGTCAAAGGTGATGGTGTCCCCCCCCCCTCCCCCCCAACTGAATACTTTTTCATGTCCTCAGAAAAATCGAAAAAATAGCAAATGGGAAGGGAGAAGGAAAAAAAGAAAAGAAAAGAGGCTTAAGTGATTTCGCATATACAAATCCATAGCATTCAATTAATCAAATAAACAAGTATAAAGAATAAGAGTAACTGCACCTACCTTTGCAACAAGTATACAATTTTCTATAACAAGTTCTCCACAAATTTCCATGGAAAAAGAAAACATTTGTGTAAAGAATTTTCGACAATATTTCCTCCTGGTTCTGAGAGATATTCATGAAGCTTTGAGGAAAGACCACTTCTGCAACGACTTTATCTGCTATAGGTTCTTGTGGGAAATCAGTCTTTCCCTCCTGGGGGATTTTTCCAACTAGTTTTTCTACCGTTGGTTCTTGTGTGGAACAATAGGGCCTTATGAGGTTGGTAGGTGTTGGTTCTTGTGTGACAATACCTTTTTCTTATCTTTTATGAGCTTCTCTGGGTAGTTGGTTCTTGTGTGACAACACCTTTTTTTTCTCTTTTATGATCTTCTCTGGGTAGTTGGTTCTGGTGTGACAACCCCAATGATTATTGGTACTGGTTCTTGTGTACTAGGACCAATATTTCTCAAATGAAACCATACTTATCACTTTGTCATTTCTGCTACTTTTGTGACAATGGTGGATCTGTGAAGTACTATTAAGAACATAGGCATACTACAAGATTTGTAACACACTATTAAATGTTGAACATGGAGGGAGTGTGTTAGATAGGATTTGTAGCAGGTTGCTAGCGAAGAAACTCTAATGGATTGGTAGCGATATGCTTCTTGGAAATATTTATTCGACAACTATTGAAACCATAAGTGTAGCTTGGCATTGTAAGTGAGACAAGTAACTTTGTCGGGTGGGTTAGGAGTTGGTGGAGCAGAAGGTTATGAAGTTCATGCAGAGGAAAGTGGGATGAAGTTATGATGTGGTAAAAATGATCATAATAGTGGTTACGGTCAACCACATGAGAAAGGGAAGCTTCATAAACTTCAGCATACAGTTATCTCTATGTTGAGAAGAAGAAAATGCATGAGCATACCGTAGTGCTGGTGAATGAGTATGATGAGAATTAGGTCTTATTGAAAGGTATTTTTTAGCAATGGAATTGACTTCATTAGCCTTGGTGTACATGTGATCTTTAAAGCAATTCTTCGTCTATCTTGTTTTCTATCTGCTTTCAATTTTTATGAAAAAATCTTATTGTTTTCGGTCAATAGTTGGAATGGAACACCTTAGTGGAAAGATCCTAGGAAATTGAACTTCAAAAATGGATTAGGAAAGGACTCAAAATCACATGATCTTGCACTTTCTTGGTTTGGATGTCTGAATGACATGCTCTTGTTCATCAAAATTTGTCTTCAAAATCACTTGTTCATGGGTTGACCTTCTTGATCTTTCTAGGACCTAAACAACCTGACACTTATCTGAAATAAAACATGAGATCATGAGAGAAGAGAGGTGATTGGTATTTCCACTTCTAATAAATATGAAAAACAACTGCAAATAGTGCACATAAAACAAATCCATGTAAAGATAAACAAATGAAAAATCATTTTTTACCTACTAAGTAGTGGTGGCTAGCCTAGGATACCTCAGTGTTTTTTTTTTGATAAAATATTCGTTTGATGTTTGATTGCAGTGATTCCAAAGATATATTAGAGTGAATTCATATGGATATATCCATTATAAATAAGTTTTACAAACATAAATAATTGATGGTTTGAATATGCCAATGAACAACTTAAGGAAACAAAGTTTCGACAATGTAGATTTAGGATAGGGAGCTAGTATTTAGAGAATACCTTTCTTGTACGATATCAAAATGACATGATTCAAGTTGGATTGTAAAATAGATTCATAGGATAATACACCCTAGAAAAAGGTTTGAAATATCTATCCATTTGGTCTACAATTTTTTTTGTCCCAATTCTATTCTTGGTGAGATCAATGACCCCAAATGCCACAAGAGTATGATCAAGCTATTTCTTCCAAATAATGATTTGGGTTTGTGTGAATTTTTGTAGGTGTATACTTTTTAATGTAATGCATCCACATACCAAAAAATCATAAGTACCCAATTCCTAGATTGTGCAATATGACCTTGGCAAGATCCTATGGAAAATACAAAAATACCTAAAACAAGAATAAAATCAAACATCTAATTCAAAATGTGGTATAATGGTAATGGGATCCTGACATAACCATCATGGGAACACGAAGTGTCCCATTATATATGAGGTTTATATAATGAGATCATGACATAACCACCATGGAAACCACATAGTGCCTCGTTATCTGTGAAACAACTTCCACATTTTTCTCATGAAATTGTTATTCTTGTATGATGATGGATTGAATAGTTGATTGAGGAATACAACCATTATCAAATCATTGACTAGTGTGCATTTGTAATTATGCCTAAGATCAAAGGGAATAGGTGTAGGGAAAATTTAATCAATGATGAAGAATCAAGGTTTGGAAAGGATCTAAGATGAAAAAGGATCATGGTTTAGTGGAAAGAAAAGGAGGGGGAAAGGAGATGATATTACATATAAAAGATAAGGAAGGGATTGATAATGGCATAAAGATGAAAATAAAAGAGAAAATAATTGAGAGAGGAATAAAGAGTGAGAAAACATAAGTAAAGAAAACATGCAATAGGAAGGCATGAACATGCATGGACTAAGATGATATTATAATCAAACTAACAATTCAATCAACCCAAGATGCTACATATTATTGATATAAATAATGCAGATTCACCACATACATGTTAATCGATCTAGACGTAAGCTTAAAGGCTTCTACATCCCCTTGTATCCTTCTCTAGTGTAATCCTCATTCACTAATGCTTCCTTTATCTCTCCAAACTTCCTACAAAAGAGATTAGTACTATGGGTGGCTCTTATTGCACCACAAAACCTTCTAATTTTAACTCATGTAGCTATGTGACCTAAGTTAAATGTAAAACATTATTTATGAGATATCCCAGGGAATGTAGTCGATAATCATCTCTGTGGATCTTGATACCATGTTTCATCTAAAAACAATACAAGAAATACTATTGTTCCCTTGACATTTCCCCAACAACAATGCCAAAAATGGCAGTGTTTCTATATGTCTTTTACTTAACTAGGAACACTTGTGCATTTAAATTATCAAGTAGGGTTTTCAATGTACTTGTGAGATGTCATGCATTGTATGTGTGGGCTTCAAATTTCTAACTTGCATTGGTCTTCTAATATGCTTCTACAAAAAGGAATCTGCATTGCATAAAATTAAAACATAGTTACGAAAAATTAAAACACACAAGAACTAGCTTCTAACACTTGTTATTTCAAGTATAATGTATGGCTCCTCTTAGAGTGATATAATCAGCGACCTATTATCATGATATAAATTCTCTTGCTATGTTATTATACTGTCATTATGTGTGTGTTCTAATAACCTACTTCTACAACCAAAAATTCTATAGGAAATAAAGAAATTTTTTTATAGGAAAGAAATTAGCATAAACAATTGAACATAAACAAGGTAAAAGCTACAACAAACACTTGAGGGAAAGTAAGTAAATCATACATTGAAAATTTTAAAAATAATTAAATCAAAATACTTAAAAAGAAATAAAAGAGAATTGAATTTCGTAATGCCATGTTCTCATGGGGTGAGCTATGCCTCAAGGATCAGGGAAACAAAATTAATCTACAACAAAAAAAAACTAGTTAAGCACTAAGATGAAAATGAATAAACTGTAATCTAAGTTAAAAATCGGATATCAAGAACTTGTATCTTGTTCCATCATGAGTTGGAAATTTCTCTAAGAGTCCACTCCCTTGGAATGGAGATGACACTTTATTTTATACATAAACTTGATTGAAACTAAAAACCCACTTGAGGATAAGAGATTCCCAAGTGATTATTGTTGGATTACTAGGAGGGAGGGGGGGGTGAATAAGTAATAGTGTTTTTTTAATCCTTTTTAACCACATTATATATAAGTGTTGTTAACTTTATGACCAATTTACCAATATCATTCAACAAGTGCAGGATAATTAAATCATGAACAATGAGAAATCATACACATACACAGTACACCGATATTTTTACGTGGAAACCCAATGTGGGAGAAAACCAATGAATTTTTTTTCTTATTTGTCTTTAAGAAGTACATTCATTGGAAGCACCAACTTCCTTTGTTCTCCAGTTGCAACTAGAAGGAGGCTCCAACCTCCTATATTCTCAGGCTGCAACATGAGGGAAGCTCCAACTCCTAAATTATCTGGCTCCAACCAGAAGGAGGATACAACCCCCTATGTTCTCTGTCTATAATTGAAAGGTGGCTACAACCACCTATCCTTGACCCATCTAGCCGCCCTGGAGTATAAATGCCAAATTTAGACAACTTGTCACTGTCACTGAATCAACTCTGTCACTGTCACAACTATCATTGAAAACTTGTCACAACATGTACAAATTTTCTTCAAATATTTTCTACAGATCTGCGACATGTCTGTTCTGCAACATTGTAATGTCCCCACTTTGGGACATCATTATATTACAGAGTGTTATGGTGACCAGAGTAGTCTGATGGAGGTTATAGCGAGTAGATGGACTATTGAGGGGTATTTTGGGGTCCGACTTGCATCGCTCATCCTATTTCATCATTATGATCCATTCTGCACAACTAGGATTTGGTTCCATTGCATTCCAATTATTTCCATGATTTTTAGTTATTTTGGGCTATAGGTTAATTAAATTCACTAAGGAGGTCATTTTGGGCATAATACTTGGAGGAACCTCTTAGTGTAATAGCTCATTGGAATCGGGAGGAACAATACTACAGGATAGGATGATGAAAAGTGACTTTCAATGGCTAGGGAAGCCACAAGGAGAGACAAGGTGATTTTTAAAGGTAAATTAATTAATTAATTAAAGTGATTTAATTAATTAATTAATAATTAATAAAGAAAAAGTCACTTTGGAGGGACAAGGTGAGAAGGAAGGATAAAAGAGAGGAAAGGGCCTCTATTCTCATATTCATGTTGATTATTAGTGGTATTTAGTGTTCCAACAGGGTGTAGCTCATCCATCTTGAGGTCTTTCACTTCAGAGGGCAGGGACTTCAGAGTGTTGTTAATCTATTGTAGCCATATAGCCTTTGGAGGCTTGTAGCTTCTATCCTTGATCTTGTTTGAGGATAATATGCACTTTGTTATTAGCTCTTATTTATATTGTACCAGATCTGCAAATCCATTGTATCAGGGTCTTCTCCTATTATGAATAATATCAGATCTGAGGTATTTTTGGGTTGTCTCTTATATTGTTGATCTTGCATCTTGTTGAGGTATGTTCCATTTCTATATCTTCTTGATTATTGCTGCAAAAACACATATAAATCATCATATTAAAATATAGTGCAAGCTAAAGGACGAAATCAACAAAGTGTTTGACGAAATTCCACAACCAAAAAATAGTTAAAAAATCATGAAAAACTAAATGTTCTTCACACCTTGGCTTGGGAACATTATAGAGCTTAGACTCCTGCTAGCCTGCGGGGTCTCCCATAGATATAAATGGATAAACGAGATTGAGATTTAACCCTACATAAGTTGATATCCAACATACAACATACTAAAGCACCATGTAAATAGATGGAAGAGAGAGCATCACTACCAGCCAATAGATGGAGGGAAGAACAAAGTAAACCCACACCCATTAGGATTTGGAAACTTTGCTACAGTTGCAAAGTGCCTTGGAACTTGATCATAGATGTAGGGGTAAAGGTAAGAAGAACATTATTGAGGTGCACTATGACATTGATGATGAGGTGTGTGAGGATGCAGCGATAGATGCTTATTTGGAGCAGCCCGATGATGCTAGTGACTCTTGCACAGAGACTAGTGATTCTTGTACGCTTGAGAAGGATAGTGACCCTTGCACATTGGAGGAACAATGGGATGGACATGATGTTAGAACATGTGTTTCAACAGTCATATCAAATATTGTTGATGACCTTACACCTCAACAGAGTGGTGACACTAGTGGGGATTCACACGCATTAGCACCTAGACCTGACGAGCTTCCTATGATGACCGTGACACATCTGTAATCTCTCCAGACACCCATGATAGCCACACCACATGAGGATATCAGTGGAATTTCAAATATGATAGAGGAGTCGTATGTGAGGGATGCACATCAAGGACATATAGATCCACAGATCCAGGAGGAGGTACATGAAGTGCAGACAATTGACTTTATACATACCTATCAACATGAGGAGATTGAGTCACCTCTTTTGGAGATTCCTTTAGTTGAGCAGGTTATGGAGACTGATAGTTGGATGGGACACTTACTTCTAGGACCATCCTACAGTGATGAGGATGTACCCTTTATTGGTCAGGATGACCATAGCATGTGTCTGGACACATCTATATGGGATCCATGTGCAAAAGATAGTAGCAGAGTGAGTGCACAGGAGGATACAAATGCTCACAGAAGATACAATATGATTTAGAGGGAGCTAGCAGTTGGTTATGTTATGCAGTCACATATAGGACCCAGTAGCACGGTGGACAAGGATCAATTCAGTGCCTTATCTTCTGCAGAGAGTGTTAATGGAGGTTCTAGGGTTGACGCTAGCAGTGAGGGGCATGAGGTAGAACCTCAGCATGACAATGATCGAGAGTCACACTATTTGGCAGGTCAGTTGAGAGTCAATGAGGACATGATTAGGGTAGCCACTAGGCACATTGATGACACACATGGAATGGTGGTTGATTATTGTTGGATAACATCAGTGGCACATGATAGTTCAGATGGGGGATTTACCATGGATGACTTTCATGATCTCAGGGAGAGAGTGTCTGTGATGAGGACCGACTACCAACAATTGTTGATGGACAAGTTCTACCTCTTGGGGATTGGTGAGATGTATCACGGGGCCTTGAGGGAGCAGGAGTTGGAGGTGGACAGACTCACTCATGAGTTGGAGAGCACCCAAGGAGTCTTGAGAGGCACACAGGTGGCCCTTCAAGAATCAGAAGCTCAATCAAAGGAGCTTCTTGAGGAGATTAGGAATAGATCCATTACATATATCTTAGTGGAGAGTCAGGTATATCCTTCAGTCACATTGCTAGGGGATGTTGATGGCTTGGCAGAAGAGCACCAGTTGATGGAGGATCATTAGGAATACGCAGGATCATTGATGAGTATGAAGAGTTATGATCTGGAGGCATAGGAGCTACCATCCACGAGGATCTTTTAGATAGTCGAGCACTCACATATGCATGGGGACTCTAGATCCAGGGACATTTTTGAGGAAACTTCCATTTATTTTCCGAGAGAGGTTGACCTTCATGTAGAGGTTGATCCAGTAGTACACCCAGGATCTATGATGTAGCATGAGTATATAGGAGATTGCATGAGTATGCTGGAGCATACAATGGTAAGTGATAGCTCACAGAGACATGTCGAGATGTACAGTGGGATTCAGAGGGACGTAGTGACTTGTAGGGAGGAGACACACTTAGTAGAGCATGGAGATGTTTCTCCTTTGTAGCAACACATGGTGCTGGGAGATCACCTTGTTATCCACATTTTTGGTTATCGAGATGATGACATGATAATGACATGGTGATGGAAGATCTAACTCTTCATTAAGATCATTTTCATGAAGAAAGTTACACTTATCATTTTCTCAAAATCATATTTTTGGAAATAGTACGCAGGATGCATATATACT
>JASDQU010099924.1:82732-122434 GCA_032191745.1 Picea mariana
TACGACATCAAGGCTCAGGTTGTATATTTCTCTTTCAGTTAATATAATACATGAATATGTCCCTTTCCCATAATGATGATATTATCTTATTACATGATTCCTTGATCACATGTATAGTCTAGAGTTTTGAATATATTAATGTCTTTGTTGTGATTGGTTTGTGTTGTTGTGATTGAACGATGCAAGAGCATCGTAGTAGAGTGAGGAACAACAGAGATAAGGAGAGCTTTCATAAAGTAAGTACATCATCCTTTTTCTCTTGTCCATTCAATACTTTAGATCTAGAGAAAGAGTAGTATTCTGTCACGTTTTGTTCCAGATCCAGGTGGATCTGGGGAGATTGGTCTGTGTCCGCACTAAAGAATTTATCCTTAAACACAACTTCACAATAGAAACAACCATAAGGGTGATTATGATTGGGATTCAATGATGATTAGAAGCGAGTATGTACCATGGGTACCGATGGATGAGATTTTGGTTGAATCCTTGGGATTGACCAAAGCATGTGATATTTTCCAGTCTTATAGTCAGCTACAGATGTTTCTGTTAGTCTTTCCCGACACTTTTATCATTGAAAGTAGCATGAGGAGAGATAGACAGTGGCAGAGGACATGGAGAATGAGTATGCCGAGACCACTTGACATGAGTGCTTTTATAGCAGACAACAGGATAAGGGTGGATCGTCATAGGCAGACAGTTGAGACTTGGTGCGTGATGGTGAGCATCATAGGCCAAGGGATAGCAGACATCTTAGAGGGTGACACAGATACGAATTCTCATGAGGATGAGCATGGAGGGCTTCCAACAGTGATGAATATGGCACATGAGTAGTTAGCAGAGATTGGAAGTGATAAACTTCCAAGTTTTCCATGGGATCTAGGAGTTCATTTTGTTAGTAGGTTGTTTCACTTTATGATGACCAGGTTGCGCTAGAGAGCCACATACTTCTCTTTGGGTTGGTTTTGAGTGGGCTTGCAGGGGCTTGTACTATGGGGAGAGACAGTTTCTCCCTTTCGATCACCATGATCGAGCATAGAGATGGTTGGGCAGGTACTACTTCCATAGATATTCTTTTATAGATGCAGTTTCTAGAAAACAGGTTCAGCTACCATAGGTTTTCCATCTTGAGGATCCAGGAGTGCGAGATCCAGTATCTATATAGGGGGCAGACAATCATGGTCAGAATAGTGCAGCGCCAGCATGGTGATCATTGGCGGGGACTAGCATGGGACTCGGGGATTGAAAGATTGAGCATTTCACAGACTGATAGAGGCGAGTGGAACCTTGCAGGGGAAAGTTATTTTGACTTTCTAGTGAGCTTCAGTATGAAGGAGAGCACATCACTTGAGGGTGCCTCATGGAGGTATTGCAATACCTCACTATGGAAGCAACATATGCAGTTGATGGAGACCGTGTTGGTCTTGATATGGATTCAGAGGATGGACTCATTCTGGGATGAGGCCATGTTTCATGTGCAGGAGACTCCTGGTGTTGATATGATTCAGGATCATGCTTCATAGAGTATTGCATTTCACATCCTGATATGGGACCCAGGGGGTAGAGTGCGTGATAATTCATCTTTGGTTGGGACCTAATGTGTGTACCACATGTGGACATGAGACCCTAGTATTATATTTGGATGGGTTCAGTTATTGCTTGAGGACAAGAAATATTCTAGCAGGGAGGACTGTAATGTCCCCACTTTGGGACATCATTATATTACAAAGTGTTATGATGACCGGAGTATCCAGATGGAGGTTATAGAGAGTATAGGGACTATTGAGGGGTATTTTGGGGTCCATCTTGCATCGCTCATCCTATTTCATCATTATGATCCATTCCACACATTTGGGCTTTGGTTCCGTTGCATTCCGACGATTTCCATGATTTTGAGTTATTTTGGGCTATAGGTTAATTAAGTTCACTAAGGAGGTCATTTTGGGCATAATACTTGGAGGAACCTCTTAGTGTAATAGATCATTGGAATCGGGAGGAACGACACTACATGATAGGATTATGAAAAGTGGCTTTCAGTGGACAGGGAAGCCACAAGGAGAGATAAGGTGCTTTTCAGAGGTAAAAGAGTTAATTAATTAATTAATAATTAATAAAGCAAAAGTCATTTTGGAGGGACAAGGTAGCAAGAAGGATAAAAGAGAGGCAAGGGCCTCTATTCTCATATTCATGTTGATTATCATTTTGATATTTGGCTTCTAGCTAGTGAGCCCATGCCTTGGGGGTTTTGAGGGTTTTGTCTTAACAAACCCTGGAGGAAAACTCGGTGGTGAAAGATTCCACCTATCTTGTTCCAAGCTTGGTCTCGGGGATTAAATAATCCCCCACACCATTCTACTTCAGATCTACTCAACTTCAGAGGGATTATACACCAACCAAAGGTATAGATAGAGAGAGGGTGCACCATTGAGGGTTTCCTACAAGGGGGGCACATTTATGGAGCTAGATTAGTTCGATCTAGTCAAGGAGAAGGGATTTTGGAGATTTCATCTATTGGGTTTTCTTTGTAGAGGTAATAGCTCCATTATTGGTCTCTTCCGGAGGGATTTTGTTGGACATTTGATTTTCATAGAGAGTGGGATGATTTCCCCAAGAGGAGGGCACAACTATGAAGTGGATCTGCTCATGAGAGGGTCTCAAGCTTCAATATTCAAATAGGTATCTATCCTACCTTGTTCCTATACCCCAGATCTATACTTCTAGAGTGTTTTTCTTGTCATTGCGGCCAACTAGGAAGAGGGCCAAATTATCTAGGGTTTCACTCATCCAGGAGGGTGCAAGCCATATTAGGAGATTGTGCATTTGGTGGGTCAGAACTCCACCACTCATATTGAGACTTCACCAAAGGTTTGGGATTTCCCCGATCTATATTTTGGCATCTTCATCAGAGGATTTGGATATCAGAGTGTTGTTCATATATTGCAGCCATATATCCTTTGGAGTCTTGTAGCTTCTATCCTTGATCTTGTTTGAGGGTCATATGCACTTTGTTATTAGCTCTTAGTTATATTGTACCAGATCTGCAGATCCATTGTATCAAGGTCTTCTCCTATTATGAATAATATCAGATTTGAGGTATTTTTGGGTTGTCTCTTATATTTTTGATCTTGCATCTTGTTGAGGTATGTTCCATTGCTATATATTCTTTATCATTTCTTCAAACACACATATAAATCATCATATTAAACTATAGTGCAAGCTAAAGGACCAAATCAACAAAGTGTTTGACGAAATTCCACAACCCGAAAATAGTTAAAAAATCTTGAAAAATGAAATTTTCTTGGCACCTTGGCTTGGGAACATTACAAACATGTAGATATCCATGGTTCTCTTTACTACAACTTGTGGATGTTCGCGGCTCTCTTCTATGCAACTCGCGGGCCACTAAAAAAATTTCCCTAGTTTCATTGTCTTTGTTTTTGTCAACCTGTTATTGTAAAACCTAATACTGAGAACATGTCACTGTCATCTATACACCAACCAGATATGGTGTCATAGAACTCATATCAATGACTCAAGTATGTTTATCACCAACCATGTACTAGGATCAAAAGTATGTCTCACTGATCATATGTCATATAGGAAACAATCACATCAACCATACATCAAACCCTCACTGTTATGCAATGACAACCTGTATTGATAACATTGTGTATCAACCATAAACCATCAAGCATTATCCAAATAACACAAGATATATTTTACCAAGATTCCCAATGAAGTGTACCAACAACAACCAACCAATACAATAGCAATGTATCTATGTAGATCTTTCTTATACAAAATATGGCATTCAACCAATAGTCCCTCAAGGGAAAAATCTCAATATCCCATGTCCATACCCCAAGCATTCACCAAAGACCTACTTAAGACAAGCATATAACATACCTTTGTTTATTGTAGATAGCTCTGATGTACCTTCTCATGGTTAGACCTTCTTGTAACCTCTTCAAAACTCTGCAACTTGTCACTGATGATAGATGTGATCTTTCTTTTCTTCAGCTTTGGAAACATATCCACACTCTATCTTTAGTAAACTCGTGGGTTTCCACACTTTGTCCCATTATGGAACATGAATATCTACGTCCTTATAGTTATGCAACCTATGTATGTCTTCAGTAAAACCCTAGTCCAGAAATGTAACATGCCTCGCCACCCACAGGCCGGGGTATGCTACCTTCAATCCCACCCTTGGACTTCTTTCTCTTACCGATACCTTTTTAAATTAATAAGGATGCACAAAAGAAAATATCTAACGACATGAACAACAATAACCAACAAGCATGCATATTCTAAATATTTAATTAAACGATAAATAAATACACAACTGAATACATTCATATATAGGTAAATAATACCATAACAGAGAGCACTTATCTTTATAAAGAAGACACCAACTGGCTGCAGACCAAGGACGTTCCACCCAACCGTAGACACTACTATTCCAAATCTCAACAACAATGCCACCCCTGAGCCAGGGCTATGAATCCACAAGGACAGTTCCAGAGTGTTACTTGGCTTCCCAAACCAGTCAGCACTCAAGCTCTCACAGGCTTTCCCAACACTCATAACAATCCAAGTACCCAACTCTTTTCTACCCAACCTGAACCACCCAAGAGAATGTACCTCCACCCTTCTCTGCCACACAGTCCCTCAGGAAGTCATTCTCCTTCCAGGGCTCCAGCGTAATTGGTCCAGAATATCAATGTTGGAACTCTCAAGACTCGCAGTTGTGAACAAAGTTGGAGATAGGCCAACGCATCTCAGACATGCAGGCCTCAAGTCGTGGATGGATTACATCAATGAACACTACAATCAGCAATACCATGGCTACTCTTTTATAGTATGTTTCCCTTTCCCCAAGCCAAGACATGGATGAGGAAGGATGAATGAGTGATAGGTAAGAATGGAATGAAATATTGAGTGGGAAAGAGAGTGAACGAATGAACCAGTTAACAAGTGAATGAGTGAATGAGCGAAACCCCCAAAAGACCAGGGGTGAGTTTAAGTAATTCTTGGGGAATCAAGAACCTCCTGGCCTCCCCCAAGAAGCTCATGTAATTGATCCACTCCCTTAGACAAAAGGTAATTAAAATAGGAAATAAACATTTATCCCCTAAATCCCCCTCTCTTGTGGAATCATAGCCCCCTATAACTCTAGTCCTTGTCCATCTAGTAGCCAATGATGTGTTTATTATTAATAATGATCAAAACATTACATTTCTTAGGCACACTGGACTCTTTAAATTGTTTGGGCCCTCTGGCCTCTTGACAATTAACAAAATACATTATTTAATATGGGGCTAAAAACCTGGGGTGTTACATCCCCTCCCCCTTATTTTTGCACTGTCCTCAGTGCATATACAAAATAGAGATCAAAATCTCAAAATTTATTCAAAAAGCTATAGGTACTTTGCTTGCATGGCATGTTCATGCTCCCAGATAACATCTTCAGGACTGTAGCAGGTCCACTGAACTTTTACCAGCTCTATAACTCGATTCTGGAGCATTTTGACTTTTCTGTCCAATACCCGCACTAGATGGACCTGAAAGTCTCCCTTTGTCTCTACCTGAATCAGATTCCAATCAATAACATGGTTAGGATCATGTACATATTTATTTAGCAAAGAGACATGAAATACATTATGCACATTCATGGAAGCAGGCAATGCAAACATGTATGCATCTGGCCCTATTCTGTCCAATATTTCAAATGGACCACAGAATCTGGTTGCCAGCTTTGTACAACTACCCAATTTCAAAGATCTTTTCTTAGGCTTCACTTTCAGAAGTACATGCTCCCCTACTTTAAATTCTCTAGCTGTCCTATTCTTATCTGCATAAAATTTCTGTCTATCTTGAGATGCCTTTAAATTTCGCTTGATTTTAACCATCTGGTCTTCCATATCCTTGATCAACTCTGGCCCAAGTACCACTCTATCTGTTGGGTTGTCCCATATCATTGGATTATTGAATTTCCTACCATACAAGGCTTCAAATGGGCTCATTCTCAATGAATCTTGATACCCATTATTATATGCAAACTCAACCAAGTGTAAGTAATCTTCCCACTTGGATGGCTTATCCATCACATACATTCTCAACATATCTTCAATTACTCGGTTGACCCTCTTTGTTTTCCCATCTGACTATGGATGGTATGTTGTGCTAAAGTTTAGATTTGTACCAAATCCTTTAAACAATCCCCTCCAGAAATTGGAGGTAAACTTTGTATCTCTGTCCGAGACAATTGTCCTGGGTATCCCATGCAGCCTAGCAATCTCCCTCATGTAAACCTCTCCAATATTAGTCGTTGTATGCGTTGGTTTTACAGGAACAAAATGAGCAGCCTTTGTTAATTTTTCAACCACTACCATAATTGAATCATGTTGTCTTGTTGTCCTGGGTAATTTAGTTATGAAATCAGTGGTTATCACTTCTCATTTCTTCTCTGGGATTGGTAATGGATGCAACAAATCCGTTGGGTGCCTATGCTTAGCCTTCACCTTCTGACATTCCATACATCGAGCGATGTAATAAGAAACATCCTTTTTCATTCACGACCAAAAGAATTGGCTTCTTACTATTGTAATTGTTTTCTGGTAACCGAGATGTCCAGCATAAGGAACATCATGCATTTCCTTCAATACCAATTTCCTTAGTTCTTCGGAACTAGGAACATAGATTCTATTCTTATGCACAAGTAATCCATCTTCCTTTGTCTCATACTCCTTTATTTTCTGTTATACATCTCCTTGCTGTAAGATTTCCTTTACTTGTAGGTAATGTTGATCTGTAATAAGATCATCTAAAGTTTTTCTCTTCAATTCTGTCTAATGCATACTGAAAATAATAGCATGCATGAGATGCACTCTTCTACTAAGTGCATTGAAAACTGTATTCTCTTTTCCTTTGATATGCTTGATATCAAGGTCATATTCACTTAAAAATTCCAGCCATCTTGTTTGCCTGGAATTCAAGGTTGGTTGTTCAAAAAGATACTTCAGGCCAATGTGGTCTGTCCTTAATTAAAATCTCTTCCCCATGAGATAATGCCTCCACATATTCAAGGCGTGGACAATGGAAGTAAGCTCCAAGTCATGCATGGCATAGTTCCTCTCATGTTCCTTAAGATTTCTGGACTCATAACCAATGACATGTCCATTTTGCATGAGGACTCCCCCAAGTCCTTCCTTACATGCATCTCTACATACCAAAAAACTTTCATTTGGGTCAACAATCTTTAACACAGGTGCACTAGTAAGTAATTCCTTCAACATATTAAAATTATCTTCACACTTAGGTGTCCATTCAAATTTAGTTCCCTTCTTTTGCAAAGAAGTGATGGGATGAGAAATATTAGAGAACCCCACTATGAACCTTCTATAGTAACCAACTAATTCCATAAAAGATCTGACTTCTGACACATTTCTGGGGGTTAGCCATACTCTAATGGATTCAATCTTCTCTAGATCTACTTCTATGCCCTGCTCTAAAATAATGTGTCCCAAGTAATGGATCTGATTTTGATAAAAAGAACACTTACTCAGCTTGGAATACAATTGATGTTCTATCAACACTTGCAATACCAGTCTTAAGTCATGTTCATGCTCCTCTTCAGACTTGGAATAGACAAGTATGTCATCCAAGAATACTATGGAAAAATTATCCAAATAATTTATGAATATGCCATTCATTAAGAACATAAAGATAGTTGGTGCATTGGTCAGTCCAAATGGCACCACTACAAATTTGTAATTCCCATACCTGGTCCTAAAGGTTGTCTTATGAATGTCTTCTTCCTTGATTATTACATGATGGTATCCTGACCTCAGGTCAATCTTTGAAAATATCTTTTCTCCTCTTAGCTGATCAAAGGGGTTCATCAATTCTGGGTAGAGGATACTTGTTCTTTATAGTATACTTATTCAGTTGTCAAAATTCAATACACAACCTCAAAGTTCCATCCTTCTTTTTGACAAAAAGTATTGGTGCTCCCCAAGGTGAAACACTTGGCCGTATGTACCCTTTCTTCAACAATTCCTCCAACTACATTTGTAATTCTTTTAACTCTGGTGTGCTCATTCTGTAAGATGTTTTTGATACTGAGGAAACTCCTGGCACTAAATCAATTGAGAAATATATCTCCCTTCTTGGTGGTAGCCCTGGTATTTATTGGAATACATCTTCAAATTCTGGTAGTACTGATAAATCTTCAAGGCTTGAACCCTTTGTATTTTCTGGCTCTTCCACTTGAGCTACATACAATTGACATCCTTTTCTAAAACATCTCTTCAGTTGTGAGGCCAAAATCTCCCTTATAGAGATGGGTCTTGGAACTCCTTTCACAGTGCTTTGTTTTCCATCTCCATCAAGATGGGTAAATTTCTTGCTATGACAATCTAGGACAACATGATTCTTGTCCAACCAATCCATTCCAATTAGAATATCATAGGACAACATGATATTCAGATTTGTTAAAGTTTCTGCTATTATTAGGTTACTTTCAATTTAATAGATAACAATAGCATAAATAGGATCACTGAGAGAAACACAATCACAAGAGTACACAAACATTTATCCTAGGAAACCCTCAAGGGGAAGAAAAACCAACAAAACTTCCTTAATATAGATAGCCAATACAATGCCAAGACAATGAACCAAACAACACAGAAATTCCTCTCCCAAGGATGCGCCTCTCTCTCTCTTCCTTCTTCTGGCAACTGGTAACTGCAACTTCCTTCAATACTTGTGCACTAGATGAGTGATCTGAGTGTGTGTCCAAATGAGACACTGGCCTCTCTTATTTATACAATCTGGTAGGTGTTGAACAAGTGTCTTTTCACTGGCAGGGCTGACTTCTCATTATGGGTGGTTATAACCACTTTAATATATTATGGGGCTATCTTTTCATTTGGCCTATTACAATTAGGGTTTGACCAATCCAAAAAATGGGATTTGGTTAATTACAATGCCCAACATGATCAATCCACAAAATGGGATTGATCTAATCAATAATAAATATATTTTATCTTTATCCACAAAAGAGGATAAGAATATTCTTTGCAGTTACACAATATTTTAACACTCCCTCTTAACAAGAAGGATATTCTTTATCTTTTGATAGATCACCGGATGTCAACATCAAATAGGTAGCAACATCCACTGGATAACATTATCAAGTGGGCAAGATCATCAACTAGGTAACATCATCAACTGGATAACAGGAGGCATCAATATAATCCACTTGGTCATCTGGCATCATGATCACTGACTGGCATATCTATAAATCATCGAAAGTTTTGTTCTCTTTATCTTCAAGCAAAATATACTCTTTCTTTCTTTCATCTTCATGTAGAAGATACTTCTTTCTTATCTTCACACATAAGATATCTTATCTTCACACAGAATATGTCTTATCTTCACACAAAAGATGTCTTATCTTCACACATAATATATTCTATGAGTTTTTCCTTTCCTTTTATGTTCTCCCTTCTCTTGTAGTCATATATCTCACCCATCCACTGGGGAGGACTACTACCATAGCTTCACTCCTAGTCATCCCACATGAACTAGAGAAGCTAAGATGCTAGCCTGGGCAAGACTAGACTCCCTTTCCATGATCCACGCAGGATCACGACACAAACCTGAAGAGCCAACTAACCACTCCAAATGGTCAAGGTTTGTGTTCCAGGCTACTCCATCCTTGGCTAGAGGAGAGTATCTACCCACTGCCCCTTGGAGAAACATCCACATTCCTCTCTACAAGGGTGGTCACACCCCTCTCTACGAGGGTATTTTAGCATGTCCCTAGAGTATCCAAAAATCAACACTTGGAAAGATGAAAACCTTGGCAAGTTTCTCATTCCCCTTCTCTACGAAGGTCTCTTCTCTTTCTCCTTCTCTACGAAGGTCTACCTGTGGGATTTCTCATTCCTTCTCTACAAAGGTCTAGCTATGGGATCCAAAAAAATCTCTTGTGGTCCAAAATCTTTCAATGGTATAATACCATGCTACCCATTTGCTGGGCACCATCCATCTACTGGATAAATTTCATCTTGATCAATATATCTGGGCACCATCCATCTGCTTTCCTAACTGCATCAAATCACTATCTTCTATTTCTAACTCAGAGACATAGCTCCCTCTTGTACCAAACTGATAGTTTTTTATCATCATCCTTGAAGTTCTCTTCTGTAATATCCTGGGCGCCTTCTTGAGTTCGCATATTTCTTTTTTTCTGTCTTCATACTGGATCAAACTGCTCCCTCTGCATCTATAAGAATGGTACTGGAGCAACCTGTAGTTACTTGCATCTCATCCACTATATCTGAGTATCCATCTTTTTCTTCATCTTGAATATTTTTGCTCTGCATCTTTAGGAGCCTCCTGCTCCTATATAAATATTGGATATTGTCTGGTCTTTACTGACTGTCATCATATCATACATCCTTCTCGTTCTGTCTAACTTCTGCAAGTCACGGCATAAGTTATTTCTTCCGAGACTTGTAAACTTACTTA
The DNA here is from genome assembly GCA_032191745.1 of Picea mariana. Taxonomy (NCBI): domain Eukaryota; kingdom Viridiplantae; phylum Streptophyta; class Pinopsida; order Pinales; family Pinaceae; genus Picea; species Picea mariana. Next base: position 93,269 of record JASDQU010099924.1, read on the forward strand.
CAGTATTCTTTCTTTGTCACTCTCATGAGTGATCATACATGAAATAAATATTTTATCTCTTTCTTCATCCTCTTCTTTGATACTTCCTTCATAAGTCTACATAGACACTGAAATAAAATGAGGTTAATTAACATTCTCACAAAAAACTAACTTGTAATGAGAAGGTATTGAAGTAAACAAGATACTAAAAATAAACTTGAATACTTATCTTTTGTTTTTGTGTGGGGAGGCTCTATAGACTCCACCATTTTCTTTCTTTCTTCAGATCAACTATCTTCAACTTAAAGTACATAATTCTTAATTTATGCTAGAGATTTCTTTGAGGGAGGAGATTCCTCTTCTTCTGCCACATGTGCTTGATACTTTCTTTTTCCTTTTCCTTGAGGACAGTCATAGGAAAAGTGTCCCAACTTTTGACAGTTGTAGCATCTGATCTTTGAAACATCTTTCTTCTTGTCTAGAACTCTTACGGAGTTAGCTTCTTTATTGTTCTTCCTGAAGGAACTTCTTTTGTTCTTTTGAGCTGTAAGAGCTTCCTCTTCATAGACAATTAATATCTTCTATTGGTCTGCAAGTCTAGATTCTTCGTGTGTTTAATCTGCCCATAACTTATCAAACTTGGGTAACTTGCTTCTTGCACACACTCCTTGTACAAAAGGAATCCAAAATGTTGGAAACCCATTTAGGGTTGTGGTTACAAGTTCTTTGTCATTAATTACATCTTCAATAGCTGCAAGCTGATCTCTGATCCGAGAAACTCTCATAAGATAGGATGTGATAGATTCTGAGTTGTCCATATTCATATTACGAAGCTGATTTCTTAAGGTAAGATTCCAGCTAATGTCTTTGCTTTTATATAACCTGCTGAGTGCTTCATACATTTTCCTTATTGTCTATAGTTCAAATATATGAGGGATCAAGTGATCCTTTACTGAATCTGACATTATTCTCTTTTCTTTCTTTTCATTCTTCTTATGCTTGGTCTTTTGATCTTCTTCCTCTGGTTCTATTACACCCACTGTAACATGTTCTAGGAGATCATTCTCATCTAGAATCATCTGCAACCTATGCTTCCAAGATCTGAAGTTTCTAGATCCTTCCATCCTGTCTTCTACCCTCATGCTGGTAGCCATTCTTCCTTGTAGAAGAAACCCTAACCCTCCGGGTTATAGAAATAATAAAAAAATCAAATTACTTGGATCTGAAAACTGAACTCACCAAAAGATGCGCTGGACTAAGGTGAGTAGCCTGGTGTGTTTAGATTTTAGAAAATCCAACTTTTACCCCTCCAAACTTGATTTGCGGATTTCTGGACTGGTGCTTCTGGTTTTCTGGTACTTCTGGTACACTGGTACTTCTGGTTTTCTAGTACTTTGTGAAAACTAGGGTTTCACTTTCCGGGATATCTAGCCACTGAAAAAGTGCGTCGAGGATGCCAAAATGTTCCTTGAGGTAGGGCGCACCTTTCTAGATGGATTTGAGGCTGAAAACCTTCTTTAATAAAAAAACCCTAATTTTCATGTACATCAACAGTGACATTTTTCTTTTTCCTGTGAAAGATGCTCTCTTCAGCTTAGCTCTGATACCATGTTAAAGTTTCTGCTATTATTAGGTTACTTTCAATTTACTAGATAACAATATCATAAATAGAATCATTGAGAGAAACAAAATTGCAAGAGTACACAAGCATTTATCCTGGGAAACCCTCAAGGGGAAGAAAACCCAGCAAAACTTCCTTAATATAGATAGCCAATACAATGCCAAGACAATGAACCAAACAACATAGAAATTCCTCTCCCAAGGATGCACCTCTCTCTCTCTCTTCCTTTTTCCGGCAACTGGTAACTGTAGCTTCCTTCAATACTTGCGCACTAGATGAGTGAGCTGAGTGTGTGTCCAAATGAGGTGTTGGCCTCTCTTATTTATACAATCTGGCAGGTGCTAAACATGTGTCTTTTCACTGGTAGGTCTGACTTCTCATTCTGGGTGGTTATAATCACTTTAATATATTCTGGGGCTATCTTTTCATTTAGCCTATTACAATTAGGGTTTGACCAATCCGCAAAAGGGGATTTGGTCAATTACAATGTCCGACATGATCAATCCACAAAAGGGGATTGATCTAATCAATAATAAATATATTTTATCTTTATCCACAAAATGGGATAAGAATATTCTTTGCAGTTACACAATATTTTAACAAGATCAACACTAGTATTCACACCATTAAGACTTATGGAACAACTTCTAACCATATCATGGATTCTCCTTTTGGTTCCAATGGCTAAATGAACCAAACTTGATTTTCCAAGATCACTTTTCTCCAAATGTAATCTATCCACTATTTTAGGATCAATGTAACAATGACTTGCTCCCAAATCAATTAAAATAGCAATAGGTTGATTTATTAACTTACCTTCCACCTCGATCATATTGGAATGGTATTCCACTTGTCGATCATCTAAGGCTGCATAAATCCTTCCCATACCTTCGATTATTGTAGCCTCTTGGACATTGTGCACAGTCTTTACTCTATCCTTTCTGTGTAGGAAATCCTTGTACATGTGATATTCTTTGCATCCCCAACATTGGATTGGTGGTCTTCCCCTTTTTCCCAAGAAGTCTTGTTTCTTGGATTCACCATTATCATATTTATCTTAATGATTTCTATTAGGCTCACTCCTATTGAAGGGATGTTTGAATCCTTTACTCCTTTGATCAGACTTCTCCTCCTTCTTATCCTTCCAATATTTCTGCACGTATTCTCTTCCATGACCTTTCTCATACAGGTATTTATCATTCCTGATGGCCTCAGTCAAGGTCTTGGGCTCATCATACCTAATATTTTCTTTATAAAAGGTTGTCAGTCCACTTATAAATCTTTTTATTTTCACCTTCTCGTAATTAATGAACCCGACATACTTTAACAACGCCAAGAACTTCTTCTCATATTCTTCCATAGTCATGCTTCCCAGCTTGAGTTCAAAGAACTCCTGCATTTTCTTGTCATAGAAATTCTATGAGATGTACTCCTTATGGAATTACTTCTTGAACTTCTTCCAAGTTATCCTCTTCTCATTAATATGTTCAACTTCCTTCAGTTGATCCCACCACATTGCAACTTTCCCATGTAAATGGTAGGTGGCAATTCTGGCTTCTAGGTTTGATGAATAGTTATGCAATTGAAAATATCTCCTAAGTCCAAGAAACCATGCTTCAACATCATCTTCCCTTTATTTTCACCATCAAAGGAGGGTGGCTTAAGCTTCCTCTACTCTCCTTGCAAACTGTCCACTTCCTGTCTCCTTCTTTGGTGCCTAACGAGAGACACCAATGGAATGCTTACATAATCTTCCGATGCATCAAACTTTCTTACTGAGTAAGGAGGTGAGTGGTGTCTATGACTTCTTCTAGAACTTCTTGAATAATCATCTCTTCCACGTTCATATCTCCTTTCACGAAACTTTCCTTCTTCCCCTTGCTCGAAGCCATTCCTTGTTATTCTCTGTAATTGGTTTAAGCTCTGCAACACTCAAGCATTTATCTGACTTTGCTCTCTCATCAACATCTCATTGTCTACTTTGTAGCTCTGCACTTCTATTTTCAGGTTTCTTACCGTTTCTATTAATGTTTCTTGCTCTCCTTTGCCCTTGCGTCCATTGGAATCTGTCTCTGCATTAATAACTCTGGTATTCTGGCCTTCGGCCTTTCTATGATGGTTGGAAGCTCCCTCACCTTCTTCCATCTCTCGAATATCCATTTTGAGATGATATGTTTAAATCTCTTAATTCTGCAAAATGTGCAAGTGACCATTTTGTTATAATTATGCATATAAATATTTTTTCCAAACAATTCTACAGGTCCTTTTTTCTTCTTAGTTCATGAAGAATATATCCCCATTCTCTGAAAAATAACAGTGTCCTGTCATCCTTGGCTAATATAGAATTTCATTCTACACATGGGACCGGTGTCGGGACCAAGTACTCTAGACTTCAACCTTCATCTGTTCTCTGTTGTCAACAGTTGTTTCCTCCCGTAGTTACCCTTCGCTGAAATCTCCATTAGCTCCACCACAAGGATCGAACGGTCGAGATATAATCTCCTGTCAAATGGATGACCCCGCCCCCATATGGAGGCTTCACGAGATTGATAATCTATGAATTAATAAAGTGTTGGGATGGACGATCCTCTATTAATTCGACTCTCTGGGGGTCCAGGACATTTAGTTCCCGCGCTAGTCAACTTCCCCAGAGTAACAATTCGTTGAAGTGCTTACCCTTTCCTTCCACTTCTTGATTCAACGATTGATAAAGGTCCTGAATGGATCCTAAATTGATGGTCTGCATGCCTTCACAACTTTGGTCTTCAAAAATTTCCACTTGTAGAGAATTGAAAATCCCCAGAGTACCAGGTCTCCGGACTACGAGATCTACTGTCACGTGTCTTCTGGGAGAAACATTCGATATGTACTATGGCCTCAGGGAGTTCTTGACCCAACACAAACTGTCACATCTTTTTCCTCCGGAGTGCCCAGTCTCTGAACTGCACGATCTCTCGCCACGTGGCGAAATACTAGAAGCGGATAGATGGCCCAATTAGGCGGGTGACACGTGTCACGTTCTAACTAACATTTCAATCTTCCATAGGTTCAAAACTCACTGACACGTGGCACACATCCCATGTTTCCATGTCATCCCAGATGACGTCCACGAGCCACATCACTTCGGAATTTTGGGCTTCGGAACTTCGAGCTTCGGGAGTTTCCACACTGGAAAACTCCAATTCTCCCGAACTCTGAATTCTCAATCTAGCCAATCTGCTAACAAGGGTCTTCCTTAATGGAAAGTCCATATTAAATCTGGACTTCAGTATTCAAGAGATTTTCTTTCATGCAACATGAGGGATCACTTCTCCTGGAGTGTCGATCCTATGAACCGCCACGAGATCTACGGCTCACATTCCCTCGCACACAAATCTGATGGTTGAGATTTAAACCTACTCAACCTTTTGCTTTGCCTTCATCAGACGACCCTTGTTCACCTACCCTCTGATCCAACGATCCTGGATCTCTCTTGATACCACAGTGGCGATCGCTCCCAAATTTGAAAGGGATGATCACGATCCTTTGATCCCTTATAAAGGATCTCTAACGTTCTAGCTCCTGTGTAGACTCCACAACGCCATTCCTCCTGAGATTTTCAACTTCAAGGTTGGAATTCTATCTCAACCACGAGACTCTGACCAACAGACCCGGCCCGTACTGGCTCGATGTTTCAACCAGAAGCTTTGATACTAATCTGTAACATACCCCACCACCCATAGGTTGGGGTACGCTACCTTCAAGCCCACCCTTGGACTTGTTTCTCTTACCGATACCTTTTTAAATTAATAAGGATGCACAAAAGAAAATATCTAACGACATGCACAATAATAACAAGCAAGCATGCATATTCTAAAGATTTAATTAAACGATAAATAAATACACATTGAAATACATTCATATATAGGTAAATAATACCATAACAAAGAGCACTTATCTTTATAAAGAATACACCAACTGGATGCAGACCAAAGATGTTTCACCCAACCGTAGACACTATTGTTCCAAATCTCAACAACAATGTCACCCCCGAGCCAGGGATATGAATCCACAAGGATGGTTCCAAAGTGTTACCTGGATTCCCAAACCAGTCAACACTCAAGCTCTCACAGGATTTTCCAACACTCACAACAATCCAAGTACCCAACTCTCTTCTACCCAGCCTGCACCACCCAGGAGAATGGACCTCCAACCTTCTCTGCCACACAATCCCTCAGGCAGTCCTTCTCCTTCCAGGGCTCGAATGCAACTAGTCCAGAATCTCCATATTGGAACTCTCCGGACTTATTGCTGTGAACAAAGTTGGACATAGGCCAACACATCTCATACATGCAGGCATCAAGTCATGGATGGATTACACCAGTGACCACTACAACCAACAATACCATGGCTAGTCTTCGATAGTACGTTTCCCTTTCCCCAAGACAAGACACAGATGAGGAAGGATGAATGAGTGATAGGTAAGAATGGAATGAAAGAACGACTAGGAAAGGGAGTGAACAGATGAACTAGTTAGCAAGTGAACGGGTGAATGAGCAAACCCCCCAACAGACCAGGGGCAGGTTTAATTATTTCGTGGGGAATCAAGAACCTCCTGGCATCCCCCAAGAAGCTCATGTAATTGATCCACTTCCTTAGAAAAAAGGGTAATTAAAATAGGAAATAAACATTTATCCCCTCAATCCCCCTCTCTTGTGGAATCATAGCCCCCTATAACTCTAGTCTTTTTCCGTCTAGTAGCCAACGATTTGTTTATTATTAATAATGATCAAAAAATTACATTTCTTAGGCACACTAGCCTCTTTTAATTGTTTGGGCCCTCTTACCTCTTGACAATTAACAAAATACATTATTTAATACGGGGCTCAAAACCTGGGGTGTTACAAGAAACCACAGTATCGACCCTTTGACTCTTGCAACTTCTCTCTTCATTGAACGTCATTGGTTTAGAATCATTGCTTTAGATTTGTCAATGATACCTGCCCATAAAATTTCAAAAATATATATTCAATGTGCTCAATTAGGTGCTAATGGGAGATACTTTCTCTCTTGTTTATACTCTCCAAGTAGCTTCCTTTAGGGGTTATGTTCTAACTATTTTACCCAACTTCCCTCTTTTAGGGATAACCCACTTTCAACTACTTTACCCACTTGCAACCACTTTACCATAAATAGTAAACTCACCACTTCTTGTTGCAACTAATTTATTTTTTAATTATTTTCTTATTGCAACAACTTTACCCATGATTAACTCCTAGTTACAACCACTTTTACTAGTAAAATTCTTCTAGGATATTCTAGAATAATTGACATATTTGACCATCTAAGGGCTTCTAGATAACTCATGAGGGTTCTCCAACTTCACTAAACCATATCTCCTCAACTGCGAGGGACTATGTGAGGTACCACATATCATAAAAAATGATACAACATGTATTATCCGTCTACGATAGTATTTCCTTTAAAGTCACTGATCTTCATTACATTATTCCTCAGAAAAACATGGGATCCTTATTCACACCTCTGGGGCTACCATAATTTCTTCAAGGGTTGACATCAATGACAACCAACCCAATTAATCAACAATCTCCCTTCAACTGTCCTTTTTCCTCTTCATGGTGCTTCCTCTTGTAAATATATGACATATAAGAAAATCATTCAAAAGTAATTATGGGATAGAAACTAATCTGAGTTTTTGGCGAAGATACTCAAAAGATTCCCATGGAAGAAGTTTTGTAAAGATATCTGCAATATGTTCTTTTGTCCCAACATGCTCAATTATAATGTTCTTCTCTACAATCTGTTCCCATAGAAAATGAAACTTGAGAAGAATGTGCTTCGCCTTAGAGTGAATCACTGGATTATTTGAGATACTAATGACACTTGTGTTATCACAAAATATCATAATGGGCTCATCATACTCAACATGTATATCTTTCAATGTTTGTTTCATCTATAGGACTTGTGTACAACATGATGTTGTTGCAATATACTCTACTTCGGTTGTAGACAATGATATTGTTTAATGTTCTTTCTTAGCCAAGATACCAAACACTCACCCAAGTAGAAAGTTGCTCCACTTGTACTTCTTCGGTCATCAATATTGCAACCTGCCCAATCTGCATCTATGTAGAAAATAAGTGATAGATCCTTCCCTTTTGAATACCATAATCCAATCTCTTATGTACCCTTGATATATCTGAATATCCTCTTTACTACCAAAACATGTGATTCATTTGGTGCTTCTTGAAATCGTGCCACCTAGCCAATGACCTACATCACATCTGGTCTGGGAGATGTCACATAAAGTAAGCTGCCAATCATTGAATTGTATTTCCTTTGATCTGTAGCCTTTGAATCATCATCTTTACTTAACTTGAAACTAGTTTGCATAGGAGTACTGACTGGTTTTCAATCTTCCATTCCAAACCTCTTTAGCATTTCTCTAATATACTTGGTTTGAGAGATAAAAATGCCTTGGTTTCTTTGAAATATCTGAAGACCCAAAAAGAAAGTTAATTCTCCATGTAATGAAATTTCAAACTCATTCTGCATATCCTTTGTAATTCCTGGCTCATCCTGTCATCATCACTACCAAATATGATATCATCAACACAAGCTTCAATTAACAAAATACTATCTTGATTTACCTTGATGTAGAGGTTGTTGTCTGCATTCCCTTTTCTAAACCCTTGTTGCTGTAAGTACTTGTCCAATCTAGAATACCATGCTTTGGGGGCTTGTTTGAGACCATACAAGGCCTTCTTCAACTTTCAAACATAATTTCATTCTCTGCATAACTGAAATCCTTTTGGTTTCTCAATGTAGACTTCTTCCTCTAGATCCCCATTCAAGAAAACTGATTTCATGTCCATCTGATACACTTTAATATTCTTGGAGCATGCATAAGATAGGATCAATCTAACTGCTTCCATTTTGGAAAATGGGGAAAACGTCTCTTCAAATTCTATACCTTAAATATGAGCGTATTATTTACATATCAATCTTGGTTTGTTCCTGGTAACCTATCCATCTTCGTTTAACTTGTTTTTGAAGACCCACTTTGTACCGACCACATTCTTGTTTCTTGGCCTTGGAACCAGTTCCCAAGTGTCATTCTTCTCTATCTGATCTAATTCTTCATCCATGTATTTGAACCATAATGCATCCCTGTTGGCTTCTTCAAAACTGCTTGGCTCAATTATGGATAGTAGTTCTAGGTGCAGTTGTTCTAGTGAACAAATTCTTCTTCTAGTTTCAACTCTTGCATCTTTATTCTCGATGATCTAACCTGATGGATAATTCTTCTGTATTCGTCTTCTAGGTGTCTTTGGAGGTACTTGAAGATGTTGTTGTTCTTTCTCTTCTTTTGGTTTCTCTTCTTCATATTCCTCTTCTGCTACTTCTTCTTCGCGAACCTGTTCCATTGAATCCTTTCATTCTTCTTTTATCCTTCGTCCACATGTCTCATCAAATGTCACATTGATTCTTTCCACAATTTTTTTGAGACTTAGGTTGAAGAATTTGTATTCATTCCTCATGCTTGGGTACCCAAAAAATATGCCTTTGTCAACATGAGATTCAAACTTTCCCATTTTTCGATCTTCTCTTTTAATGTAGCATTTGCTTCCAAAAACTTTGAAATTCTTCACATTCGCTGGTGTTCCTTTCCATAACTCATAGGGAGTTTTATCACAATTTTTTCTGAGGATTCCTTTTTTTTTAATGTGAACTATTGTATGCACTTCCTGTACCGAAAATATGTCTTTCAACTTGGAATCCATTAACATAGTTTTATCCATTTCTTGTACTGTCCCGTTCTTCCTTTCAATGACTCCATTTTATTGTGGTGTCCTAACAACAGAGAAATTTCCTCTTTATCCCATGCTTACTACAGAATTCCATAAATTCCTTAGAAGTAAAATCTCCTCCATTGTCGGATCTCAAACATTTGATTTTCAAATCTATTTCATTTTCAACCATCTCCTTGTACATATTGAAGTTCTTGAATGCCTCTTACTTATTCCTGAGAAAACAAATGCAGTCATTCTTGTATAGTCATAAACCAATAACATAAAGTATTTCTCACCTTTCAACCCCTTTGTTCTAGTTGGTCCAACTAGATGAGTATGCACAATTTCCAATGGTTTTGTTGTGGAGTATTCCTTTGATTTAAACTTGGTCTTGGTTTGCTTTCCTTGTTGACAATGCTTTCACAATGTGTTTTTCGGATTCATGATCTGGGGTATTTCTTTGACTGCTTCCTTTTTTCTGACCTTTACAATATTATCAAAATTTATGTGACCCATTCTTTTGTGCCGTATCCAAACTTCATCTTCCTTTCCTAAACAACACTTTTCCTTTCCAATTTCATTTAGTACATATATGTTGCTTGGCGTTATTACATCTGTAGCCACCACTCTGCTTGAATTTTCTTCTCATTTAAGTTTCTGTGGTGAAAATTGTGTTCAGAATTTGTCGGAAGATCCACAGTGTTGATGACATATTGTCGTCGACGTTTTGAATTTTCTTTTCTTATCTCGCATTTTTGCGAATCAAACACAAGTTTGTGACCTTGGCCACACATTTGGCTTACACTCAAAAGATTGGGTTTCATATCTTGCACTAGTAGAAAATTTTCTTCCTTGGAATCCTTACTTCCAATCTTGATTGTGCCTCTTCCCATGATTCTTGCTGAGTTATCATTTCCAAAATAGACTGACCCATCTATTTAATTTTTCAATGTTAGAAACATGTCCTTATCACCATTCATGTGCTTTGAAAAACCATTGTCAACATACCAACCATGCTTCTTGTGTTGAGCTTTTAGAGCGAGTGTTCATTCTTCATTGTTGTACTGATTATGCTTCCTTATCCATATTCTTTGAGGTTCCTGTCTATAAATGTTGTTGTTTTATTGTGATTCTCTTGGAGGAACTGTCATTCTACAATATTTGGCCTTGTGTCCAAAGTTGTTGCACTTGTAGCATTCCACTTCAGTACTCAAGGATTCAAACTTGTTGTATCTTCTTCTCTTTGTTTCACTAGGCCTACTTGAATAACCATTTCGTGCATAAATTTCATGGTTTTTTATGTTCCTGTTATTTTCTTTGCAATTTACATCCTTATGTCCAAAATTGTTACATGAATAACATAGTCCAAGGAAGATAGTTTGATACATGGGAGTTAAAGATATTCTAAAAGGAGTTACTCTTTTGAATCCTTCTTCTTCTTGAGGCCTTTTTGTTTCTGATTGTTGCTGATTCTGAAACATGAATCTTCTAGGTGGTGGTGTATCTTTGTGATGTTCGTTATGAAAATTCTTCTTTTGTTCCTTCTCAGGAGATCCTATGATTGTCTCTGCCTAGCTTCTTGGTTGTGTTTCTTGATCCTTTTTCTATCTAGTTGTATCCTAGTCCGTACTTATCATTATGTGGCCTTTGACTGCTAATAATCTCATCCAAAACATAAGAGTTGTTCTGCGTGATTTTCTTCTGAAGGTATTTTCTCAATGTGACAATATCTGCTTCCAAACGTCCAATGATCATGTTTATTTCTTCTAACTGTTCTTGAGTGCTTATTCAATTATCTTGTCTTATTCTACTTGTATTTTTGATTTAGTGATCAATTGCTCTAGTTATTCAGAGTTGGAATTTTGAAATCCCTCTTTTCTTTTCAGTTCTGCCTGAAGTGACTTGTTTTTCTTCTTTTCCCTTTTTATAACTTCTATGGCACTCAACAATTCTTCTATGTAATCAACTTTTGGCTCTTCTTATTCTTCTTTGAAGCCTTCTTCATCGGAGTCTTCTACTACCATGGACAATACCCTTTCGGTATCACTATTGCTGACTTCATCTTCTTCTGACCATGACCTATCTTCTTGGGTGATAAGGCTTTTCTTGAAAATATTCTTGTTGTTTATTCTGCCTTTTTGTATTTGTTTCCTTTTAGGGTCATCTTTTTCATTTATTTTCTTTTTCTTATGGGCACATTTATTAGAAAAATGACCAATACCCTCACAATTAAAACAGATCAATGGATTCTTACCTTTATATTTGTCAGTTCCCTTTTTGAACCCTATGACGAAGTTGGCTACTTATTCATCGTCTTATGAGACATCACTGCTACTACTATCTGACTTTTCCTTTTCCTTGTTATTTTTCTGTCTTGTTAGATGCCTTGAATGATGCTTCCTTTATAACCAGATTTTCTTTCTCTGTCCTCATCTCATAAGTTGTGAGAATCCCATGCAAATTATCCATGGTCATTGTAGCTAGGTACACTCTCTCTTCTAGTGCTGCAATCTTTAAATGAAATCTCATTGGTAGGGATCTCAATACCTCTTTGAAAACAACTGATTCCTTTATCTAGTCTCCTAGTCCTTTCATATTGTTTACTACTTCATCAACTTGTAGAAAGTAGGGTGTTATGTCTTCATCTTCATTCATCTTCAATTGCTCGAACTTTTCTCTGAAAATTTGAAATCTATCTTGCTTGACTTTCTCATCTCCTTCGTATATATTCCTCAGTTTGTCCTAGATTTATTTCACAAAATAACAGTGCATAACCTTGGTGTATATTGATTTAGTCATGCCATTCAAAAGTGCACTTGTGGCTCTTGAATTATTTTCTTCAAGTTTATTTCCATATTTGTATGTTGGAGGAGTGATTGGTGCTTTATATCCATCTACTACTAATCACCATACATCAAATCTTAGCTCTTGTATGCGTGTCTTCATTCTTATTCTCTAGAAGGCATAATCTTCCCCATCAAACTGTGGTATCCCAATATTATATTAATCCATGATCTCCTTCTAGTGGTTAAACTTCCTTTTGAAGGACTTGCTCTAATACCAATTGTTGGATTACTAAAAGGGGGGGGGGGTGGTGAATCAGTAATAATGTTTTTTAATCCTTTTTAACCACAGTATATATAAGTGTTGTTAAATTTATGACCCATTTACCAATATCATTCAATAAGTGCAGAATAATTAAACCATGAAAAATGAGCAATCAAACACATACACAGTACACTTGTATTTTTACATGGAAATCTAATGCAGGAGAAAACCATAGAATGTTTTTTATTATATGTATTTAATAAGTACAAGCATTTAAAGCACCAACTTCCTTTGTTCTCCAACTACAACTGGAAGGAGGATCTAACACCTCATATTATCAAGCTACAACTAGAGGGAAGCTCCAACTCCCCAATTCTCTGGCTCCAACCAGAAGAAGGCTGCAACCCCCTATATTCTCTGGCTACAACCAAAAGGTGGCTACAACTACCTATAATTTCCCCTTCCAACCACCGTGAATTATAAATGCCAAATGTATACAACTTATCACTGTCACAACTGTCACTGAAAAACCTGTCAGAACATGTACCAATTTTCTTCAAATATTTTCTACAAATATGGGACTTGTTTGTGCTGCAACACGCAGATATCCATGACTCTCTTTACTAAAAATCATGGATATTCACAACTCTCTTCTATGCAAATTGCGAACTACTATAAAAGGTTCCCTAGTTTCACTGTCTTTTTTCTGTTAACCTGTTACTGAGAACCTGTCACTGTCATCTATCAACCAACCAAATCTTATGTCATAGAACTCATATCAATGACTCAAGTATGTTTAGCACCAACCATGTACTAGGATCACAAGTGTGTTTCACTGATCATATGTCATATAGGAAACCCTCACATCAACCATACATCAAAACCTCACTGTTATAAAATCACAAGTTGTACTGATAACAATGTCTCTCAACCATAAACCCTCAAGCATGCTCCAAATAACACAAGATATATCTTAACAAGATGCCCGATGAAGTGTACCAACAACAACCAACCAATACAGTAGCAATGTATATCTATAGATCTGTCTTATATAGAATATACCACTCAACCAATAGTCCCTCAAGGGAAAAATCTCAATCTCCCATGGCCATATCCCAAGCATTCACCAAATACCTACTTAAGACAAGAATATAACATACCTTTTGTTATTGTAGATAGCTCTGTTGTACCATCTCATGGTTAGACCTTCCTGTAGCCTCTTCATAGCTCTACAACTTGTCACTGATGATAGATATGATATTTCTTTTCTTCATCTTTGGAAACAAATCCACACTCTGTCTTCAGTAAACAATTTGGTGTCTGCGCTTTGTCCCACTATGGCCCGTGGATATCTGCATCCTTCTAGTTCTGAAACCAACAGATGTCTTCAGTAAAACCCTAGTTCAAAAACCACAGTCTCGACCCTTCGACTCCTGCAACTTCTCTCTTTGTTGAACGTCGCTGCTTCAAAATCACTACTTTATATTTGTCAATGATACCTACCCATAACATTTCAAAAAGAGATATTCAATTTTCTCAATTAGGTGATAATGGGAGACCCTTGCTCTCTTATTTATACTCTCCAAGTAGCTTCCTTTAGGGGTTATCTTCTAACTGTTTGATCCAACTTCCCTCTTTTAGGGCTAACCCACTTTCAACTACTTTACCCACTTGCAACCACTTTACCATAAATAGTAAACTCACCACTTCTTGTGCAACTAATTTATTTTTTAATTATTTTCTTATTGCAACAAATTTCCCTATGATTAACTCCTAGTTACAATCACTTTGAATACTAAACTTCTTCTAGGAGCTTCTAGAATAATTGACTTTTTTGACCTTCTAGGGGCTTCTAGATAACTCATGAAGGTTATCCAACTTCACTAAGCCATATATCCTCAACCGTGAGGAATTACGTGACGTACCACATATCACCAGAAACAACATGACATGTATTATACATCTATGATAAACTTTCCTTCAAATTTATTGATCTTCATTACATTATTCCTCAGACAAACATGTTCTCCTTATTCACACCTCTTGGGATACCGAAAATTGCTACCGGACTTGCTTCAAGGGTTGACATCAATGAAGAACAACCCAATTAATCAACAATGACAACAATTTTCTAAATTTAACAAATCATAACTTGATGGTTTCAAGATTCTAGATAACCCCATCAAATTTAGAATACCATGGAATGTTAAATTTTTAATTGGATGTGTGGGTTATAATAGCTTGCCCAAAATACATCCAAGAGCCATGCAGATGGGAAAACTTGTTTTAGATGTTTTTGCAACTCTCTCTTGAGTATCAAGGGTGAATTTGGAACTTACAAATATATGGAAAACTTTGTTTGCAGACGTGGTGGTGTAGACTCCCCTTCTCTCCTAAGGGTTTCACAACCTCCTAGTTAAGGATATTAATCTCTTGAGTTGGATTAGCTCTTTCATACCTTCAATAGCCATAGAAAAATTTACACAGGTCCCCTTTTCCTCTTTACATACAGGTCTTGTGGAACCTATGGGCCCCCTCCTTAGCGCTTCTATAGAATCATAACTTTGGGCGCTAACTCCTTTCCGCTAGTTCCTCTCCTTCACTCGTCCTCGGGGTATGACCTGGGGTTAACTTCCTAGCATTTCGTGACTTCAGATCTTGGCTTCCTTGGGTGCAGTTGGTCTCTTTTTACGTGAACTCCGAACCGACAGGGTTACTCAGAACCATATCTACGGTTTGCACTCCCTCCAATGACCAACAATGGCGATCTCTTTGCACTTCACGAATTCGCAGTTTCAGGAGTCTTGACTCCTCGATACTCTGAATCCTCCAATCCACAAATCTCCAAAGGAAATCACGACTAACAACCACGTAACGTTTCCTAGATCCGATGGTCTAGAACGACCTCACTTCCTCTGAAYGAATCTATGGTCTAGATGGATTTCGAGTTCCGTAACTTCAGAAAATTTTCTTCCTTCGCAAACGGAAACCTCCGAACATGCGAAGTCCGAAGGACTTCAAGGTGTAACCTCCTCGCACCTTCTTGAGATCTAATGAATTTTCGTGATCCTGATTACTTTCAAAGGGATCTCAACCGTCACTCCACAACCTTCAAAATATCTCTCCCTTTCTGTTGATTATTTGTCATTGTCTCTCCTAAGCTTGACTCCGACACACTCCTTGCAAACTCAGAATCTCTAACGAAGTTCGGTCATAGTGATTTCTTCAAAAGAAATCTCTCTACATACTCCTTGCACTTCACAATCCTGATCTCTCGACACTTAGTCGATTCTTGACCCTGTGCACTCCTTGCAACACTCGGCCTAATATTTCCCGTTATCCCTTCTGAGATTTGCTTAGTTAGTTCTAGAATTTGTCAACACACTCCTTGCAGACATTATGCACTCCTTGCATCCGATCTCTCATAAGAGAAACAATTGAAAGTTATCTAGCATTTCACATATTCATACATTCAATAATATAATCCATGCATTCATGAAAACATAAAATAAAAGAGAAGAGTTTAGCAACAATGACTCCACACACATTTGGACCAATTTTCCTCTATTATCTTCATTCAATGTAAAAACGACTATAGCTATGAAAAACAACAATTAAAATTCAACTATCTCCTAACAAATTTCCATTATCCTCCATGTTCAACAGCCTCATTTGGGCGTACCATACTCCTACTTATCCCCCGAGGGCTCTTAGGGTTCCCTTTGACTATCTATCTACTTCAAAAAAAAACTAACTACCACTTAAGTTCTGTTACATTAAAGTCTAGGGGTGAAACTCCCAGATCACTCGTGATCATTCAACTCCCAAGCGTTTTGATCTTCTTCAGTTTTCAATCAGTTAAAAAAAAACAAAAAACAAAATATTTGTAGGAAACGCCAACTTTTAAGATTTTGGAATGATTGAAAGGTGCGCTAAGGCGCTGAGTTGTCTCTCCACGTGTGCTTGTTGACGATGCTCCTGCATCATACTCCCTTGGACAAAAATTCATGGATTCCTATCCATGAGCTTCTATACTGACTTTCCATGCTTATGGATATCAACTTCATTTACCCAACTGGCATATTCTACTGGGTGTCCCTTCCACTTTAACAAATACTCAAGGTATGTCTTTCTCATGTTCTTCTTTCGAATCCTCTGATCAATGATCTTCTCCATTTGTGGATTTTCTTCTACAGGCATCTTCTTCTCCCATTGAATCTCTTTATGATCTTTTGATTATTTCACGTCATCTTTCTTGTAAGGATACAAGTCTGAAACGTTGAATATGGGTGATATGCCCACATCCTCTGGAAGCTCTATCTCATAAGCATTGGCACCAAATTTCTTTAGGATCTTGCATGGTCCTATCTTTTCTAGCTTTAGCTTGTTGTATGTCCCCGTTGGGAACATTTCCTTTATTAGGTGTGCTAATACTTGATCTCCCACTTCAAACTGAAATTCTCTCCTATGTTGATCAACTCTGCATTTATATTCTACATTTCTGATCTGCAGCTGCCCCTTGATCTGATTATGAAGCTTCTGCATTTCTGCAGCGAAATCTTCTGCTCCAACGCTTCTGAATTCACTCTACTCCAAATATCTCAATTCTAATACTCCCCTTGGCTTCATTCCATACACTATATAGAATGGAATCTTTTTTGTACTTCTGTTCACTTAGTCATTGTATGCAAACTCTGCTTGTGGCAGAATTTGATCCCACTGGCTATGATGTTCAATGAACAAACTTCTCACTAAATCTCCTAAACTCTTATTTACCACCCCAGTCTATCCATCCATTTGAGGATGATATGTTGAACTACAAGACATTTATGTCCCCAAATTATTCCATAATGTTCTGTAGAAATGACCAACAAACAAATTTTGTGTCCCTATCCGAGACAATACTCCTGAGAAATCCATGAAGTCTCACAACTTCCTTGAAAAACAAATTTGCAACATGTGTTGCATCACTAGTCTTCTGGCATGGGATAAAGTGTTCCATCTTTGAGAATATATCAATTACAACAAATATGGAATCACTTCCCCTTTGGGTTCTTGGCAATCCCAACATAAAATTCATGCTTATTGCATTCCAAGGCCTATCTGGAATAGGCAGTGGCTGATACAATCCAGTGTTCTGTTTCTTTCCCTTTGCATACTGGAAAATATTACATTTGTTCACAAACGTCTTCACCTCTGCTCTCATACCTGGCCAATAGTATGAACCACTCAACTGTGCAAATGTTTTGTCATGGTCAAAATGTCCTGCCAAACCTCCACTATGTTTTTATTTCAATAGATTTTCTCTCATTGAGCACCTTGGTATGCACAACTAGAAACCCTTAAACAACAATCTATATTGAATCATATACTCTTTAAATTGGATTCTATCTCTGAGCACGGGATTTTCACATGCTTTATGTGCTTCTTTAAAATCTGGATCATCACGATACATATCCGTAAGGTGTTCAAACCCCAAGGTCTTCACTTGAAATTCCTGCAGAATCAAACATCTCCTGCTCAATGCATTGACAAACTTGTTATCATTACTAGCAATATGTTTAATGATCAAAGTGAAATTTTTCATAAACTCTATCCACTTATCATGTCTCTGATTCAACCTCTCCTGACTGGTTATGAATTGTAGAGCTTGATTATCGCTATACAATACAAACTCCTTTGGTACAAGATAGTGCCTCCATTTCTTCAAGGCTTGAATTATTGCGTAAAATTCCTTATCATATGTGGAGTAATTCCTTTCAGTCTCATTCATCTTCTCACTGAAATATGCAACATGCCTATTATCTTGGCTTAAAACGACCCCAATTGCAACTCCACTTGCATCACATCTCACTTGAAATGTTTTCTCAAAATTTGGCAAGACCAGAATTGGTTGTTCCGTTATCTTCTCCTTCAATATATTGAATCTATTCTCAGATTTTTTGTCCACTTAAAATACTTGTGACTTTTCTTCACCGTATCCATCATTTGTGCACCAATCCCACTGAAATTTATGATGAAATTCTGATAGAAACTCACTAATCTATGGAAGCTTCTCACTTCAAATATACTGCTTGGTGATGGCCATTCTTTTATTTATTTCACCTTCTCTGGATCCATCTTCAATTCATTTGAAGAGATCACAAAACCCAAATATATGAGTTATGTCTTCATAAAAGAGGGCTTCTTCAGATTAATCAACAACTTATCCTACTATAGTATCCTCATCACCAATGTCAAATGTCTCAAATGCTCCTCTTCAGTTTTTCTAAAGACCAGTATATCATCCAGATACACAATCACAAAGTTACCAATGAAATCAAAGTTTCCAAATGGCATAACAAGCCACTCATACAACCCTTCATTTTTCTTAAAGGTTGTTTTCCACTCATCACCTTCTCTCATCCTTATCTGGTGATATCCACTTTTCAAATCTATCTTAGAAAAAAAAAAATCTCCACTTAAACAATCCATTAAGTCATCCATTCTTGGCAAAGGAAATCTATACCTGATGGTGATCTTTTTTATGGCTCTTGAGTCGGTACACATTCTCCATCTTCCATCCTTCTTCGGGCTCAATACAGTTGGTACTGCACATGGACTCAAGCTTTATCTGACCAAACCCTTGTCTAACAAATCTTGGACTTGTTTCTTTACCTCCTCATTCTCTTGAGGTGTCAATTTGTATGTTTCTTTGTTCGACATATTTTCTTCTGGTATCAAATCAATATGATGGATGATACTTCTAATGGGTGGCAATGAGTTAGGAAACTCATCCACTATTATGTCAACAAAATTCTCCAACAAATCCTGAACTAGGTAAATCATCCATAGAAGTACTTGTAAGGACAACTATGGGTTTCCTCACCACAACAAACTGCATCTCTTGTTCTTTCTTGACCTCACTTAGGAGTTCCTTCCCACTCATGAGAAGTATGCTTGTGTTGGCTTCTTCCTTTACTTTATTCTCCTCTATTGGCAACAACATGTGTTTCCTACCATTCTTCTCCAAGGTGTAAGTACTTTTTCTCCCATCATGAATGACATTTCT
This sequence comes from Picea mariana, assembly GCA_032191745.1. Classification (NCBI taxonomy): domain Eukaryota; kingdom Viridiplantae; phylum Streptophyta; class Pinopsida; order Pinales; family Pinaceae; genus Picea; species Picea mariana. Next base: position 112,761 of record JASDQU010099924.1, read on the forward strand.
GTCAAACTGCCATGGTCTTCCCAACAAAACATGTCCATGAGAATCACATCACATTGAATTTCATCTCTATGTCCTCCTATTTTAAATTCAATGAGGCATTGTTTAGTGACCATTCCCTAGTGTCTTTTCTGCAACCATGAGACTTTATATGGCTTCGGATGTGCAGTTGTCTCCAGCTCCAATTTCTCCACCATATCTATGGATACTATAGTATCATTGCTCCCACTATCAATTATCACCTTGCATACTCTGTCTTTAGTCTTGCAAGAAGTCCTGAACAAACTGTTCCTCTACACAGGCTTTTCAACCTCTGGCTCTGGTTTCAAGAGAACCTTCTTCAACATCATGGATCTTCCATCTTCTGCTCCTTCTGCTTCAACATTTAGCTTTTGAGATTCTGAAATGTGAGCTTCACTTCCTTCTTTCTTTTTCTCGATACATTCCCAAGACATGTGTCCTGTCATTCCACAGGCATAACATCTTATCTCTTCTCCTCTTCCTCTAGAAGAATTTCTTCCACCACTTTTTCTTCCTCGAGAACTTCCTCCTCTTTTTGAGTGACTATGTGGTTTCTCAGTCTCGTCCTTGGGTTTCTGTGCCTTGTCATGGGAAACTCCCTTACCTTTTCTTGGGCTTCTTCCTCTATTTCATTGACTTTGTTTCCTATCCAACTTCTCTTTTGCCTTCAAACTAATCTGATAAGCATCCTCTACTGTCCTTACTGACATCATGCTGATCTCATCCTGGATTTCATACCTCATGCCATTTATATACCTGGAAAATTTTCCCTCATCCTTCTTTCATTGTCTAGTCCTGATACTCAGCTTGTAGAACTCCTTTGTGTACTCTTTCATTGTCATACCCTTATTTCTCAGGTTCTGCAACTTCCTAAACAGATTTATTTGATAATCCTTGGGTATGAATTTAGCCTTTAGCTTGGCTACCATTCTGTCTCAATTCTTTATCTTTTTCTTGCCTTTTCTTCTCCTCTCAGCCTACAGTTCATCCCACCACAGTGTTGCATGTCCTTTTAACCTAGTGACAACATGTCTCACCTTCTTCTCCTCATCGACATATTCATAGCTGAAATATTTTTCCATGGACCTTATCCAATCCAACAATTCTTCAGCATCCAAATTTCCTTCATACATTGGGATGTATATCTTTAATCTAGCTCCCAATTTAACAACCACACTCAGCAAGCGTTCCTTGACGACATTTTCCCTTGCAGCTTCTTCAACTTCTATTTCTTCACTTTCTGCATCACTGATGTCTCCAACATCAGGTGCCCTCCTCTGCGCTGCCTCCATCACCTCTAATATTTCGTGAAGCTCTCTTATTTCTCTTTCTACAACATGATTGGCTATAAGCGGCTCCATACGTCTCCTTGGTGGAATTGTGATGATTGTTTCTCACACACAGAGTACAACTTCATGCTCTTTTTCGCTACCTGAAAACAATTTCAGGCTTTGATACCACTTGGTGCAAATGCCCCTTCTCTCGTAAGGTTTCTGCGACCTCCTGGTCAAGGATCTTAATCTCTTGAGATGGATTATCTCTTTCAGACCTTCAATGGCCCTGGAACAATTTACACAGGTCCCCTTTTCCTCCTTATGCACAGGTCTTGTGGAACCTGTGGGCCCCTTCTTTAGCTCTTTTGTAGATTCATAACTTTGGATGCTAACTCCTTTCTGCTAGTCCCTCTCCTTCACTCATCCTCGGGCTATGACCTAGGGTTAAATTCCTAGCATTTAACGACTTCAGACCTCGGCTACCTTGGGTGCAACTGGTCTCCTTTTACACAAACTTCGAACCGACAGGGTTACTCGGAACCAGATCTATGGTTCACGGCCCCTCTGATGACCAATGGTGGCAATCTCTTCGCACTTCACAACTTCTCTATTTTGGGAGTCTTGACTCCTCGATACTCTGAATCCTTCGATCCATTAATCTCCGAAGGAACTCACGGCTAACAATCGCGTAAATTTTCCCAGATCTGACGGTTTGGAACGACCTCACTTCCTCTGAATGGATCTATGGTCCAGATGGATTTTGGGTTTTGTAAATTCAGAAAGTTTTCTTTCTTCACAAATGAAAACCTTTGAACATGTGAAGTCCAAAGGACTTCAAGATGTAACCTCCTCGCACCTTCTTAAGATCTAACGACTATTCGTGATCCTGATTCCTTCTGAAGGGATCTCAACAGTCACTTTGAAACCTTCAATAGATCTCTCTCTTTCTGTTGATTCTTTGTCACTATCTCTCCTGAGCTTGAATCCGACACACTCTTTGAAAACTTGGAATCTCTGGCGAAGTTAGGACTTAGTTATTTCTTCAAAATAAATCTCTCTACACACTCCTTGCGCTTCGCAGTCCCGATCTCTCGACACTTAGTCGATTCTTGACCTTGTGCACTCCTTGCAACACTCGACCTAAGCTTCCTGTTATCCCTTCTGAGCTTTCCTAAGTCAGTTCTAGACTCCGTCGATGCACTCCTTACAGACAATATGCACTCCTTGCATCTGATCTCTCATAAGAGAAACGATTGAAACTTATCTAGTATTTCACAGATTCATACATTCAACAATATAATCCATGCATTCATGAAAACATAAAATAACAGAGAAGCGTTTAGCAACAACGACTCCACACACATTTGGACCAATTTTCCTCTATTATCTTCATTCAATGTAAAAACGGCTACAACTATGAAAAACAACAATTAAAATTCAACTATCTCCTAACAAATTTCCATTATCCTCCATGTTCAATAGCCCCATTTGGGCGTACCATACTCCTAGTTATCCCCCGAGGGATTTTAGGGTTCCCTCTAACTACCTATCTACTCCAAAAAAAATCTAACTACCACCTAAGTTTCGTTACATTAAATTCTAGAAGTGAAACTCCTATATCACTCGTGATAATTTAGCTCCCAAGCGTTTTGATCTTCTTCAGTTTTCAATCAGTTAATATATATATATATATATATTTGCAGAAAATGCCAACGTTTAATATTGTGAAATGATTCAAAGGCACGCTAACGTGTAAGTTGTCTCTCCATGTGTGCTTGCTGATGATGCTCTTGCATCACGTGGGTATCTAGAAATATTCCCTCCAACAATAAAACAATATATCTCATCATTTATTATCTTCCCAAAATGGATGTAACAATAAATTTGTGAAACCTTCATTACTTCGTTGAATGGATGCTTGGATATATTCTAATTGTTGCTCACTTGATTAATGAGTTTTCGAATCCATGGCATTTTTTGTTAACAAATTTCCAAGTGGTATTATCTCTCACAAATTCTTCCAATGCGAATATTCTAGTGTTGGTTCCATGAACCCCATTTTCAATGATGAGTTGAGGTTCCATAATAGTAAAATCGATGTATGGTTCCATAATAATAATTCACTTCTATATCTTTGGATGCATTGCAACCTTAATTCATGGTTTTTCATAAACGATTGTGATTTCTAGGATCCATAAGGTATAAAACCATCATCTCACATCTATGTGCTGATTTTTCCAGATATTCATAAAATGCACACATTGGAGGCTTGGATTTAGAAGCTAAGAAACTTGTCTCCTTAGTAGAAATTGAATGGGGACCTTAATAATATAGTCTAAAAAACAAGCAATATCATCTTGTAAACCTAAGAGCAATATCTTGCAACAACTTGTCCACACATAAGCCATTACTTCAAAAGTAAATACAAAATACACCAATTCTCCCAAATGTTAATCATAATTCATTGAAGTACTAAGAAATGCAATGGAAAACAATTTAATCCTAGATCCCACATATGAGCATAAAAATGGGATAATACTAGGTTATGTATAAATGAAAAGGGATCACAAATGAGGAAAAGAAGATGTCAAAAGATGGTAATTTTGTGACTCATTAGGAAGTTTGTTTGTTTCTTTATCAAGGTTGGGATATAGTTGGTATCATTTGAGCTAACATGATATTTGTAGGACGAGAGCCTAATTAATAATCCATACACTAGCCAACAAATCCCTACAATTGGTTAATCAATTGCGTTTTCTTATACTTGATAATAGAGATCCAATGGGTTGCCATAGCTTGGAAAAATCTCTTCATTGTAGGAAAAGGAGGGAAGTTCAAGTTTCTATCCTAAATTGGTGGTTTGCGAAAAATTGTCATAATTTTTTGAGAAAGAAGGCACCAATGGGGAAGTGAGCAATTTGACCAAGAAATAATAGGATTTTTAAGGAGAATTCAAGAAGGTAAAAAATCGGAGTTAGAAGTTGAAGGAGGGTTATTCATAGAGGATCCCAAATAGTCTTGTACTCGAAGGAGTATATATGTAGTGAATTATACCATGAAATAAGAAATACACCTATCCTTGGTTGGAGAATTCACTTGGAGAAAAATGAATCTCACAATCAAGAAATAGTAGAAAATTTTTCTATTGGGCATGAAACTACAAACCCTTAACTTATTTGTCACTAATTTCTGGAAGGGCATCATAGGTAAGAGAAACTATATAGAATAGGTGGTGAGGAAGTTGGAAGTCAAAGTGGAGATGTCATTGGACAAGATAGTTTGCAAGTTGGCATGGTCCGTTGATTGACTCAAACCCCTGAATTGTTCAAGGTTTTGTTATATATACTATTCTTATGGTTTTATGTATTTGTTTGTTGTTTTGTTTCTATTTGGTATGTCAATGTCTTCAATCATTTATTTCATATAAGTATAGACATTTTATATTCCATAACATCTTAGTTTCATAAATATGAGTAGAATGTTGATCTCTATTGTAAGCTTGGTCTATAGCAAAACCTTTGTAAGACACAAGAGTGTCCAAAATGCTTAAAATCTATCCAAAAGCCTCAAATTTTGTATATGCAATTCTACTATGGATCAATATGGGCACAAATAATATAAAATCATCTTTTTGTGTAGCAAAACATTATGTAGCTTCATTGTTAATGCCACATGCAATATATTACGACTTTCCTTCCAAACGATATACTTTCTCTCCCATCCTTTGGATTTCTCTTTGTAATTGCATCAAAACATTGCAATTTTTAACTTGCATCAAGTTTGAAGAGGACCTTTGTAACATGGTCTCTTAGCGTTTTGACAATAATACTAAAAAGTTCGATTAACTTGTGTTAATTTGAGGATGGAAAATTCCATATGAAATTTAATGGTTATGGTGTGATAATGCATCCACTGATTACTATATCATTTATTACCTTCTAGGATAAAACAATCATGATATTATTATCATTTTTGGTATCCATTTATTGATTAGTAACATCTATTATAGTTTACTAGCGTTATAGGTGTATTGATAAATAACATATATTATAGTTCATAATAATGTATTAATCAATAACATTTATTATAGCTCACTGGAGTAATATGAGCATGAGCATGACTTCTTTTTTACTTAACGATTGACATCTTGGTCAACTTTTGTATATGGAGGAACAAAAATAGGGGCTCTTGATAATGGTTTCACTTATGATTCCACTTAGATCATGGTCACTTAAGTTTCCACAATGTGCCACAGGGATTTGGGGGTCTTTAATTATAGGGAAAAGGGTTTTAGGTGTCTTTGAATAACCTTAGATCCTCAGAACACCTTGAAACACATCAGATCAATTGAAACCATGAAATTTTGTTTTGTTAGATTGTGGCGAGGGTGGTTGGAAAAGGTGTAGTTTGCATAAAATTTAGGATGACATCGTTAATGTGAGCAGGATATGTCTAGATCATGCATGCAAAACATTCAGAAGAGGACAATATTTCTTCCTAATACATGTGCATAACATGTTTTGTTGGTGGTATATAAGGAACCCTTTCTTTTTTTAGTGGATAGAAATATTGTATGCATATGGGTGAGTATTCATTTGATATTGTTGATATGTGAAATAAGTGTTAGATTAATTTGTATATCATTACTAGTTGGAAAATAAATCTGATGGTGCAAATATGGAAGTGTGATGATTTTAGTGAGACAATGCCTATGCCAACAGTATTTGATGGCAGAGAACACACAATATGAACATGAAAGATATTGTGTTCGAACTTGATCGCCTATATTTCAAGGTTTATTTCTGCTAATTGTTGGTCCATTCTTGATTGTAAATCTTATAGCTCATCTATTCATGTTTTTGAATCTTTATTTTTGCTAATTGTTGGTCCATTTTTTATTGTAAATCTTATAGCTCATCTATTCATTCTTTTGAATCTTTTACCTTAAATCAAATCCAAAAAATTTCCAAGTTACTTTCCCAACAATCCGATGCTCATAACTCATCTCATCTCATAACACAAAACCAAAACCAAGAAACCTCATTTATCTTACCTTCTTCTCATTTCAATCACTCTCGAGTTGGATCTTGTCCTTCCTCGACCGAAATGATGTTTTCTATTAAGAATAATATATATCATCCCTTCCAGCGTTCACATTATTGAAACCACACCTCCTCAACAAGTATGCATTTGTCAACACGAGATTCAAACTTTCCCATTTTTCCATCTTCTCTTTTAATGTAGCATTTGCTTCCAAAAACTTTGAAATTCTTCAAATTCGCTGGTGTTCCTTTCCATAACTCATAGGGAGTTTTATCACAATTTTTTCTGAGGATTCCTTTGTTTTGAATGTGAATTGTTGTATGCACTTCCTCTACCCAAAAAACGTATGTCAACTTGGAATCCGTTAACATAGTTTGAGCCATTTCTTGTACTATCTCGTTCTTCATTTCAATGACTCCATTTTATTGTGGTGTCCTAACAACGACGAATTGCCTCTTTATCCCATGCTTACTGTAGAATTCCATAAATTCCTTTGAATTAAACTCTCCTCCATTGTCTGATCTCAAACATTTTATTTTCAAATCTATTTCATTTTCAACCATCTCCTTGTACATATTGAAGTTCTTGAATGCCTTTGACTTATTCTTGAGAAAAAAATTGCAGTCATTCTTGTATAGTCATCAACCAATAACATAAAGTATTGCTCACCTTTCAACCCCTTTGTTCTAGTTGGTCCAACTAGATGAGTATGCACAATTTCCAACGGTTTTGTTGTGGAGTATTCCTTCGATTTAAACTTGGTCTTGGTTTGATTTCCTTGTTGACAATGCTTGCACAATGTGTTTTTCAACTTTATGATCTGGGGTATTTCTCTAACTGCTTCCTTTTTGTTGACATTGACAATATTATCAAAATTTATGTGACCCATTCTTTTGTGCCATAGCCAAACTTCATCTTCCTTTCCTAAACAAAACTTTTCCTTTCCAATTTCATTTAGTACATATATATTTCTTGGAGTTATTACATCTATACCCACCACTTTGCCTGAATCTACTTTTCTTATATCACATTTTTGTGAATCAAACACAAGTTTGTGACCTTGGTCAAACATTTGGCTTACACTCAGAAGATTGGGTTTCATATCTTCCACTAGTAGAACATTTTTTGCCTTGGCATCCTTACTTCCAATCTTGACTGTGCCTTTTCCAATGATTTTGGTTGAGTTATCATTTCCAAAATAGACTAAACCATCTATTTAATTTTTCAATGTTAGAAACATCTACTTATCACCTATCATGTGCTTTGAAAAACCACTATCAACATACCAACCATTTTTCTTTTGTTGAGCTTGTAGAGCGAGCGTGCATTCTTCATTGTTGTACTGATTATGCTTCCTTATCCATATTCTTTGAGGTTCCTGTCTATAAATGTTGTTGTTTTACTGTGATTCTCTTGGAGGAACTTTCATTCTACAATATTTGTCCTTGTGTCAAAAGTTGTTGCACTTGTAGCATTCCACTTCAGTACTCAAGGATTCAAACTTGTTGTATCTTCTTCTCTGTGTTTCACTAGGCCTTCTTGAATAACCATTTTGTGCACAACTTTCATGTTTTTTTTATGTTCTTGTTATTTTCTCTGCAATTTACATCCATATGTCCAAAATTGTTATATGAATAACATAGTCCAAGGAAGATAGTTTGATACCTGGGAGTTGAAGATATTATAAAAGGAGTTACTCTTTTGAATCCTTCTTCTTCTTGAGGCCTTTTTGTTTCTGACTGCTGCTAATTTTGAAACATGAGTCTTCTGGGTGGTGGTGTATCTCTGTGATCTTCCTTATGAAAATTCTTCTCTTCTTCCTTCTCAGGAGATCCTATGATTGTCTATGCGTAGCTTCTTGGTTGTGTTTCTTGATCTATTTTTTTGGAGCTTGATCCTTTTTATATCTGGTTGTATCCTAGTCTGTACCTTTCATGATGTGACCTTTGACTACTAATAATCTCATGAAAAAAATTAGAGTTGTTCTGCATGTTTTTCTTCTAAAGGTATTTTCTCAATGTGGCAATCTCTGCTTCCAAACTTCCAATGATCTTGTTTCTTTCTTCTAACTATTCTTTGAGTGATTCTTCAATTATCTTGTCTTATTCTACTTGTATTTTTAATTTAGTGATCATCTGCTCTAGTTCTTCGGAGTTGGAATTTTGGACTCCCTCTTTTCTTTTTAGTTTTTCCAGAAGTGACTTGTTTTTCTTCTTTTCCCTTTTTATAACTTCTATGCCACTCAACAATTCTTCTCTGTAATCAAATTTTTCCTCTCCATATTCTTCTTCGAAGCCTTCTTTATCAGATTCTTCTGCTGCCATGAAAAATACCCTTTTAGTATCAGTATCGCTGAATTCGTCTTCTTTTGATGAGGAACTATCTTCTTTGGTGCAAAGGATTTTCTTCAAAAAAGAATTGTTGTTTCTTCTGACTTTTTGTATTTGTTTTGTTTTAGGTTCATCTTTTTCATTTATTTTCTTTTTCTTATGGGGACATTTATTAGCAAAATGACCAATACCATCACAATTAAAACAAATCAATGGAAGCTTACCTTTATATTTGTCAGTTCCCCTTTTCAACCTTATGACGAAGTTGGCTACTTCTTCATTGTCTTATGAGACATCACTGCTACTACTATCTGACTTTTCCTTTTGTTGTTCTTTTTTTGTCCTGTTAGATGCCTTGAATGATGCTTCCTTTATAACCGAATTATCTTTCTCTGTCCTCATATCATAAGTTTTGAGTGTCCCATGCAACTCATCCATGGTCATTGTAGATAGGTCCACTCTCTCTTCTAGTGCTGAAATCTTTGAATCAAATCTCATTGGTAGGGATCTCAATACCTTTTTGAAAAAAATCGATTCCTTTATCTCGTCTCCTATCCCTTTGATATTGTTTACTACTTCATCAACTTGTAGAAAGTAGGCTGCTATGTCTTCATCTTCATTCATATTCAATTGCTTGAACTTTTCTCTGAAAATTTGAAGTCTAGATTCCCTGACTTTCTCATATCCTTTGTATATATTCTCTAGTTTGTCCCAGATTTCTTTCGTGGAATCACAATGCATAACCTTGGTGTATATTGATTTATTCAGGCCATTCAAAAGTTCACTTGTGGCTCTTGAATTATTTTCTTCAAGTTTCTTTCCATCTTTATATGTTGGAGGAGTCGTTGGTGCTTTATATCCATCTACTAGTAATCACCATAAATCAAATGCCAGTGTTTGTATGTGTGTCTTCATTCTTCTTCTCTAGAAGGCATAATCTTCCCCATCAAACCGTGGTATCCCAATCTTAGAGTAATCCATGATCTCCTTCCAGTGGTTAAACTTCCTT
>JASDQU010099924.1:122534-146073 GCA_032191745.1 Picea mariana
ATAAGTGCAAAATAATTAAACCATGAAAATGAACAATCATACACATACACAGTACACCAATACTTTTACGTGGAAATATAATGCGGGAGAAAACCATAGAATGATTTTTCTTATATGTATTTAATAAGTACAATCATTGGAAGCACCAAATTCCTTTGTTCTCTATCTGCAACTGGAAGAAGGATCCAACACCCTATATTCTCAAGCTACAACTTAAGGGAAGCTCCAACTCCCCAATTCTTTGGCTCCAACTAGAAGGAGGCTGCAACCCCTTATATTCTCTGGCTACAACCAAAAGGTGGCTAAAACTACCAATCATTTCCCCTTCCAACCACCGTGAAGTATAAATGCCAAATGTATACAACCTGTTACTGTCACAACTGTCAGTGAAAAACCTGTCAGAACATGTACCAATTTTCTTCAAATATTTTCTACAGATCTAGGACTTGTTTTTCTTGCAACACGCGGATATCCACAAATCTCTTTACTACAACTCGCGGATATCTGCGGCTCTCTTCTATGAAACTTGCGAACTACTACAAAACATTCCCTATTTTCGTTATCTTTGTTTCTGTCAACCAGTTACTGAGAACCTATCACTAAGAACATGGCATTGTCATCTATCAACCAACCAGATCTTATGTCATAGAACTGATATCAATGACTCAAGTATTTTTAGCACCAACCATGTACTAGGATCACAAGTATGTTTCACTGATCATATATCATATAGGAAACCCTCACATCAACCATACATCAAACCCTCATTGTTATGAAATCACAACCTATACTGATAGCAATGTGTCTCAACCATAAACCCTCAAGCATGCTCCAAATAACATAAGATATATCTTAACAAGATGTTCGATGAAGTGTACCAACAATAGCCAAGAAATACAGTAGCAATGAATCTTTGTAGATTTGTCTTATATAGAATATACCACTCAACTAATAGTCCCCCCAGGGAAAAATCTCAATCTCCCATGGCCATACCCAAAGCATTCACCAAAGACCTACTTAAGACAAGCATATAACAAACCTTTTGTTATTTTAGATAGCTCTGGTGTACCATCTCACGGTTAGACCTTCCTGTAGCCTCTCCATAGCTCTGCAACTTGTCATTGCTGATAGATATGATCTTCCTTTTCTTCATCTTTGGAAAGAAATCCACACTCTGTCTTCAGTAAAGTCACAGGTGTTTGCGGTTTGTCCCAATATAGCATGTGGATATCCACGTCCTTCTAGTTATGAAACCTGCAGATGTATTTAGTAAAACCCTAGTTCAAAAACCACAGTCTTGACCCTTCGATTCCTGCAACTTCTCTCTTCATTGGACGTCGTTGCTTCAGAATCACTGCTTTAGATTTGTCAATGATACCTGACCATAACATTTCAAAAAGAGATATTCAATGTGCTCAATTAGGTGTTAATGGGAGACCCTTGCTCTCTTATTTATACTCTCCAAGTAGCTTCCTTTAAAGGTTATATTCTCCAGTTTGTCCTCGATTTATTTCGCGGAATCACAGTGCATAACCTTGGTGTATATTGATTTATTCAGGCCATTCAAAAGTTTACTTGTGGCTCTTGAATTATTTTCTTCAAGTTTCTTTCCATCTTTATATGTTGGAGGAGTGGTTGGTGCTTTATATCCATCTACTAGTAATCACCATAAATCAAATGCTAGTGTTTGTATGTGTGTCTTCATTATTCTTCTCTAGAAGGCATAATCTTCCCCATCAAACCATGGTATCCCAATCTTAGAGTAATCCATGATCTCCTTCCAGTGGTTAAACTTCCTTTTGAAGGACCTGCTCTGGTACCAATTGTTGGATTACTGAGAGGGGGGGTGAATCAGTAATAGTGCCTTTTAATCATTTTTAACCACAATATAGATCTATTTACCAATATCATTCAATAAGTGCAAAATAATTAAACCATGAAAATGAGCAATCATACACATACACAGTACACCAATATTTTTACGTGGAAATCTAATGTGGGAGAAAACCATAGAATGATTTTTCTTATATGTATTTAATAAGTACAATCATTGGAAGCACCAACTTCCTTTGTTCTCTATCTGCAACTGGAAGAAGGATCCAACACCCTATATTCTCAAGATACAACTTAAGGGAAGCTCCAACTCCCCAATTCTTTGGCTCTAATTAGAAGGAGGCTGCAACCCCCTATATTATCTGGCTACAACCAAAAGGTGGCTAAAACTACCAATCATTTCCCCTTCCAACCACTGTGAAGTATAAATGCCAAATGTATACAACTTGTTACTGTCACAACTGTCAGTAAAAAACCTGTCAGAACATGTACCAATTTTCTTCAAATATTTTCTACAGATCTAGTACTTGTTTTTCTTGCAACACGCGGATATCCACAAATCTCTTTACTACAACTCGCGGATATCTGCAGCTCTCTTCTATGCAACTTGAGAACTACTACAAAAAATTCCCTATTTTCATTATCTTTGTTTCTGTCAACCTGTTACTGAGAACCTATCACTAAGTACATGGCACTGTCATCTATCAACCAACCAGATCTTATGTCATAGAACTGATATCAATGACTCAAGTATTTTTAGCACCAACCATGTACTAGGATCACAAGTATGTTTCACTGATCATATGTCATATAGGAAACCCTCACATCAACCATACATCAAACCCTCATTGTTATGAAATCGCAACCTATACTGATAGTAATGTGTCTCAACCATAGACCCTCAAGCATGCTCCAAATAACACAAGATATATCTTAACAAGATGCCCGATGAAGTGTACCAACAATAGCCAAGAAATACAATAGCAATGTATCTTTGTAGATTTGTCTTATATAGAATATACCACTCAACTAATAGTCCCCCAAGGGAAAAATATCAATCTCCCATGGCCATACCCGAAGCATTCACCAAAGACCTACTTAAGACAAGCATATAACAGACCTTTTTTTATTGTAGATAGCTCTGTTGTACCATCTCACGGTTAAATCTTCCTGAAGCCTCTTCATAGCTCTGCAACTTGTCATTGTTGATAGATATGATCTTCCTTTTATTCAGCTTTGGAAAGAAATCCACACTCTGTCTTCAGTAAAGTCACAGGTGTCTGCGGTTTGTCCCAATCTGGCATGCAGATATCCACGTCCTTCTAGTTATGAAACCTGCAGATGTCTTTAGTAAAACCCTAGTTCAAAAACCATAGTCTCGACCCTTCAACTCCTGCAACTTCTCTCTTCATTGAACGTCGCTGCTTCAGAATCACTGCTTTAGATTTTTCAATGATACCTGACCATAACATTTCAAAAAGAGATATTCAATGTGCCCAAATAGGTGTTAATGGGAGACCCTTGCTCTCTTATTTATACTCTCCAAGTAGCTTCCTTTAAGGGTTATATTCTAACTTTTTTAGCCAACTTCCCTCTTTTAGGGATAACCCACTTTCAACTACTTTACCCACTTGAAACCACTTTAACATAAATAGTAAACTCACCACTTCTTGTTGCAAGTCATTTAGTAAACTCACCACTTCTTTTTGCAAGTCATTTATTTTTTAATTATTTTCTTATTGCAACAAATTTCCCCATGATTAACTCTTAGTTACAATCACTTTGACTACTAAACTTCTTCTAGGAGCTTCTAGAATAATAGACTTCTTTGACCTTCTAGGGGCTTCTAGATAACTCATGAGGGTTCTCCAACTTCACTAAGCCATATCTCCTCAATCGTGAGGAACTACGTGATGTACCACATATCAATGGAAATGACACGACATGTATTATCCATATATGATAGCATTTCCTTCAAATTTACTGATCTTCATTACATTATTCCTCAGAAAAACATGTTCTCCTTATTCAAACCTCCGGGGCTACCAAAATTTTCTACCAGACTTGCTTCAAGGGTTGACATCAATGAAGAAGAGCCCAATTAATCAACAATTGCAACAATTTGCTAAATTTAACAAATCATAACTCGAAGTTTTCAAGATTCTAGATAACCCCATCAAATTTAGAATACCATGGAATGTTAAATTTGTAATTAGATGTGTGGGTTATAATAGCTTGCCCAAAATACATCCAAGAGACATGAAGATGGGAAAGCTTATTTTAGATGTTGTTTCAACTCTCTCTTGAGTATCAAGGGTGAATTTGTAACTTACAAATATGTGAAAAAAATCATTTGCAGACGTGGGTATCTAGAAATATTCCCTCCAACAATAAAACAATACATCTCATCATTTATTAGCTTCCCAAAATGGACATAACACTAAATTTGTGAAACCTTCATTACTTCGTTGAATGGATGCTTGAATATATTCTAATTGTTGCTCACTTGATTAATGAGTTTTCGAATCAATGTCATTTTTTATTAACAACTTTCCAAGTGGGATTATCTCTCACAAATATTTCCAATGCAGATATTCTGGTGTTGGTTCCACGAACCCCATTTTCAAATATGAGTTGAGGTTCCATAATAGTGAAATTGATGTATGGTTCCATAATAGTAATTCACTTCTATAGCTTTGGATGCATTGCAACCTTAATTCATGGTTTTGCATAAACGATTCTGATTTCTAGGATCCATAAGGTAGCAAACCATTGTCTCACATCTATGTGTTGATTTTTCTAGATATTCATAAAATGCACACATTGGAGGCTTGGATTTAGAAGCTAAAAAACTTGTCTCCTTAGTAGAAATTGAATGGGGACCTTAAGCATATAGGCTTAAAAACAAGAAATATCATCTTGTAAACCTAAGAGCAATATCTTGCAACAACTTGTCCACACATAAGCCATTATTTCAAAAGTAAATACAAAATACACTAATTCTCCCTAATGTTAATCATAATTCAATGAAGTACTAAGAAATTCAATGGAAAACAATGTAAGCCTAGATCCCACATATGAGCATAAAAATGGGCTAATACTAGGTTACGAATAAACGAAAAGGGATTACAAATGAGAAAAAGAAGATGTCAAAAGATGGTAATTTTGCGACTCATTAGGAAGTTTGTCTTTTTCTTTATCAAGGTTGGGATCTAGTTGGTATCATTTGATATAGCATGAGATTTGTAGGACGAGAGCCTCATTAATAATCCATACACTAGCCAACAAATCCCTACAAATGGTTAATCAATTGCATTTTCTTATACTTGATAATAGAGATCCAATGGGTTTCCATAGCTTGGAGAAATCTCTTCATTGTAGGAAAATGAGGGAAGTTCGAGTTTCTATCCTAAATTGGTGGTTTGAGAAAAGTTTTCATAATGTTTTGAGAAAGAAGGAACCAATGGGGAAGTGAGCAATTTGACCAAGAAATAAGAGGATTTTTAAGGAGAATTCAAGAAGGTACAAAATTGGAGTTAAAAGTTGGAGGGTTATTCATAGAGGATCTCAAATAATATTGTACTTGAAGGAGTATATATGTAGTGAATTCTACCATGAAATAAGAAATACACTTATCCTTGGTTGGATAATTCACTTGGATCAAAAGGAATCTCACAATCAAGAAATAGTAGAAAATTCTTCTATTGGGCTTGAAACTACAAACCCTTAATTTTTTTGTCACTAATTTCTGGAAGGGCATCATAGGTAAGAGCAACTAGATAGAATAGGTGGTGAGGAAGTTGGAAGTCAAAGTGGATATGTCATTGGACAATATAGTTTGTAACTTGGCATGGTCCCTTGATTGACTCAAACCCTTGAATTGTTCAAGGTTTTGTGATAGACACTATTCTTATGGTTTTATGTCTTTGTTTGTTTTTTTGTTTCTATTTGGTATGTCAATGTCTTCTATATTTATTTCATATAAGTATAGACATTTTATATTTCTTAACATCTTAGTTTTCATAAATATGAGTAGAATGTTGATCTCTATTGTAAGCTTGGTCTATACCAAAACCTTTGTAAGACACAAGAGTGTCCAAAATGCTTAAAATCTATCCAAAAGCCTCAAATTTTGTATATACAATTGTACTATGGATTAATCTGGGCACAAATAATATAAAATCATCTTTCTGTTTAGCAAAACATTATGTAGCTTCATTGTTAATGCCACATGCAAGCTATTAGGACTTTCCTTCCAAATGATATACTTTCTCTCCTATCCTTTGGATTTCTCCTTGTAATTGCATCAAACATTACAATTTTTAACTTGCATCAAGTTTGACGAGGACCTTTGTATCACGGTCTCTTAGCATTTTGACAACGATACTAAAAAGTTCGATTAATTTATGTTAATCTGAGGATGGAAAATGCCATATGAAATTTAATGGTTATGGTGTGATAATGCATCCACTGATTAGTATATCATTTATCACCTTCTAGGATAAAACAATCATGGTATTATTATCATTTTTGGTATCCATTTATTGATCAACAACATCTATTATAGTTTACTAGCGTTACAGGTGTATTGATTAATAACATATATTATAGTTTGCTGGCATAATAATGTATCAATCAATAACATTTATTATAGTTCACTGGAGTAATATGAGCATGAGCATGACTCCTTTTTTACTTAACGATTGACATCTTGGTCAACTTTTGTAGATGGAGGCACAACAATAGGGGCTCTTGATCATGGTTTCACTTATGATTCCACTTAGATCATGGTTCACTTAAGTTTCCACAATGTGCCAAAGGGATTTGGGGGTCTTTGATTCTAGGGAAAAGGGTTTTGGGTGTCTTTGAATAACCTTAGAGCCTCAGAACACCTTGAAACACATCAGATTGAAACCATGAAATTTTGTTTTGTTAGATTGTGGCAAGGGTGGTTGGAAAAGGTGTAGTTTGCATAAAATTTAGGAGGACATTGTTAATGTGAGGAGGATTCCTCATACATGTGCACAACGTGTTTTGTTGGTGGTATACAAGGAACCCTTTCTTTTTTTAGTGGATAGAAATATTTTATGCATATGGGTGAGTATTCATTTGATATTGTTGATATGTGCAATAGGTGTTTGATTAATTTTTATTTCATTAGTAGTTGGCAAATAAATCTGATGGTGCAAATATGGAAGTGTGGTGATTTTAGTGAGACAATGCCTATGCCATGCCAACACTGTTTGATGGCTAATTGTTGGTCCATTCTTGACTGTAAATCTTATAACTCATATATTCATGCTTTTGAATCTTTTATCTTAAATCAAATCCCAACAATCCGATGCTCATAACTCATCTCGTCTCATAACACAAAACCAAAACCAAGAAACCTCATTTATCTTACCCTCTTCTCATTTCAATCACTCTCGAGTTGGATCTTGTCCTTCCTCGGCCGAAATGATGTTTTATGTTCAGAATAATATATATCTTCCCTTCCAGCGTTCACACTATTGAAACCACACCTCCTCTGCAATATTTGGAACTCACGTCCCCCCGATATCGTTTGACTCTGTCCCACAATATCTCCCATAAATTCATTATCCTTTTCCTCTTCCCCTCATTCTCCAACTGCTTCGCAGCACGACTCGTCACCCTCCCTTCTCATTTCCAACCATCTCCCATCGAAGACTAACCCTAATCCCGACCTGAATCCAATCTATGGAAACCCTAATAAACAATGCACCCGACTGAGCTCCCCGACATTCAACATGGCACCCCGCCTCACGGAACTTGCCATCCATCATCGAGCGACTTCGTCCAGGATCTCGATCTCTCGACCGTACCCCCTCCTTAAACCCTAGATCTGTGTGTGCCTTCTTCTAAACATGTTCAATTCCCCCCTTACCAATAATTGTCACCTTCAAAAAATGGGAAATCCTCCCTTGTCACCCTCCAATAATCTTTCTTTTGTTTCCCCTCGCTAGAAAGCATTTCCATTAATAATATCCATATGTCCCCTCATCCGCCTTCCCTAAGTCCTAATCCCTCTACAATTATAAACATTTCCTCTCTTGAGTTAGACCTTCCTACTCTCCAACTTCTTGATAAAGGGTTCAAATTTTCCTTAGCCCCTAAACACATCCACATGGAAGATATTATTTGCTCCATTGAATCCATTACCCACCAGCTTCCGGATCATGAAGCAAAAGAAATCATGTAGGAATGTAGACACATCCTATGTCGATCCAAGCCTCCTAAACCCAACATCACTAAAGCACACTTTAATTCTATTTGTCACCTTAATGAGAACTCTGACATCCTTGTCCGTAAAGCAGATAAAGGAAATTTCATAGTGATTATGAACTCCTTTATTTACGAGTCCGAACTACTTGACCTCCTTTCTTCCTCTACCTATAAACCTTTAACTAAAAATCCTATTAACTCTATTACCACATTGGTCACCAAAGCCATCAAATCTTCCTCTATGGATCTGTCTATCCAAAATAGTCTCCTTCCTCATAACCCCCAAACCCCTAGGATCTACATACAACCCAAAAAAGACATTCCTCTCAAACCTATATTAAGCGCCATAGGAGCCTCCACTCATGCCCTTTCTTTTTTTCTTGCCGACAAAATTCAACTCTTTGTCAACAAAACTTCCTCTTTTATCAAAGATTATGCATATTTCATTCATAAAACCTGGGATCTTCACCTTGAGGATGATGACCTTATGGTTAATTTTGATGTGGTCTCCTTGTTCACCAAAATTCCCGTTTATGAAACCCTAACCCTTATTTCAAAACTAGTCGACCGTGAAACTCTTAACCTCATCAAAATATGTCTTTCTTCTACCTTCTTTTCCTTTAAGAGGGTTTGCTATGAACAAACCGAAGGCACTAGCATGGGATCCTCCCTTTCCCTAGTGGTGGCTAATATTTTTATGGAACATTTTGAATCTCTAGTATTAAGCAACTTCATATTAAACCCAAATTTTGGTTTCGTTTCGTAGATGACACTTTTGTCATTTGGCCTCATGACCATACCAACTTTCTCTCTTTCCCCCATCATCTTAATAGCCTTTCCCCCCACATCCAATTTACTATGGAAACATAAAAAATATAACTCCCTCCCCTTCTTGGATGTGTAAATGTGTTGAACCTACACATAATAGATCTAGCTAAACAATAATACACACATTTGCAGAGAGAATAGGACAAAGAAGAAGAAGGAGAGAAAGAATGAAAGAATTATCATTAACCATTGTGAATAATGAATAATTTACACATGATATACTCTATATAACTCAATGAGTGCACACTGGAGGAGAACCAATGCACCATAGTGGTGTTCTAGAGTGATCTGGACACACACCAACAGTTATGGGAGTGAACTGCCACCTAGTCTAGTCTCTCAGGCAGTTACGGGAGTGAACTGCCACCTAGTTGAGTAGTCAACTAGTCTTCAGTTAATTGATTGAACAGAGAGTAGTGAGGAGTTAACTCAGGGAATCAAGGGTAATGTACTAGTCTGGTGATGATACCAAGGCAAGGTCGAATTATCATGGTGATGATCCCAATGTTGCATGGAACAAAACCAATGCAGCATCTAAACTCAACTCAACTAGTCAAATTGAAGTGTCAACTGAAAGAGAATATTCTCCAGGTGGAATATTCTCCCCTAAAGTATAGGAGGTTGTATAATGACTAATTATGACTAATAAACAAGGAAAAACCTTAGGAAAAATAAATCCTAGGTGTGTGTGAAGTAACTCCAACACCCCCTTGAACATCACTATGGTGAAAATCAAGAATGGGTCCTGGCAACGAAGCCATGTTAGGTACCCAAATACAAAAGATACACTGAAATAAAGTGAGGAAAGAGGGAAAACCTCATGGGAAAACCCCCCCATCAAGTTACAATGTATGTAAAAAAAAAGAACTACAGTTGCTAGGCAATTGTGTCCTTCACTCGAAGACGACTTCATGGAGATTGGAACTTCTGCTCATATAAGGTCTTGGTGAAGATGTATGTCGTCTGTTCTGCTGAAGGACAGAAATGTAAGTCGATGATCCCCTCATGTACTAAGTCCCATATGTAGTGCATGTGGATCTCGATGTTCTTCGTCTGCTGCCTCTAAACTGGATCTCTGCAAAACTTCAGAGTGCTTTGGTTGTCACACCATATGACGATCGATTGATGAAACTGAATTCCCAACTCAGTGAGAAAATGTTGTAGCCACATAGCCTGGATGGTTATGTTAACTACCCCTCTGTACTCTACCTCGGTTGAAGATAGAGCAATGGCATCTTGCTTCTTGCTCGACCAACAGATAGGCCCAGAACCAAGACTAAGTGAGTAACCAGATGTGGATTTGCGATCAGTGCTATCGCCATCCCAGTCAGAATTAGTAAACCCGATGAGATCTAATGTAGAGCCTGTTGCATAATGAATCACAAAGGTGATGGTACCTTGTACGTATCGAAGGATATGCTTTACAGTCTTCCAATGTAGCTCATGCGACTCCTGCATGAACTTGGAAACTGCGCCAATTTCATAGGAGAGGTCTGGTCTGGAGTGTGTGAGATACAACAAGCTCCCCACTAGCTGTGTGTACAGTGTGTTGTCAACCAGTGGAGTCTCCCTGCCATCCTCAAGTTTGAGTCTTGATAGGAAAGGAGTCGGAGCAGACTTGCAGTATGTCATGTGAAATCTCTCAAGGATATCTCATGCATACTTGGCCTGAGACAGTTTGATGCCTGATGCATCCTGACTAATCTTGAGTCCAAGAAAGAAATGTAGCAGACCCATGTCCGTCATCAAAAACCTGTCGTGTAGAATCCTCTTGACTGCAACAATCGCTGAAGTCGAGCAACCAGTGATCAACAAATCATCAACGTACAGAACTAAAAGTAGAAGTGAATC
This sequence comes from Picea mariana, assembly GCA_032191745.1. Taxonomy (NCBI): domain Eukaryota; kingdom Viridiplantae; phylum Streptophyta; class Pinopsida; order Pinales; family Pinaceae; genus Picea; species Picea mariana. The sequence continues at coordinate 133,290 of JASDQU010099924.1, forward strand.
AACCATCTTGAGCATGTAGACATTCGGGTCTGATTTACAATGTACAAAGTTCTGTGACAACAGGTAGGAGTCCATGTTGGCATACCATGCCCTCGGAGCCTGCTTGAGGCCATAAAGGGACTTCTTTAGTTGATATACCAAAGATGAGTCCTGCATAAATCCCTGGGGCTGCTCCATGTAGATCTCCTCAGAGAGATCACCATGAAGAAATGTATTCTTCATGTCCATCTGATGGACTTCCCATCCTTTGGATGCCGCAATGGAAAGTGCCAATCGTATGGAATCCATCTTCACTATTGGAGTGAAGGTTTCATCATAGTAAATACCATGAACTGTTGAAAGCCTTTGGCAACAAGCCTGGCTTTGTATCTCCTAATCTTTCCATCCGCTACGCTCTTGGTCCTGTAGACCCATCTGCATCTAAAAAATTTCCTCCCAAAAGGAAGGGGAACTAGATCCCAAGTTTGGTTCTCGAGGAGGGATTTGTACTCCTCCTGCATGGAGGATTCCCAAAAGGGATTTCCGACAGCCTTGCCATAAGACTGTGGATTTGAAGACTGAACCAAGAAAATATGCCTGGAGGGAAATGGTTCAGTGGCAGTGAGTGCAACAAGAGGATCCTCAAAATCAGATCGAGTCCTCCTAGTATCGGCTGGATCACCAACGAGATCCCCTGTAGCCTGAAGAGTAGTTTGTGCCCACTTGGGCCTCTGCTCTAGCTCTGCAACTGTATCTGGATGCTATGAATTTGCATCTAACTGTACTGAATTTGAATCTGAATCATCTGAGTCCTATGAATCAAAACTCTCGTTTGAAGAAGAGTCGGCATGTGCATGCTCATCATCTCGGACAGGTGGAAGAATGAAGGTGTCTGCATGTGGTTACTGTGGTGCATGTGAGACACTTTCCTTGAATTGGACACTTTGCTCAATGATGAGCTCGTCTAAGGAAATATCAATAAGCCTATATCTGTTCACACTATTGGGATATCCAACAAAAATTCACTCAGTGCTCTGTGGATCAAGCGCCTTCCTCTTTTTAGAGGGAATCCAGGCCCATGCACGTGAACCAAAAATGCGAAAGTGGGTCACTTCTAGTTTGAGGCTGCTCCATGCCTCGTAGGGGATCTTATCCTTGACAAATCTATGGGGAGATATTTTTTGGATGTATGTTGCACAATTAAGTGATTCGGCCCATAGTCTCTGTGGTAGAGACTTTGCATGCAGCATGCAAGATGCCATCTCCTTAAGAGATCTGTTTTTCCGCTCAGCAACTTCATTTTGATGCAGAGTATAGGGAACTGTGTGCTGCAACTGAATCCCTGTCTCATGGAAAAGATTATGGATCTCATGATTTACATACTCTCCCCCATTATCAGTTCGGAGGACTTTGATCTTCTTTCCAGACTGTGTCTCAACCAAGGATTTGAAATCTTTGAGGTGTTGAAAGACCTTAGATTGTTTCCTGAGAAAGTAGATCCATATAAAACGTGAGAAATCATCAACAAAAATGAGAACAAACCTCACTTTGTTGATGGATGGATGCAGAAAAGGACCCATAAGGTCATTGTGAATCATATCTAAAGGTGCGGAAGCTCATTGAGACTTTCCTTTGTCGAATTTTTCTTGAGGGTGTCTTCCGAGAACACATCCCTCACATGCTCCCTTGGAGAAATGGATGTCGGGTAGACCATCAACTAATATTTTATTGCTAAGTTGTTGCATGTATCTGAAATTCAAATGTCCAAACCTTTCGTTCCATATCCTACTACTTTCATCAACACGAGTAAGCAGTAAAGTAGAATCAAGTTCAATGAATTCAAAAAATGTATACAATCTAGACTGATGATTTACCTCACCGGTAACAACCCTAGAGTTGGTTTGCATGTCGTAGATGTCCATAGAATTTGGTGTGAAGATGAATTTCTTTCTGGTGCCAGAATTTGTCATCTGATACACAGAGAGAAGGTTGACAAAAATTTTGGGAACATGTAACACATTCTCGAAGATTCCATTGGTGAGTTCAATCTTTCCTTTGCCAGTGACTTCGACAGAAGAGTTGTCTTCCATCAGAATAGGAGGACCTTTGCATGCATCCAATGAAGAATAGATTGCTTCTGAGTCAACCATGTGATGGAATTCTCATGAATCTACCATCCAAGCATCATGAGAGGAGTTGATTGCAATCAAGGCATGGCTAGAATTTCCTTTCTTGGAATTCAGATCTTCTGGCTTCTTCTTATTTGCACCCTCGGGGATGCGATCTCCAAGGTTGTTTTGTTGAAGTATTTGAGACATTAGATCTATTTGTTTTTTCATGCATGCGGATTCCGAATGGAATCCTTTGTGACAGTACGTGCATTTCTCCCCTTTTCCCCTTTGGATCCGAAGGCATCGGTGAAGGGTTTTGTGTACCCTTCCTTATTCGGATGTGCATGAGCTTTTCATTTATCTTTATCTTTAGATTTCTGATATTTGTGGCTGCCATCATGCATAGTGAGTGCATGCGCCCTTGGGCCTTTGATTGTGCCCATGTTGATGAGCTCGGGTTGCTCTTGTGTCAGGGATTCGATAAAGTCCTCAAGAGAAGGCATCTTCTAGTTGGATCCAGAGGTGAATCTGACAGAATGGAATGTGGATACAAATACAAAGAATTCGGGACCAAGCTTGGAGAGAATGGTGAGAACCATTTGTTTCTCATCCTTCGATTTATCAACCCCGCAAGCTTTGAGTTGTGATAGTAAATCCTTGAATTTTGTAAAGAAATCTTGGATATTGTCGAAGCTTTTTGGATCCAATGTGAGAAGATCCACCTCCAGCATGTGTCCCCTCATCTCATCCTGTTTTCCAAAGATCCCTTCCAAGGTGGTCCAGGCTTCATTGGGAATCTTACAGGAATATATGTGAAAAAGGAGATCAGGAGAAATAAGACTGCAAATTGTTTCGAGTGCCTTATCCATGTGATTTAAGTACTTGGATTTTTCTATGGCTGATGTCGGTTTTGTATCTGTATTCAAGGTTAACCTGTACAACCCTCTGTTTTGTAGATGTATGGCTATTTTCTCCTTCCATGCAAAATAGTTGTAAGGTGTAAGAATGAATTCTTTTTGGAATTCCATCTTTCCGTTATCTTCAATCTTTTGTACCTGCAAAATTTTTTTGGTGTATCTTTTGATTAGCATTCCATCAGCTATGATAACATGTAAATTTGTTGAATGTGCACATAATAGCTAAACGATAATACACACATTTGGAGAGAGAATAGGAGAAAGAAGAATAAGGAGAGAAAGAATGAAAGAATTCTCATTAATCGTTGTGAATAATGAATAATTTACACATGATATACTTTATATAACTCAATGAGTGTGCACTAGAGGAGAACCAATGCATCATAGTGGTGTTCTAGAGTGATCTGGACACACACCAACAGTTACGGGAGTGAACTACCACCTAGTCTAGTCTCTCAGGCAGTTATGAGAGTGAACTGCCACCTAGTTGAGTTAACTAGTCAACTAGTCTTCAGTTAACTGACTGAACAAAGAGTAGTGAGGATTTAACTCAGGGAATCAAGGGTAATGTGTCAGTCTGGTAATGATACCAATGCAAGGTTGAATTAGCATGGTGATGATCCCAATGTTGCATGGTGACAAAACCAATGCAGCATCTAAACTCAACTCAACTAGTCAAATTGAAGTGTCAATTGAAAGAGAATATTCTCCAGGTGGAATATTCTCCCCTAAAGTATAGGAGACTAGATAATGACTAATTATGAATAATAAACAAGGAAAAACCTTAGGAAAAATAAATTCTAGGTTTGTGTGAAGTAACTCCAACAGGATGTGCTCATCTCTCATCTTCCTGATGGATCCCTTCTTCACCAAGTCTATAGGAAGAAAATTCACATTGACATATATATAAACATCTATTTCCACCATCACATAGCCCAAAAATATGTTGTTCTAAAAATCTTGATTACCCTAGCCATCCAAATTTCCAACCCTCAATTCCTCATAGAGAAAAATGCCTATTTAATCAAATCCATTTTGTCCAATGGCTACTCTAGCTCTCAGATTAACCAAGCCTTCTGCTCAACCAACATACCAAAACCTAAAACCTCCTCTCCCTCCTCTCCTCCCCATGCTCTCTTCTCTCTTACTTACATTCAAGGCACAACAAATCACATCGTGAAACGCTTGGCTAAGAAGAATATACAAATCGTGTTCAAGCCCTATAAAACCTTTAAACAACTCTTTAGAACTGCTAAAGATAAACATGACTCAATGCTTGGCCCAGGAGTATATCATATTCTTACTCCTATGGGAAATCTTACATAGGCTAAACTGGAAGAACCTTCAAAACAAGGCTTAAAGAGCATATAATTGATACTACTCACAACCAAATCTCAAAATCAGCTATCGTCGAATGCTCTTTTAAATCAAAGCATCTTATTTGCTTGGACCAAACAAAAATTTTAGCCCCAACCCCTCATTACTAACAAACTTACTGACTTAACGAGAAAAGTGACCTCAAAATGAGAACTATGGCCCCAAAAACCCATATTTTTGCATAAAAAACATGAAAATCAACCCCCAAATAAAAAAGTGGTGCTACCAACAGCACCATTTTTTCAAACGAGGTCAAAATTACAACATTTTTCAAGCATGGCCTTCAAAATTCATACTCAGAAAAACCTTAAAATCAACACCTAAATAAAAAAATGATGCCACATAAAGAAAAATATTTTTTTCAAAACATTAAAATTATAGATAATTTGAAATTGTGTTTTTAGCAGTTGGTACCATTAAAACCAAAACCTAAAAATAAACCATCAAATTGAAAAGTACTGTTATCGGTAGCACCCATTCTAAAATTGGGGTATTAAAATGACACATTTTTTTAAAGTGGTAAAAGAAATCATCATTACTGTAAACAAAATCATAAAATCAAACCTTAAATTCTTACTTTTAAAATCTTATTTTATCACTTTAAGAACAAGATAATACAAATGCCATGGAAATATCACCCTATACTTTAAAAATTCAACATCACTTTTTAATATTTTTTTACTTTTAATTAAAAAAAAATGTAAATACAAGTTACATCGAACAAAACATAAATTATTTCTTAAAAGTATTGTTACATTGTTCATATTCAAAACATATGAGCTAATACATTTTATTATATTCTCCATAATCAAAACATATAATTTATAAAACATAGAAATGATTCATAACTTCATGTAAGATCATATGTAAGTTCAATGCTCATTTCTAGTTACTATACAAACATCATATGGATAAAAAATACATAAAATGTTTCATACACTTATTCAGATTGACTCATGGATTTTGAAATACCATTAGAGTCTACATTGTCTTCATATGAATGATTGGATGAAGGTATAGATGATCCATACTATTCTCTATTGTCGATGAATGCACCATCTGAGTCTACATGCATGCCCAACATTTCAGATGTCAAAATCATTTTAGATCTATGACTAGGTTCATCAGACTCCCATCTTGTAGTTATTTCTTGTGGTAGCAATCTCTTGATAATATTTGTTGTCGTGGAGTGAAGATTTCCTCTCTTTGTCAAATTGAAGTCATAAACAAGTATGTCAACATCCTCTAATTTTAAGAGGTCAGTGTGGCGACGAGTTGTCTTTTGACCCTTTCTTTTTTCTCGACATGTTTCTCAACCACCATCTCTGGCTTGTACACACCATTGAATGGGTGTGTATCTGTTGCATACCAATGCACTTAAATTGCAATAACATCTTCATTTTATTTCTCAATCTTTATAACCTTTGGAATCCAGAATGGATAACCATGTGGATCTTCAGTCGCTAAGACTGCAATCATGATAGCCTCTTTAATATCATGTATTGAATCCATGTAAAGGTCTTCCATGGCTTCACATTGTGCACATGACCTTCGAGAACCAATATACATTTATCTTTCCTTTGCTTGTGTAAACTCAATAACACCTTGAGATTCTTGTTGTTTAACAATGTTTATTTCTTCAGATTCATTTGGCATATTTTGTGGCCAATGAAATGGAGCCGTAAAAAATGTGTCTTCATTTTTTTAGCTTGAAAGTATGTCACTTTGACCATTGAAAAAAGAATCCCACCAAACATAATCAACAACATCAAAGTACTCATATGTATCTTTAATGGACTTTTTTATTTCTTCCAGACATTCAGAATAATCTACATCTCTATTACGCTTCCATGCATTATGGATTTCAACAATTGATTGTAATAACAATAACTTTTATGCATATTGGACGATTTGAAATGAACTTCAAAAATGCTAAATCGGAAGAAGGCCCCCATTCTGCAGTAGTTGAATACTACTTTCACCATATAAGTGTTTTCCCATCAACTTTTTTGAAACAAAATTGGTGTTGGAAGCTAATGTCATTAAGATGTTCAATGCATTTTTCTTCACGATGCGATCCCTGAATAAATCTTCGCATGTCAACAATTTCTTCTAATATATGAAAAACAAGCTTTGGAATGTATGCTTTCTTAATACATTCAATCAATAATGGTAGGATTCCAATATTTTCCCTCTTCAATGTTACTGAAAAATGACTAAACATTTGATCAATATGATAATAAGTGTGTCCAACAATAAGGAAACCAACTTTCACCTTTTGAAAGATTCTCAGTTCAACAAGCATGCTTAGATATCCAAACACAATTTGATTTTTATTTTCATGACCAGTGTTGTCCAATTGTAGATAGAGAACTTGAGGAAGATTGTCAGACCAGTGAGTGAGCACATGATGAATTATGGTGAAGGTCATATTTGCATCATTATGAATATTTGGAGTTGTGAATTAAATGCTTGGACACATTTTTCCGTTGAAAACCATACAACCAACCAAGTGAAATTGAATGAAATTCTCTTCCTATAAATTTTTTGGTGTACAGAAAAAATGTGGTAGAAGTGTTTTCTTTTGATCCATGCCATCAATTATCATACCTAAATATTGTTTTTGAGTATCATAACACTTCTTCCAATGTTTGTACAACTTTTTCCTTTTACTTGATTGTTGATTATGATGTTATTGAAGTGCTTTGACTATGGAGTCTGCACATGACATGAAATGAAATTATTGATCATATGTTTTCATAGTTGATAACTATCCAATTAAAAAAAAAATAGTAAATACATACCTCTTTCTTCCCCTTCAGATTTATCTCTTCTTGATTTAAGAGTAACACATATACTGCAAATTCCCATCCTTGACTTCTTAGGAATTCATACATTGTTGATTTGTTTCTTCCATATTCTTGTAAAATATGCATATGTAATAAAATTATCATTTCCTTCAACACCTTTAGCATATCCTTTGTACAAGTTGTAGATTTCCCTCCTCGAGAAATTATCTGGAATATGTGTTGTCTCTATCTAGCATACACTCCATGTTTGGAAAAGAAGTCATGCATACATGACAATGTATTTTTGGTTAATGGACCACTCTCTTGTCCATTGTGTACCTTTGAATAAAATGAAGGACCTTCTTTCAACCTTGTTTGGATTCTTGATAGACAAAGATTACCAATTGAGTGAATTTTTTTGAAAGTCTTTCTGCAAAGTAAAATATTCCCAATGTGATAATCATATCCTATCTTGGTGGACATCATGCACCCCATCAAATATGAATTTTTCATTCCCTTATTCATTGAAAAATATGTCTTCCTTTTATTCAAGGCATACATGTAGTCCATGCTTTTCAAACAATTCTTTTGACAACATTCACTTGAAATCAATTCACTTATGAAAATTGATTTAGTGAGAAATTCTTTCCTAGCCCTTGTATAACTAGAATGATTTGGATTGATATAAAAGGTCTAGTCCTGGTCCTAGACATAATGTTTCTTTGCAATGTCTCCATTATTTCATCATCCTCACTAGAAGGAATTTCCTCATCACCAGAAGGAATATCAAGGAAAACATTGTCGAGAGACTGAACAAGAGAATGTCAATCACCTTGATTTGTTGCAGCTGAATGATTGAGAACATTATCTTTTTCCTAGTTCCATCATCATCTTCATTGATAATCTTGTTGATAAGAGGAATATCAAACTCACTAGAAAAATGATTACCATCCTCACAATGCCATTGGATCTTCCATGAAAATATTCACTTAAAGGAAAATAATCATCACCCTTAAGACTATCGATGCCATTAAGATCCTCACTTGGAGAAAAATTCTCATCATCTTCATCGATACCTTGAAAATCCTCATTTGGAGGAAAATCGTCATCAACATTGTGTCCACCATTGACATAATCATATTCACTTCTTTTAAAATCCCCACTTGAGGGAAATTATTTATCATCTTGCTTAGTGCCTTGAAAATCTTCATCAGTATCTTTAAAATCCTCACTTGGAGGAAAATCATCATCATTAACATTGCTTCCTTTGAATTCCCCACACAGGAAAGAGTGTCCACCAATTGTATAATCATCTTCACTACTTTGAAAATCTCCACTTGAGGGAAATTCTTCATCATCCTCATTACTGCCTTGAAAATCCTCACTTGGAGGAAAATGTTCATCATCCTCATCGATACCTTGAAAATCCTCACTTGAAGGAAAATCATCATCGCCAACATTGTTGCCTTTAAATTCTCCACTCGGGAAAGAGTGTCCACCATTGCCATAATCATCATCACTACTGTTAAAATCCCCACTTGAGGGAAATTCTTCATCATCCTCATTCGTGCCTTGGAAATCCCCACTTAGAGGAAAATCTTCATCAGTACCTTTAAAATCCTCACTTGGAGGAAAATCATCATCACCAACATTGCGACCTTTAAATTCCCCACTCAGGAAAGAGTGTCCACCATTGCCATAATCATATTCACTACTTTTAAAATTTCCACTTGAGGGAAATTCTTCATCATATTCATTGGTGCCTTGAAAATATTCATTGGTACCTTCAAAATCCTCACTTAGAGGAAAATTATTATCCTAATCATTTAAACTTTGATCATAGTCTCCACTTCGACCTACATTTTGATTATTTTCAATATTATTAAACTGTTGAATAGATTGGTGACCATCATATTCCTCCTCTTTATCATTGGTGCCTTCAAAGTCCTCTGATTTAGGACTTTCCCGAGGAACATGGTGAATAACATTGCTTGCACTATGATCAAACTTCTGACTATCTAAAAAATATGCCACCTCATTTACATTAGAAGTGTTCCCATCACATTTGCCAGTCCCAAAAGAAGAGGTATGCGAACAATTTGTTGATGCCTCATAAATAAAATCTTCTTTATTTGATGAAGCCNCCCTCCCCCAATTTTTTCCCTTTATTATTTTCCCTTCAAAATTAAAAACAAATTTTACTCTTTTATTTCCTTATTTACTTGTTAATTAAAATATTTTTCATGTTTGTTTATGTATCCCACATTCATTAAACTTAGTGATGATCCATATAATTTTTGGTATATATGTAGACAATCTTCTTCTTTTTTATTTATCCCACATTCTTTATACTTAACAATAATTTATATCATCTGTGTTATATACAAATAGTCTTGTTTTCTCCTTTTACATTGAATGAAATATTGGGCAACATTCATTAAATAATTTGGAGCAATCTACAAGGGAGAAACATCGAGAAGACATTCGAGGAGAATCTAGCATTTTAGAGATTAGTTATTTTTAAAATTCTTACCATTTATGTAAACAACATTTATAAGATCATCTTTGAATCACATAAGATTTTTTCATGCGAAAATTATAAAAAAATCACAACTTTTTTAAAAAACTGAAACCTTTTTCAAAGAAATTTTAACAAAATTCTTAGGATTTTTCAAAAAAAAAAAGGCAAATTTAGGTATAGTTTTTTTTTTAAATTACACTTTTTATTGGTTTTTTATGAAAAATTTATAGTTTTGGCCCATGGTGGCTAGTGGGCGGAATGCCTCTCCCATGCAAGACTGTGATTTTTCTTATGAGGGTGCTCGAGGCAATGCTCGACATCACCCCATCTCCCTGGTTGCCAAGCCACAACCTGTGTGGGGCTGAGGCTTAGCCGCAAGGGGGCTGGGGCGATGTCATGGATCATGCCAAAATTCACTGTGACCAAGGCATAGTCGCGTGGGTGCCACATGATCGTTCCTTGGTTGCGGTGGGGGCTGGGGCAATGCTTGACATTGCCACAGCCCCCGCAGAAAAGCTCAGGTGCGCCTAGGGTTTGGCTGCAGGGTTGGCCCCCCGCGACCAAGTCACAATCCTGTGGACTGTGAATTGGTCATGGGGGTATCTGGGGAGATTCCTGAGATCACATTATCCCCGTAATCCAAGGCTTGGTCCTGACATTTCCCTAGTGACTCCATGGGTGAAATTGTTTTTTAATTTTTTTAAACTTAGTTGTTATAGTCAATGTTTTTTTTTTAATTTATTGTAATGTAAAAGGCCTATTTTTTTTCATATAGGAAAAATGGAAGGAAAGAGATTATTTGTGAATTTATATGGATCACGACCTGCAATAATGGCATCGTAAATTTCAACTGGGACCTCCATGAATGTTAGGCAACAAATTGATAGCACAACACCTAAGCTGTTGAGGGAAATAAAGAATTAGAGAGTGGAAATCTGTGGAAGGTGAAAACAAACTGGAGTATTATTGTTTTGTTAAAGACAAGCAAGGAAACAATGGAGAATGTCTATATTTGTATTGTGACGATTTTGAACATGTGCAAGGAAATTATCAGGCACTTGGTTTGTTACGAGGTATATGTTTGGCTCCAAATACATATATTGTTTATGCACTCGTCAAACAAGCCAAGACTTATATCAAGATTAGATATTGTTTGAAATTGAGCAATTATAACAAGGATGAATGTTTTATAGAATTATGTGCATCCATCATTGATGACATTGAGAAAGGTAACGTACATTTATTTTTTATTTTTTATCCTTTATTATTTTTAGTATCATGTTAATTTTTTAATTATATTTAACATAGACATGTTGTATTTTATTTTTACAATATTTTTTTGAACGACTTTCACATATGTTAGTGGGGATTTACTCTACAGAGAAAAATATCATGGATGTCATCAATGCCTTTGATATTGAAAAGACACAAGAATGAAGGAAAAATAAACAAAAAATAACAGAGGTTGAAGCTACAAGAGTAGACAAAGAAGAACATGAAAGAAGAAAGAAAAGTCTTAATTCTATAAATACTAAAAAGGTTACATTTGAAAATGAGAAAACTCCAAATGAATATTTTGTTGAGATTAGTCCCCATGAGGTTATCATTCCTTCTCACAAAAATAATAAACAAGATAAACACAAAAAAGCGATAATCGAGGATGATTCCATTCCTATTGATTATAAATAAATTATTGATTTAGATGAAACCCATTTAAATCATAAGAGGAAGAAAACAAATGTTATTGATGATGAAGAAACCATTGTTAGCTATGGATATTATAATAAAATTCCTAAAGGTAGCAGAGAAATAATAACACCACGTGTTGATCTAGAGGATGGTATTATGAAAACAACACAAAATGTCATTCGAAATAGATTGGGGATGATAAACTTAGTTGATGATGGCCATACATTTCAATTGAATGTGGAACAACTTTATAAACCCACAAAATGGAAAGAAAAATATCAAATTAGAAAACCACATCACTTGTATATTCACAATTTGAAAGCATTTATTAGGTATAATCCATATGCACATGTGGTTGACTACCTAGTTCTTGTTGACCCAAGGGAAGTTCTTAGGAGGGATGAATTTGATAGATCAAAATGTTTTGACTACAAATATTATGTGATTGGAGGAAATCATTCTACAGAGGCTAGAAGAGAATTGATACAAGAATATCCTATTAATCCTCTTTTTGAGACAGTCAAATGCATAATTTATGTTGGTTTAATAGATTCAGAAGAAAAGTTATTGGCATGGGATCATAATACAGATAACAAGTACATAATGTCCATGAATTTCATTCGAAGGGTGAGATTTATCCATAGTGAGTTTCTGAAATATGTCATAGGGAGAGATCAAATGTTGATGCCAAGTTTCAGAAGCAATGTTGTATGCAAATAATCTTCCCAATTAATGATGAAAATGCAAAAGAAAAATAATGTGAAGGAAGTGATGTATTTAGAGTTGTGGATAGCTATTTTCAATTGAGATTTAGAACTAGACATGCATGGGATTTGATAGATGATATAATTAGCCTATGGGAAAATATTAGTATAAAAAACCAGAGAGTTAAGAAGGCTAAACCATTAATATGTGGCACAAGTAAGACAGGTCCTAAAATAAAAAATCTGCCAAAAGATATGACTATAACACCTTGGAGAACAATACAAGGAGTGAAGGATGAGAAACTTACCATAGCTCTATTATCACGTGTAAGGTCAAGTGAAATGAAAGTGGAAGAAATGTGTGATGAATTTAAAAAGTAAGTTTGTTGAGTTATTTTTATTTATGTTAGGACAATAATTTATTTATTTTTCAGTTTAACATATCAATGTTCTAAGTATTTTATTATATATATCATTATAACATTATTTATTTTGTATATTTAGTCACAAGGTGTATATGAGAATACAAGATGAAATGGTCAAGATGTTGAATGGAGAAATTTGGGATGATGTTAAACTCAACTATCTAGATTCAAGTTCTACAATTGTATTGAAACAATTTTTTGTTGCATTAAAAAATGTATGTTGATTTATTACATTCATATTATTCATTTGTAGGTTAATTTATTTCAATTTT
>JASDQU010099924.1:160902-173769 GCA_032191745.1 Picea mariana
TTTTTTAACCTTAAACCGTTATCTAATGGCTATGTATTGAAGATGCCGTCATATTCTCAGTCGTCCTCCAACATCAATGGGTCAGATTTATCGTTCATAACTTTCTTGCATTTATCAAGGCATCCGTTAACATGTTTACTTTTAACATTTACCTATCACATAAAAAAAATTTGCTGTAAGGATATATAATTACCACGTTTAATAATTAAATAGGATTAAACCGCGAAATCTAAAAAATTATCTCCAACTGTCAGCCCCGTTTTGGCGTTCACCAGCGCTATGTACCTTTTGGCGTTCACCAGCGCTATGTACCTTTTGGCGTTAGTGTTCTTCTTAAGACGCTTTGCTTGGTGGGTGGTATTGGGTATGACAATTAAAGTATTTATAAGTGAAATTATTTGTAAAAGTCACCTCGTGTGGTGCGTTGGTAGGGCGGATTTTGTAAAGACTTGACCGGTGGGGAGGTCCGGGGTTCGATCCTCATAGACTCCATAAAAAATTTTCTTAGCCCTATATTACTCAAACTTAACTAATATTTTATTAAACTAATTAACTTTATTAACTTAACTAATTAATTAATTTTATTAATTAGTTTAATAAAATATAATAATAAATATAATAAATAAATAATATATAAAGTTAATTAGTTTAATAGTTTAATTATTTTTACTTAATTTATTAATTAAACTTTATTAATTTCCTAAATTTATAATTTATTAGTTTATTAATATTTATTCCTATATATTATTTATTTATTATATATTTTTTTTGAAATTGATATCGTAAAGAAAAGAGTAATAAATACAATTATTTGCTAAATAATATTAAAATGGACTTACTCAGCTACGTGCATTTTGCATGCGCTCCACGTGTTAGTCCGCCTCCTTCTCGGCAGGCTCGCTGCTCGGATCCTTCGCAAATGCTTGTCTCCCTCGCAATGCTTTTTCATTTTGTAACATGGGCGCTCCTCCCATTCATTCTGTTCACTTCCATTGGCATCCATTTTCTCCGAGCTTTGGTTGGTCATGGATTGTTGTCTGTGCAGGAAAGAGAGAAGTCGATGAGGATCCGGAACCGTTCCTCAAGCTTTGTGTTTTCCGTGTGAGGGTCATGTGAAAAGAAGGCAGGGGATCGTATATTCACAGATGAAGTAGAGGATGAGGAGGAGAATTTTTCTCTTCCAATGGTGGCAGCTGCCAAGCTTTGCAAAGTACTTCAGGAAGTTGATGCAGTTTGTAGGAGACATGACCATCAATTCTCGGCATCAAACTGTCTGCCCGTGGGAGCTCCTCAGCTCCATCGGCAACAATGAGGTCGCTTGTTATTCCCGTCATTACCAAACGACTTTCCCGTTCTTCAACGACTAGCGGGAAGTCCATGCTACATTCCTGCTACTGCGGCTACCTGGAGATCCCACTCTATCATCCGCTTCATAGCTTAGAGTTTCGAAATGTTTGTTCGAATGGGATATTTTCAGGCGGGAATAATCTGTACGAAGAGAGCAGGGTTTGTAAAATGGGGGGTTTTCAGAGCAGTTTCAATGGAGGCCATAGCGACTGGGAAAACAACCGACGAGGATGAGGAGCAAGTAGATTCTTCCGAGGGTTTGCCGGATAATTTGTATAGGAGGATATCAATGCTTGGAGATCCAAAGTACAGTGCAGTGGCAGTGTAGGTAGGGTGGATTAAGGAAGGCAAAAAAAACGACCCAAGAATTGGGATTTAAGACGGATGGCCATGGAACTCCGAAAGCATTCTCGACATAAGCACGCTTTGGAGGTATTTTCCATTGCTTTCTATATTTTTTTCCATTACCCCAATCTTTTATATTGTTATATCAGCTTTCAAACCACTAGATTTTAGAGTAATTGCAAAGACTTTATGTCAAGAAAAGAGCCAGAAAATGCAGGAAAGTTATAGCCAACAGGGACTAAGATCACTAAAGAGGTCGATGGAGTATTAAGCCACTGAATTATCAGAAATGACACGGAAAACAGGGTCGAAACGAGAAACGTGGAGTCTAATTTCTAATGCTTTGAGGAGAAAAAACATTCAAGGGTTTTGGTCCAGGGGGTAGGGTTTAGGCCAACCTAAAAGCCCAAGGAATGATAATACTTACATTTTAAGTATCATCAAATAGTTTTGTTTTCCAAATCATTCAATTTGCCGCAAACACGTCCATGTTTGTGTCTGTGAGGATGCTTTTGATATGGGATTGCTTGAGATTGTTAAGGGTTGAAGACCTACTAATGAAGATTACAACTGGTGAAAGGAAATTGTGTTTTGATAGTGGAGCATTAGTCCTGAAAATAGCTAAGAAAGTGTGGATGGAACCAATAGAATGTAACTGGAAATTTTTACAATATTATCAACAACAACCGAATATAGTTTTTCTTTTAGAATGTACTACTTGCCATGTTTCATTTATTATAAACTTTTCTTCGTTAAGTATTCCTTGTGGTTTTCTTCCCATTGATATTTTTGCTTCTAAATCCCTAGTTCTCAGTACAATCTCAATATTTCCCTTAAATCCCATTGTCCAATTAATTACCAATAATTATTTGCTTGTTTTACTTTGGTAATTTCGTATTGCATTTATTTATTTTATTTTTATTTTTATTAAAGTTTCTATGTTTTGTGTGTAGGTTAAGCGTGTCTGGAGTTTTGGCCCTTAAGGCCCAATTTTTTTTTATTCACCCTAATACATTTATTTAGGGATTTACTATAACTAAACCCCTTATTTAGGCCCTTGGTTCCAGATTTGAACCAGGGCTCTGATACCAAATGTAGGAGATGTATTTAATTTAACATCTAGTAATTCTACAACAAGACAATAATTTCTACCGGTTCATGAAAGTTCAATAATTCCAAAATATTTTAACCCGTATGCATGTAATTTTAACAATGAATAATAAATTTAATAACAAATTAATACAAAAACAATGCATAATTCTAAATGAATACCTGAACCTGATTCTATTATCCCTCCGTCTGTCCACAGCTTGCCTCCTTGATCGCTTCTGAACACTGCCCAAAACCGTTCCTCCCTGCCAACTAGGTAGCTCCCTAGCTTTAGAATATCAACGGATATCCTGGCCCCCGTGCCCAAAACCCCTAGCAACTCCAATGCACTGTATCATTCCTACTCCACAACTTCACTCTCTCCACAAATCCAGAGCTCCCCCCCCAAAATTCATTCCCCCAAACCTCCATAGAAAATCTCCCGTCCAACTCCTTCCCTTCCTTATCCCTCCTTCACTGACTTCCCTGCTCATTTACTCCCTACCTAACCCATTTATTACCCCTTATCCCTTCCCGTTAATGCCCCTTATCCACTTTCTTTAATATCTTATCCTTCCACAATTAATAACTTATCCCCTTGTTGTGTACGTGACCTTTCAATTTAATTAAATAACTTATTAATTTATTAAATTTAATACTCATGTTTTTAAATGCAATTGGTAGTTTAACTAATCAATTAATTAATTAAATTGCAACCATTAGTTAATCAATAATTATTTCATTAGTTTTATTATACCTATCATGTTTAATTAATATCATATTAAGACGATTAATCCCCTAATTAAATTTTTACTTAATAATCCTTCACATTTGTTCAACTAGGGTTGTTACATGTATGTGGTTTTTGTAGATTTTTGTAAAGTGTTTAAGCAAATCTCACATGTACAATAATTGAAAGCCAACTTTTTATGGCCACCCCATCCCGTTATAAGGCATTTTGGTAAGAAACCTTTTATTGATTTTGAGGATAGATGTGATATTATTTTATGTAGTGACGGGTCACAATTCCCAGGTGAAAAAAGACACCTTATGAAAGGTGTATTTATGCAAAGCTTGAAACTTCTTAGCTATCAAATCATGGTGAAGATTTTGTTTTGAGAAATCAATCATGGTCAAGTTTTTTTTTTAGAAATTAATTTTTTTGTGAGTTAAAGACACTGATTTTGTACCATAGATCTTAAGGGAAAGTTAAAACATAGGGGATTCTAGTTACACAACACCATTTTATTTATGAAGGAAAATAATTGGAGGATTTTCCCAACAATTTGATTTTGTCACATATGCAATGATTCAATGTTAAACTCTTCTATGTGCCTACATAGGGGAGTAATGGGGATAGGGTGTCATCATATTCAAAGACGATGAGTATGATCTAAGAAATATTCTCAAACAATTTAGCTCCTTATTTGTGGAGAAATTGATGATGTTCCAGTTCTAAATGGTTACATTTAAGGATGAGTTTGATATAGGACAACTTCTCAAACCATTTACCTCCTTGTTTTTTGAGAAATTGTTGAGGTTCAAGTCGTAGAGATCCCTTACGTGAAAGTTCATGATTACTTTTCTTCATATAAATAATAAATCTGTATCATTGATTTTTCATTTTAATGTGTTTTGACCTAGGACAACAAACCTATATCAAACATATATTAGTGGATCTACTCTAAGTGGACCAAAAACTTGTGGGGCCATGGTTTGGGAGAGGAGCATATCTCTTCATTACTCCATGGTTCTTGAATTTCCATCCCTACATTATGATTGTATCTAAAATATAGGTATGGGCTTGTCTCCCAAATTTGTCACTTTGTTACTGGCATGCTTTAGAGAGCTTAAAGATGTTAGAAATTCTTTGGAAATATTTATATAGGTAGATTTTGAGGAGGTTCACTTGGGGATTTTTACTTATGCTCAAATTCAAGTGAAGATTGATCTTAGTAACAATTCTCCAAAGAATATACATATTTCAAACAAGACAAAGTTGAATAAACTCAAATCTTGTATTATGAAAATAAACATTTAGTTGTAGCATATGTCATAAAATAGGCCATCTACATGAATCTTGTCTTTAAGCTAGAGTACTTAAAAAATAGGAAAAAGAGTCATCCTTATGAATCTAAAAGTTAGTGGCAATGTAAGATACCACTTTAAAATGCTAAAAATGATCTGAGTATAGAATATTTTCCTTCACAAGAGGTATAATACATTAATAAAGAAGATTCACAAGAGGTATAATGTATTAAGAAAGAAGAATTAGAGGAAGAAGTAAGTTATCCAAAGTTCAAGAAGAAGTAATGATTTTCAAAATTCGCTTTTCTAGGGTGCTAGTTATGAATAAAACTCCACCAAAAAAGATAAAATGAACTCAAAATATCTACTTTTTTTTTGTTTGCTAGTTTGTCCGTGACATCATGGACTAGCCCGTGGTTGAGAAATCGCAACTCAGGGGCATCTAAGTCGTTAAAATCACCCGAGGATCACACCTGACGTGAGCCACACCAACCCTTAACATGGATGGATTTTTTTTCCCCGCAGGTTTTGAACTGACGACTTTAACCTCACGGAGTGCCTTAATAATACATTACATCACCAACTATCCTACACCTTATGATACACATCACTCTCAAGGATCATACTGCTTAAAAACATATCCAAATTTTACTGACTTTAATGTTTTTTCAACAATTTCAAGCTTTATTTTGATTTAGTGTTTTAAACATTTGATGATATGGATCATCTTAAACTGGGTTAAAATATCAAATAGAATTATAACTTTCAACAAAATTGCTATGAAATTTAAGAAAAAAATTAATGGAATAGACTTTTCTAACTAACCTACTTTTAAATTTTTCAAAAATTCTTTACATAATAAAAATAAATTAAAAAATAGTAAATATTAAATATATCTAAATAATGTGTATATTGTTTAATTAAAGTAATACTATAAATAAATTTATAATTGAATTTAATTTTTAAATATTTGAGGGTGAGTGCAAGTTAATGATGGTCTCTCCTGATGCAAATGAAAACATGGAGAAACAACAATCTCTTAACTTGGAGGGATTATTCAAGGTAGTTTTACAATGAATTTTAATATGGTGTAAAAAGATGAAATTTAGGAAATTGAATTAGCTTTCCCCAAAATATAATTTTTATTTATAGAAATTGTGAATAACTTGTAAAATTAGAGTTTTATTTTCCTAGGAAAATATAAGATATATGTCTCCATTAGTGCATGTGTTCAGTACCTTAACCATTAAATTTCCTTAGAAAAAAATTGTATAATTGTATAGAACCCATTGTTCTAGTATAGTGTATTTTTTCAAAATTTATAATATATATATATATGAAAGATAATATATCCTTGAAATTACAGTGCTTTCACAGACTACCAGGGTCTTAACATTATCAAATATTGTTTTTTAGAATTTAAACATCATTCTCTTGTAGTGTGACATATCACTTATTTTAAAAATTATTAAGCTGAAAAAATGTTATAGCAAAAATAAAAGAGGTACATGTATTTTAGGATTTTGTTATATATCAAGACAAAAATAGATTAAAAATAGTAAACAATATTCATTTTTTAAAAAACTTAAATATTTGGAATAGATGCTCTATTTGTGTCTATAGTTTCATCAACAATGGATTTGTGTAGCCTATAGAAAAATTATGTCGAAAACAAAGATATAGAGAGGTATTCATAAAAAAGAGAGGTTTTAATGTGTTTTCAGAGCAAACCACTAAGTCTTTCATCCCAAAACTAAATCTGAGGAAACCAACTCAACGCATGTGTATGCTATAGTTGTCATCCCACCCCCCAAAAAAAATTTGAATTGGAACTAATGTGCATGCGCACTAGGAACACACACACACTCTAGGAACACACACACGCTTTACGAACACTCACATGCTCTAGGAATGTGCATGCACTCTAGAAACACATAAGCACTCTAAGAATGCACACACACTCTAATGTCGTTTTTTCTATTTGTTTCCTCCTTTGTGTTAAATCCTCTCTTGCACCAAACTCTCATACCCACCTCCCCTTGTTTGACCTATCTACCCCACTTCTTACCCCTCCCATTTGTGCCACCTATATCCATCCACCTTCCCCCTCTTATAATGAACCCCAAATTTGCCAATAATAATAAAAAAAATTAATTAGGGCTCTTAGAGTTGATCATTCGTCTTCAAAACCCTTCATGCATTTATTAATTGTACTACAAAATAATCCTAATGCTTATTTTTCCTTCCGTAACTTACATTTACCATTTCCTGTCATAGGTGCAAGTTATATATATATATACCTCGATCCTATCCTCGACAAAAGGGTGAAAGAGTAACTTAATAACTAACCATTAAATTCACTTTGGGATTTCCATCCTACTTGTGAAAAACAATGATATAAACACTTAGAACTCCCATTCTATTTGTGTAAAACAATGATATAAATACTTCAAACTTCCATTCTATTTGTATAAATAAATTATATATATAATGAATGTATTGACTAAACCATAGGTCGTATGTGAAAGGTATTCATTAACCGAGTTGTTATTAACGTGACACCAGTATGTATAATTGTTAAAGCTCTATATGGTTGTGACTAGACAGTTGGTGCAGGCTGCTCGTTTCTTGTCGTTTACCATTCCCCTTTAAATTAACCCTGGCACCAGGGCTAACGAATCCGACAGTAAGAGTAAAACCCTAACTAAACTGAAAGAAAGACTAAACTGTAAGCCTAAACAAACTGTCATTGCATTCTCCATAAATTGATGTGAGGTCGACAAAGATACGACTATCATGGCTTAATTAAACCCTACCCAAGATATTTATGGCGTTCTATAATGTACTCCCTAGGGACCATCGCTCGCCCAATGTGCCCATTGTATTCCTACCACCTCACTCTAATCACATGGCCGAGCTACATCTCATCACTATCACCATTGATCTATTCGGTGGGGTTTCCTAAGGCTATTGTTTCATTCCTTACCTATGGCTCTGTGTAATTTCATAGAAAAATCGCTCTGTGTTAGTTTCTATAACATTGCTCTGTGTGTAACCCCAACGACGAGGAGGCTTCCTGTTCTGTGCAAGCTTGGAGATGTTTGTGTCCTTTTGGTTCCTCTTTCATCGGGTAAGATCTTCAAATCCTATTTCTTAGACTACTGTACAAAAAGAAAGAGTTAGTCACAACTTAAGTTGTCTCTGTAATCTGATTTTTTTCTTGCACTGTTGTTGGTTGAAAGTCTCCCTTCTCGTTAAATCTTAGCTCTCTCTGGAATATTTCCCTAAAGCATGGATAGATATATAAGATCTACAGTGGTGTGGGCTTGTGATTTTATCCCTTCCATGAGGTGTTCATTCACTTTCCAGAATCCATTATCTTGTAAAGTCTTATACACAAGTGGTTTTTCAGTTATTGAATCAGGAATAGTCCCAAAATGTATTAGGGACCTGTCCGTAAGAAAAATACCTTGAGTCGTTTCCTTTTCTCTATAACCTACTACTTTTTTGGGAGTTTCTTGCGGCATACCTATCTCTGTAAAACCAATGGTTAAACCCTACCATAGTGACCCCTAAAGAGTTCAACACCAAGTAATCCGGTATGCTAAAGTTCTTTGTCATAGCTCATAATTTCTTTAGCGAGGGTTCGCCATCAAGGCAAGGACTCGATCTTCGCTACTTAAAATTACTCCTTTAAATGGTTGTCCCCTACTATATTCTCTGTAGATATGGTTTACTCTTTCCCTTTTTACTCTGTTTGGTTTAGCCTTGAATATTAGAGTTATTGGCTTCTTGTGTCTGACTCACTGTGGGAACCTTACATTTTAGATTTTAAAGATGTGAAGTGGTAAATCAAAACTCTATGGTTGTGGTGAGGGTTTTATTTATTGTTGAATACGGTTCTTTTTTAATCAAGGATTACTCCATTTACCCTGTGGATGTACGTACATAGACAAAAGGATTATGATTACCACTATATGGTATTATTCTAGAACTTAATAATTCTTAAAATAATTACCCTTACTCTTCGTTCGAAATCCGGTAATTCATATGTCTAATTTCACCTCCTCTGTATGAAAGGAGGGATGAAGATTTAAATACTAGAACTCTTTTATGATCTTTCTATTCTTTGTCATCGATCTGTAGTTTTATTTTATTATATTTATGAGGGAAAAAATCTCGTAGAATTATCTGTAGTCTGAATTCTGGTAATTTCCGTGGGGCACGTTTTAATCCATGCGTTCTTGATAATTCTGGTTTACGAATGCTTCCTATTATTTATTTTCTGAAATGTTTGGTTAAAGATTTGGTTACCAACATCTAATGATGGGACCCTTATTTTCTGCGAGGTTACGCATTAGGAAACCTTGGTCCAGTCCTCCCCTTTGGGCCTGTGGACGATTCCCTCATCGATGCAAATGGAGAAAACATGCATATATTCCCCAGGTCAGAAGTTAAGTGAAGTCCATATTTTAAATCTATGGTATTTTCATTTCGTAAAAGAATTATCCTAGTAATTATTCTGTATTCAATGTTTAACTTTGTTGACTTCCATCTTATACTAATCATAAACTCTCGATTTTTCTTGCAGGACTTTCAATCATTCACAGATTCTAAATCCAGGACAGTGCATTTGTGCAAAAAGGTACTCGGGTTCCAACTTGCAGTGTTTCAATCATTAACCTCAGGTTCTATTGTAAAGACACGGTTCTACCCTAGGAAAATATTATCATGGAATATTTATACCAGGCCCCTATAGACAGTTGGTTATTTGTATTTGTAACCATTTAAAGAAGAAGAGAGAGGAAACCCCATATTGAAATGAGATTTCACTATTTGAGAGTTATAATTGTAGTGTTATGAAGAGTTGAAGACTCATTTAAGTATTGGTCCGACTCTGGAATATGAAACATGTTTTATGTATTTACATTACCAAACCTTTGCCTCTGCGTTATTGTAATGAAACAAGACTGTAACTATTTGCTCCAATTATATAGTCAGTTTTAATGGGAAAACTCGAATCTCAAGTTATGAATTAGTCAATTATTGTTTTTGTATATTAGATATTTATATACTCAGAAACCCTGTATAGGCAGAAACATATATTCATATAGATTTATATTCTGGAAATCACTTCGTACTTGATTGGGTAGTTGTACAGTTAGATAGTTTTGGAGAAAATATCCATATATATATATATATATATATATATATATAACTCTACAGCTATAGTATAGTTTATGATTATCATAGTAATCCTGCTATTCTATGTAGATTTACTGCAACTTATAAAGATATACATAGAAATTCCTATAGATCTGTACTTACTAAAATTCTATAATAAGTCTTTAGTATATTCATACTTAAATCTGCATTCATAATTGAGGTTCTGAGAGTACGTCACGTGAATATGAAACTTTCACCTAACCTCTATCATACACAGTAGCTCTCTAAATCAAATTTACTAAATCAAGTCAACTGTAAAATATTTTCCATAATTCATTTCATTCTACCAACACAAGTAGATGTATTTTATCAACCATAAAACAGTAGGACCTTCATCCAGAAATAAGTAAAATGTATGCTATCAACTATTTAATCAACATGACTTCAACGAGGGAAGAGTAGATGGACATATCTGAGTAAAGTGTTGAAACAACAAACGGAACAACAAAGTTCCACCCAACCATAGAACGCGGAAACCAATCTACTTGTTCCGTTCACCCCCTAGCCTGACCATCAATCCATGAGAGCGGAATCCAAACTCCTCCTCAACTATCATACTCTTCCAGAATCAGAAAAATTCTCCTTGCCTCACACTCAAAAAACCAGTGCTCATAAAAACAAGTGATATTCCCCTCCTTATCATACTAGGCAACGTCCTGCCTCCTCCCATATGATATAAATGCAAAAACATCTTGTGCCTAGGTCTTTTCCCCTTGGGAATTTTTGCAGCTTTACAAATCCCTGATTTTCAGGGGCTGCCAATGACCGAATTCCTAAATTTCCACTTGTAGAATTCAGCCCTGAAGTCGTTCAAACATGTTCCCGACTCATGGAGTCATGGTCAGTTGATTTCAACCTGGTTGTTCCATTTCTCTCTCAGCAATAAATATAGAAATATTTGTTTCTTACAAGATTCGTAATCAAAGAGTTGGTTGGGAAAATCAAATCTTTTCCCAACGGTCGCAATAATAAATTACAATTAACTAAATTCCAAATTTGGAATTGCCATAAATGGCAATAATTTTCCAATTTTAGATTTACTAAAATTGGAAATAAATTCCTAAGTATTTTCAGACTTCAATAATAATTTATTTTTGGGGAATATTACATCCTTTCCCCCTTCGGTATAACACTATTCTCAGTGTTTGTTCCTTTCTCGAAACAGGGTTGGATGAGATTTCTGCAAATATCACTCCAATTCCCAAGTGGCCTCCTCAGGGATAAAGTGCTTCCATTGTACTTTTACCTGGGCAGCGGCTCTATTCCGTAGTGTTATTTCTCTCCTGTCTAGAATGCGCAGAGGTTCCTCTTGGAACTCGCCTTTTGGTTCCACCTGCAACATGTTCCAATCAATCATGTGAGTAGGATCATGAACATAATTTTTTAACAAAGAAATATGAAATACATTATGAATTTTCAGATTTGCAGGAAGTGCAAGTCGATATGCCATGGGTCCAATTCAAGATAAGATCTTGAAAGGGCCATAAAACCTGGGCGCCAACTTGGAACAATTTCCTAGCTTTAGTGAACTTCTTATGGCTTTGAGTTTTAAATAAACGTGGTCTCCAACTTGAAATTCCTGGTGTCTTCTTTTAAGGTCTGCATAACTCTTTTGTCTATCATGTGCCTCCTTTAAATTCTGTTGTACTTTTATTATCGTATTCTCCATTTCCTGGAGCATTTCTGGTACGACCATGATTCTGTCAACTGGGTTGTCCCAACTAATCGGATATGTACACTTTCTGTCGTACGGTACTTCGAAGGGGATCATCTTAGCCGATGTCTGGTAACCATTATTGTATGCAAATTCTACCAAGTGCAGGTAGTCTTCCCACTTACCCAATTTCATCCTTACGTACATTCATAGAATATCTTCCACGATTTGGTTTGTTCGTTCAGTCTGCCCATCCGTTTGTGAATGGTAGCTCGTGCTGAAATTCAAGTTAGTATTTAACCCTGCAAACAATTCTTTCCAAAATGTAGATGTGAATTTTATGTCTCTATCCAAAATCACCATTTTAGGAATACCATGCAGTATAAAAATTTCTTTCATGAATATTTCAGCGATGTTAATAGCTTTTTATGTAGATTCTAATAGTCCCGAAATGTATTAGGGATTATTTTGTAAGAAAAATACCCTCAGTCATTTCCTTTGCTCTATAACCTACTACTTTTTTGAGAGTTCTCACTTCATACTTATCGCTGTAAAACCAGTGGTTAAACCCTACCATAGTGACCCCTAAAGAGTTCAACACCAAGTAATCAGGTATGCTAAATTTCTTTGTCATAACTCATAATTTTTTTTACGAAGGTTCGCCATCAAGGCAAGGGCTCGGTCTTCGCTACTTAAACTTACTCCTTTAAATGGTTGTCCCCGACTATGTTCTCTGTAGATATGGTTTATTCTTTCCCTTTTACTCTGTTTGGTTTGGCCTTGAATCTTCAAGTTATTGGCTTCTTGTGTCTGACTCACTGTGGGAACCTTACATTTTCGATTTTAAAGATGTGAAGTGGTAAATCAAAACTCTGTGGTTGTGGTGAGGGTTTTCTTTATTGTTGTATACGATTCTTTTTTAATCAATGATTACTCCATTTAACCTAGTCGTGGTTGTACATGAATAGACACAAGGATTAAGATTCCCACTATATGGTATTATTCCATAACTTAATAATTCTTAAAATAATTACCCTTACTCTCCATTCGAAATCCGGTAATTCATATGTCTAATTTCACCTCGTCCGTATGAAAGGAGGGACGAAGATTTAGATTCCAAAACTTTGTTATGATCTTGATATTCTTTTTCATCGATCTGTAGTTTTATTTTCTTATAT
>JASDQU010099924.1:180635-198363 GCA_032191745.1 Picea mariana
ATAACCTAATATTTAACCAAATAGATTTAATCTGATCATTACAAGTCGAATTTGACAACTAAAGCATTATTTGGTAGTCTGTAGGTGAAAATCACAGATTCAGAAATCTATTTTTGATGACTAGGAGATTTTCTGTCAAGAGTTATTGTGCCATTTGGTGTTATTTCCTCACCACATGTCTTTAAAACTTCATGAGAAAGATATTATAGCTTCTCCTAATTATTATCCATCATTTGACACCTTTCCCACGTGTTCAGGAATTAAAAAATCGCCATTTGGGCAGAAAGAAGACATTTCTGGACTCTTCTGCACTTTCACCAGCTCTTTTGTCCTGAATCTGCCCCTTTAGCTGGTGAAAAGGAAATCTTTCAACAATTAACTAGCAGATTTCAAAACCAATGGGTTGGTGAAAACGCAAATTTTTTAATGAAAACTGCCTTGGGAAAAATCGAATTTCTGAGCCGTGGAGAGTCCCTTTTACATGCTTGAATAATCGATTGACATATAGAAATCCTAAGATTTCCAATGGTACTTTCAGATCTGTTTTTAGAGCTTGGGAATGTAGTCAAAAGTCCTCCACAAGATGAGGCATCATTTTTCAAACAAATTTCAGAATGAATTATTTGATCGCTAATAGATGGAGTCAAATAAAAAAGATCTTAGAGAAGTTATCTCCTTAGGGGTGTAATCCCTTTTACTTCTCTTGACAAACCCTAATATAATGAATGAGATGAAGGAATAAAATGGTGAAGACTATGGTGGGGGTGTATGCCCTTATACTTCCCACCTAGCTCCTAGCATAACAATACTTGACTTGAATAAAATGATAGAAAGAGATTAAAAACCATACCAAGATCAAGATAAATGCTAATAAAATCCACCACAAGAGTGAGAAATCATTATACAAGCCTAGAGCTAGAATTTCATCAACCATTCACCAATGAATAACCATAAACAAGTTCACAAGAGATGAAAAGATCCAAGGGGGGAGAAAATTTCAGACCAAGTCCTCTCACAAGAGGGAGAGTTATGTTTAAAATAATATCTTATGATCTTTATTTATACTAAATGTAGCTACAATAGTTTGTCCACAAAATAAGGAGTAAACAAAAAGATTAGGGGTCAATAACCCTAATCTTCCCCCCTTAACAAATTAATATTAAACAATTCACTTAAGATTTCACTTTTCGCACAAATTAAACCCTAATTTAGAAGGGTGTCACCCCTTTAGGGCGCGTTTTTCCACTTTGAGGAAGTCGTTGATGTTGGAGAAGCATAGACATGCCTCCAAAGGCCATGTGCCAAGCATCTAGGCACTCATATCATGGTGAAGACCCTCTTCCCCTCAAAACGTCCATGTGTCAAAGAGTGGCATCTCACCACCATGCCCTAGTCCCCAAGATCATGATGTCAAGCTCAAAAGTGGAACATTTTTTCCCTCTTGGGAAAATCGTTTGGCAAGTAGGGGGTGGGATAGGTTTTCCAAGTCATCATCAAGGCTATCCAAATATGATCTCTCTCATCTGACATGTGGGCTCCTGGCATCCAACCTGTGAGCTTGTAGCCCCATGGAAGCCCAAGCTAGGCTTGTTCTCTCAAAATTGTCCCCCATCTAGGTACTGCAAAGACAAATGAGCACGTCCTCCAGGGATATCAAGTCATAACATCATGATAAGTGAATCCAATCAATAAATAATCCATCTAAACATGTGCATCAAATATCACTATATCAAACAATTAAAATCTCAAAGAAACTATGCGACTTGTCAAGCTTAAATATGGGAGGGTTGACGAGGTGTTCTATTGGGTAGATCTTTCCCTAGGTCAAGGAGAGATTCCAATAGGTCCCTCTCTAATCCATTTAAAGTGATCATGACATACAAGGGATCGTAGTGTCTCATTCATGGGTGCCTTTGTAGAGGGTTTGTGGTACCTTAGTCTGTAATGCAATTTTTCCAAGCCCATTAATTGCCTTTTATCTTTCTTTCTTTATATTTTCTTTCATAATAGCACAAGGAGAGATTGAAGGTCATTTCCTTGGCATGGTGACCAGGTGGTGGCAATGTCACCCAAAAAAAACTTATGGAACTGAGAAGGTTGGCTCGTGATGAGACCCCCTTTCTCTTAGCCATGCAACTGAGAGTCATTTCCCTGGTTTGGTGACCAGATGATGACAATGTCATAAAACTAGATATCCACGGATGTGATAAGTTACCTCGTGATGAGACCTCCTATCCTTCAACCAACCTTTCAATCATTTCTTTATTATATTATGGATCCCCTTTATTTCAAAGATAAGTGTTTCATTTCTTTCTTGGGTGATCCCTGGGCGAAGCATCTAGAAGGTTTATATAATGCTTTTATATTTTACCCAACACCAACCCCTCTGGGTCTTTAGCCCCTTCTTCCCATAGAATGAGGGACAACCTCTTCTTGGGTCAATACATGCTAAAATTCCAAGAGATAAGGAAATGGAGGGGAATAATGATGTAAAGTGGTAAGTATGGTCGGGAATGGTACGATGGATCATTAAGGGAGTTCCCAGTAGCAAACCCGTCCCTAAGGAAAACCACTTACTAGGGTACAATGTCAACCACCAAGGTGAAGCAGGGAAAAAGGTATAATGTCCAAGCACATATCATGAAATCTAGAGCAATCTAACATACAACATAATCAAATGGATTAAATATTGAAATGATTCTCACCATAATATTGACTTGTACCTCATGGAGCAAGGCCCACTACCCTCTGGAAGCCAACTAGTGTGGTGGATGCCATCTGTAAACCTGTGACCATATGTGGTGGTGAGTGGGTTTTTTATATGTGCAAAAGGGTATTGTTGGTCATGTAGTCTCTCAACACTCCATATATGAAACTTGAGGGCCTCAAGACATAATCTCCTTAGTTATACACAAAATGGGGATAACATTACTCAAGAGGTGAATATTTTACTCTAACAACATATATAGATGTAGATTGGGCAGGCATTGTTGATGACAGAAAAAGTACAAGTGGAGGAGAATTATTTCTAGGAAATAGTCTAGTGTCTTGGTTGAGTAAGAAACAGTCTTCAGTCTTTCTATCCACAATAGAAGTTGGGTATATTGTAGCAGCAACATGTTGCACACATGTTCTATGGATGAAGAAAACACTACAAGATATCAAGGTAGAATATGATCAACCAATCTCAATCATCTGTGAAAACACAAGTGCAATCAACATTTCAAATAATTGTGTTATGCACTCAAAGACGAAGCATATTCCCATCAAGTACCACTTCCTAAGAGAACATGTATCTAAACTAAGTGTAAAGCTAGAATATATTGCCACCATGGAACAAGTTGTAGATATTTTTACGAAACCTCTTCCTAGAAAAAAAACATTTGAATATCTTGGAAAGAAGTTGGGAGTGATATCTCGCTCATTTCATCAATAAAGAAGCATAGCTTAGGGGGAGCATGCATTTTCCATTGATGTCAAAGTGGTAGAATTGCAGAAAGGGGGTGAGTTGAAAACAGAGGGAGGAGAATAACAAATAGTGGGGGATTTGCAGACAAGGGAGAATCCTTTCTATTTCTAGAGGATTGCGTGTTTTTGAGTACAGGGTTGTCATCAATGACAAAGGGGGAGATTGTTGAATAAATTATTGTCATTGATGTCAAAGGTAAGTAAGTATTCACATATAAATATTCAAAGGAAATATGACTTTAATAAATACAAAAGTGGATGTGGATTATAAATGAAGTTATGTGAAAGTGGATTAGAAATGAAGTTACTTAAAAGTGGAGTAAAACACGAAAGTGGATTAGAAATGAAGTTACATAAAAGTGGATTAAACATGAAAGTGGATTAAAAAAGGTAAAAGTGAAAGTGGAGAAAAAGTGAACATGGTATTTGCATATGGTTTTAAAACCCATGGTGGTATTTTACCCATCGTATGTTGAAAAATAAATAAATAAATAAAAAAGGGGGAAATTAATTATTTATTTAATAATAGTCGTGTCTTTTCAAATGAACATGACTTTTCGTGTCTTATGCATATTATATTAGGAGTGATGATTGAATATCATTCAAGGAGCGACAATTAAATATTAGTGAAGATCATATATGGTGTTCTAGCAAATAGATCTGGCGTTATAGCAAGAAAAATTTTCAAAGGAAGATCTAAGGAAAAAGTAGAAGAAGAAGCAAGAAGATCTGGTGAAGGTAGAGATAAAGCAGAAGAAGTGAGCGCAGATCTGATCTAGAAAAAGTAGAAGTAACGATCATAGAGAAGATTTGGTAAAGATAGAAGCATCAAACAGACTAGTGAAGGAAATGCATATGAAGAAATTGCAAGAAGGTTGGTTCCTAAAAAAAAACAATTGTGTGGATTGGTGTCTCCATTAAGTCGGTGCCTACAAACAACAGAGGGTATTAGTGTCTCCATTAGGTTGATGCTTACAAACAACAAAGGGGATCAATGCCTCTAGTAGATCGGTGCCTACAAACAACAGAGGGGATTGGTGTCTCTAGTAGGTTGGTGCCTAAAAACAACAGTTAGTATTGGTGTCAATTGTAGGTTGGTACCTACAAACATTTGTAACCATATGTTGGTGCCTATAAATTTATAAAAATAATTTTTTGTGGTTTTCTCCCGAAATGGTTTCCACATTAACTATTGTATCTTCTAGTTGTTACATTTATGTGATTTCTTCATTATTGTTTATGAATGTTAAAAAATAAAATATATCCTTAAAATGATTCACCCCCCCCCCCTCTCAGTATAAGTGTTTTCTCAACAATCCTAACTCTGTTGACAAATTTAGGCCAATCTTGTTGTGTAATGTTATTTACAAGATTATAACTAAGATAATTGCTAATCAACTCAAACCCATCATGAACAAAATTATCTCTCCAAGGAAAGGGGGGTATGTGGAAGGAAGGAAGATCTTATATTGAAGCATATCAACTCATGAATCCATCCATTCTCTAAAATCCACCAAATTTCCTGGTATGTTAATTAATTTTGATATGTTGAAAGAATATGATAAACTCAATTGGGAGTTTCTTAAGAAGATGCTTATCTCTTTTGGATTCTATAAGGAATGGATATCCTAGGTAATAAAAGTGATCTCCAATTTCTTCTTTTCCATCCTTTTTTATTGTTCTCCCCTTTTTCCTTTTCTTTCCATTCTGGGTTTTGAAGCAATGGGAAGAAGCTTGAAATCTACCTTCAATGAGAAATGGAAAAAAAGAATTAGGATTCACCCTAACTTGGATCCCATTTCTCATTTTCAATTCATGAATGATACTATGCTTATGGGGAATTCGTCTATCAAAGAGGTATGGGCCCCTAAGTATAGTTTGTACACTTTCATGCAAGCATCTGAGGCTATGATTAACTAGGATAAATCTCAATTTTTTTTCCCTAACACCCCTTTGAGAATCCAAACAAACATTACCACAATTATTGGTTTTCAAATTTCCCTTCCATCCAAGTACCTAGGGGATCCTCTTATATATAATGTGTTGAGGAAAATATCTTGGTAGGACCTCCTCTCCAAGCTTGAAAACAAATTTACCAATTGGACCTTTAGATTCCTTACCTTTCCAGTCAAAATAACCTTAATCAAATTTGTTTTTCACTCCATGATTCTTTATCTCTTCTCGGTCCTAGCATCCCCTTATAAATTATTAAAAACCATTTTCTTGATCCAAAGATCCTTCTTTTAGGTGGGTCTAAGTAAAGAGTAGAAATGGGATCTGGTTGCATGGGAAAAAAATTGTTTACCCAAACATTCTGAAGGATTGGGGATCAAGGACCCCTAGATTATGAACAAAGATTTAGCAGCCAAATTATGGTGGTGGTGGATTAAATCAAGGAGAACCTATGGAGTAAGACATGGAGAAATAAATACACTGGAAATGTGCTATAAGGAAAACCTATCTACATGGAGGCCCCCTACTTGAGCTCTCTTATCTAGAACAATACTTGCAATAAAAGAGCCCCAGTTCAAAAGCATAGTTTCTAGGATATTTGAAAGGGTTCCTTGGATTTTTTTTGGGAGGATTCCTAGCAAAAGGAATCTAATATGGACTCCTAGGGCACTCTGCACTCAGAAATAATCAAACTCCAAGAATAAGGATGGTGCATGGTCAACCATTATTGGAAAGACATAAACAATATGG
Source organism: Picea mariana (assembly GCA_032191745.1). Lineage (NCBI taxonomy): Eukaryota > Viridiplantae > Streptophyta > Pinopsida > Pinales > Pinaceae > Picea > Picea mariana. The sequence goes on from JASDQU010099924.1 coordinate 186,807, forward strand.
GGCCCACTTCATATCAAAGATGGAATTTAGTTGAGGAATGGACTACGAATCTATCAGTTGAAGAAAGGATAGAGATAGAGAAATGCCTAAGCAACAATAGAATAGGGGACCAAACATATTAAGGTGGGGCCCATAGGGGGATTAAAACTTTTAGGTCAGGAAAGCTTATTGCCTAGAATTTAATCACATCACCTAGGATGAAGGGGGAATTTGGCAGAACATATTGAATTCTAATCTCTGGACCAAAGTATCCACTTTCCTCTAGATTTTAGCTTGGAAAGATATTTTATCCTGGGACAAGCTCCTAAAAAGATGGTTCACAGGGCCCTTGATCTTCTTCTTGTGAAAATAAGTAGAAGAATCTACAAAACATCTCCTTAACAAGTGCATTGAGGTATCAACGTTGTGTGATATAAGGGAATCCATTTTCAGACAGTCAGTTCACATCAATGGAAACATTCTATGAAGTTTGGAGAAGTGGAGGCATTCTCCCTTCATTAATCCAATTGTAAACAAATCTTGGAATTTGTTTCTAGGCTTCTTGTTGTGGATAGTTTGGAAACAATGCAACCAAAGAATCGTCAAATAGTAGTACAAAAGTATGATTTATATATGGCACAACACTTAGACAAGCATCCAAGATTCCATCAGTTACTTCACTTGGTCATAGGAGGCAAATGACCTTCAAGGGGTGGAGAAAATCATTTTCACTAAATAGAATCTTTACCAATGCCCCTTCTTACCTATTAGGTGAACTCCCAAGAATGATAAGGTGTCAATGGACATTTGGGAAAGGCATCCAAGAGGTTTAATTAAGTTTAAATTTAATGGGGAAACTAAAGGTAACTCGAGTCCAATGGGAGTAGGAGGGTTCTTTAGGGATGAGACCAACTCAGTTATTTGCATCTATGCTATCTATCGTAACTAAATCAAGGTAGCTTTGTTTGTCTTTTTTTTTTTCCTTTTATATACTTTTAGAATAACCTTAGGATTTGTTTTAATATAAAGATAATAATGTTTTATTATACAATACATTAGGTGCTTATAAGTTTAAACATAAAAAATTAAAAATAGCTAAGCGCTTTGATATGACGATCACGAATAAATAAGATTGATGGCATTGATTAATTTCGAGGGGAAAATAAATAAATTTTAGTTGTGTGAAGAGTCTCAAACTGATAAACCACTTTCCACATACGTGGCTAAACAACATTTACATCAGGGCTTTTCAAAGTATACAAAAGTGCCCGAAATAAGCTTGAAACCACCCGGTATCACGAAAGCCATTTTTATACAGATTGGTAGTTAGAATCATTTAAAGCATGTCGAAAACATGATCACTAAGATATAATCATTGGTTGACACGTTATCTAGAATTTATTAAATACCATAATAAAATTATAAATAGCCGCCACCCCATGTTATTACTAACTTTCATTTAGACGAAAGACATAGGCGCTCTGGTTTTCTAAAGGTTTTTTCTACGAGTCTGCAACTAAGGGGGGAACTTGTCAAGTAATTTGAACCTGTATGAATGGGTAAGTAAAAAACAAAACCTCTGGATGGGGTTCCATCCAGCGGCCACGTCCACCATAACAACATGCATGCCAGCCACCCTGTCTCTCCTAGGGTGGCGACCCAACGACGCACATTCACTCCACCTACAACCACCTCTACAATTGCACCTAAAATCATCCTCTCTCTTGTACGTCATTCATGTGAAATTGATCTCTCTACAACTTTCTTTGCAGGTTAACCTTGTCACGCACCCCCAAAAAATGTCTCATTATGAATTCCTCTTGTACCTGTGAGCTCTTCTCCTAGCGCCTATTATTCTTTCCAAGCTTATTCTCCTTCTTTTCTCTGAGCTTGGACCTCTGGTCTCGCACACCTATTGCACACCCTTTATCCCTCTGTGCGACTCACCTTGCGCTCATTTTATGCCTAGAATTCGAGGTCACTCACTTAGAGCCAGTGCGTGCTCAACACAGAGTGGTCTCCTTCCTTTCTTTTCACATCCATGTTGCACCTATCATTTCCATAACAACATGGCTCAATGTCCCTCTCATACAACAGGTGAAGACACAAACCAAAATCCACCTGCTGCTCCATCCTTAACTTCCTCCACCGGTTCGCTTCCCCCCAATCCGGACGCGGCCTCCAATTCTTCCCCCACTCCTCCACCTCATCCTGAATTCATTGATGTCTACAGGGAAACCATTCAAGCATTTCTTCAGGACAATATAGAAATTAAATTCCGCCCGAAGATGATGGAGAAGCACCTAGACTGGCTTCTAGATTCTGGAGCACAAGACCCATCCAAGCACCACACCAAAGATGAGCTACTTCAGGCAACAATAGAGCCAAAATGGTTGGACGCGTCAGCGTATTCTTTCCCCCATAGCTATACAAGCAAGTAATTTTCATGGCCCGACACTTTTTGTTCCTCATAGCCTTTGTTTGGTCTACCAAGCCACAAATCTATCTTTTTTGTTTCAACAATAGGATTAGCTTAGATATTTTAGTTGTGCATCATGACAGATTGTTAGACAGTAATAGATATAGCAAAATCTTATGGGACTTTTATCTCTGGTGGTGGGGATGGTTTCCTTTTATGATTGCCTCAACACCAGTTTCTCATAAATTATATGTAAATTTTGATTATGAAAGGTAATACAACTACTATATTACAAAAAAAAAGTAAAAAACAAAACCCAACTTTGAATTGACTTAAATAATCCTCCCTTTAAAAATAATTTGATAATTCTTCTATAGTGGAAATAGTTTGAATCCTAAATGGCTCCAAGGAAAAAAGCCAATGTTTCCCAGTAGAAAACAATGGAAACCCCAACTTTTAAACACTTGACTGATAATATTTTGAAGTTTTTGAACCTGAAATAAAAACTAAAGCTATCCAAGAGATCAAAATCAAATCTTTCACCAACTTTAATAAAAATAGAGAACATCTACTTGCATGGAGCTCTAGTTTAGCAAGAGCAGTCATTCCCCTCACATTTCATTTTCCATAATTAATAATTATGTGTGCTCAGAATTATGATTCTACATCAAAGGTAATTAAGGACAAAAATCAGAAAGATTTCTTCTCAATTTCAAAGAAATCTCTAGAAGAAATGTTAGCATTATCTGAAAGTGGGGATAAAATATATGAAGATGATTTATCCCTCGAGTTTAGCTCACTACTGATATCAAAAAGATTGGTTTCTATGAAGGATTGGGTAATTACACTGGATGGGGTTGAATCGAATCTTCCTCTAATCTCATTATTGTTTAAGGATTCATTCAAATAATTCATAACTATGATTTGTTTGGTCCTTGGGTATAATAATGACATGTCAATGGATGCTTTTGTTTTAGGTTTCCTATAAAAAAATTCAAAAGGAGCCAAGTTTTATTTTGTAGAATACTCTCAAACAACATTCATGAACAATTGACTTATTTTGAATACTAGAAAAGCTTTAGATATCAGTCATGTACTTAATTTATTTATTGATACATCAACATTGTTCTTGTTTTAAATATTTAAACCTAAATAAAATAGATCAGCAGGGAAACGTTATTCGTGTTACCGAATGGACCAATTCTTTGAAGAACCAAGGATAGAAAGGAGGTTATAAATTATCCATTGATCATTTTATGACTATTGTGTATATTCTAATTCATAATCAGTCTCCTCCAAGAATTTTCCATGACTGGAGAAATTCCCTATAGTTAGGACAACAAATGAAATTTGGGGACTGGTATATTTCCCATGATTACAGTCATAAGAAGTTATGGGTTTGAGTCTCAACCATATAGATTACATGTTTTGTTTAATCACATAATTTTTGCATTAGAATTAATAAGGAAAATATTAAGCTCTAACTACCTTCAATTTACCTCAATATATAAAAAGACTCTTCAATTTCCAACACATTTTTTTTGTTTCTTGGTAAATGATAAAATTTAAAAATTGTAGAAAGCATGATAAGAAATTCAATTTGGAATTGGATTATCCTCAGAAATATGATCCTTTCCATGTGATTTGTAACCTGAAACATGCATTTGGTCTTCAATCTTATGTCCATCACTTAGATGCATCCAGAGAAAGGTTAGCAAACAAAAATTCATGGACTAAAATCCAATAGTTCCTTCAGCACCGGATTTCAGATATACCAAAGAAGGAGAGTTCTCCAAGGGATCTTGTGAAGAACATTCTAGAATAACCTTCAATAATCAATATTGAAGATGACACAGACAAAGAAGATGATTTAGTTATAGAAACGTTTGACAAATCAGAGATCCACAAAAAAGAAAGAAAGTGATACAATGGAAGTTGATGAAAGTACACCTCCTACAAAGAGGACAAAGATAGAATAATATACAAAAAGGCGTTCCCCCTCTTATGGATCTGTTGGTTCTTCTGGTTGAATTTTTGCAGTCGTGACAATAGCAGTGAGGTTTGCGTCGATGATATGTCTTTTACTAGTATTTTGAGAATCAGATTTTGAATTAGGGTTTGGCTCCTTGTCTTTGATCTCGACCACCAATGAATTTTTGGAGTGACATTAATCGGTGTTGTGCTAGGGGCTTTTGTGGATATCACACCATTTTTCGGTGTCCTTCTTTGTCTTCCCATGACCCTTCTTTTCCTGTGGCTTGGATTGGTTTTCAGGAGACTGTTTGTTAGGGACATTTTTTTCATACTTTGGTTGTTACGGACTTGCAGACCCAAATTCCCGTTTGTTCTGGTGCTTAAAGTCTGCTCAATTTTAACAACATATTGATAAGAAGCACCGAGTGATGAGATGTACATAAAATCCATTTCAGTTTGGATGTATTTGTGTAGAACCCCACGGTATTTCAGAACCAAATGTCGTTCGTAGTCTTTGATACCTAGCTTGGTGCGCAAGGTATGGAAGGTATTGGTGAACTCTGGAACTACTTGGCCCCTCTCTTTCCGCAGTGTGGTCCATCTCATGTACTGGTCCTCATAGTTTCCAATAGGGTATTAATGTTCCTTTATTGCATCCACAAAAAAATCCCAAGTGGCCTCGGCCCCATATATTCGAGACTCCTCTGTGGAAATTTTCTCCCAGTAAGTTTCCCACAAATGTTTGACACGGGGGAGAGATTTAAGGAGTGTGAAGGTGATATTTTCCCTATCATAAAAATTATGAACAGAGAAATAACCTTCTAACATATTTAAGCATTTGTCTAGGGCATCCGCACCTATCTAAACTTCAAATACGAGAATATCAAAATTAACCTGTACCTTAAAAGGAGAGGTACTTCCAAAGTGGTTGTTTGATGAATATGCACCTATTTCTATCGGAAGGTGTTGAAGGATGTGGGAAAAATTCTCCATCATTTTGTCCCTCTGTCACGTGAGAGCTTGCTCAAGCAACAGATTGATAGAATCGTCTGCTCCGTCATTTTTCTTTTCTTTCGCCATGGAGGGTTTCTTGGGTGTGCGAGAGCAATTGTCTTCAAGAGAGACAAGCTCAATACCCAACTTTCTATACTCAGACCTCATCAGGCACATGCATTGAAAAAAATGATCAAGAGCAGTATGCTCTGATACCACTAATCTAGATAATTTTCGTCATGAAATGAGAGCAGAGATATAATAAATAAATGCACAGAGATATCGCAGATATCCAATAATATAACATAAATGTATCAGAGATGCAACCATAAACACAGAGATATAGTAATACGCGATTTCTATTAATGAAATAAATGTATAGAGACTATAAAAATATAGAGTGAAAGACTCGCTAGAATGGTGGCAGCTTATCTCTGAGAAGAGATGTGACAGATACTCGCATTTGCATGAAGATGATTACAATGAGGCTCTGAAGGCCTTTTTACAATAAACGGGAATTCCAAAAACCCTATACATCCAAATACCTAACCCTAGGAGATGAAGCGCCAAAAGTCATGTGGGCCTCGTTTGGGTAAGTTAGTACATCAACTCCCGGGGTCGTAACTTTTGCATACGATCTATGTTTTAGGTGCATGATAGCCTATTGGAAAGGTATCGTCGAGGAGATTCATTTTGGAGGAAATATATAAGGAACATCCATATTGCTCCATGTTTTCCCAAAAGCGTCGTTTAGGGCCTCAAAATGGCCCAGGAAGTTAAAAGCTACTAAAAATAGTAAATTACCAAAATTGCCAGAAAACTATTTTGAGCCAGTTGGAAAAGGTGGGTGGCCACCGATATCCACTTGGATCATCTTCTGTTATGGAATATTTCCATACCTTTTATCCTATTGATTCTCTAAGACAAGGATGCTCAACATTAATGAAGTGGCTCATGACTGAAGGATAGCTCAAAAATCTCTTTTGCTTTCTCGGGATGTGCCTTGAGAGGCTTATATGTTTCTCTGCCTCTTGCAAAGTGAGTCTAGGTAGGCCTTTTATGCCCTACTGCAATATCTCTGAACATATCAATTGGAGAAACTGGATCAACTGGAATAACATATGTCTCCCTCTGAAATATTGAAGGGGGAGAAGGTATTATCTCACTGTCAATCTCCATCTGAGATTCTCTGGGTCTTTGAAAGACTATCTCCTTTTTAAGGACAACGTTTATGCTTGTCTCAATCTTTCTCTGACCAGGGATGTCGATTTGGAATGTCTTTGGAGATTCACTGTATCCTTTCTTTCTAAAGGATCTAGCTTGGACTTCTTCTCTTTGGGTACATGAAAATACACTGGGCACCCAAATAACCTAAAGTGTTCAATCTTAGGCTTTATTCCGGTGAAGACTTCTTCGGGAGTTATGTTTTTCAAAGTCTGGTGAAGACTCTTTTTCTTCACATATATTGTGTCATGCATGCTTCTTCCCATGGAATCTTAGAAAGATTTCAATCATGCATTGTAGCATTAGTTGTCTCAATGATGGTTCTATTCTTCCTCTTTCTCAAATAGTTTTGGATCCCTATGAGTCAAGTGACTCCCTCTGAAGGATAAGCATCTTCTTTTCTTGTTAACCTATCTGGAACAAGAAGACAAAAATAACCAATACGGGAATATCTCCTAAAGGAGAATAATGAGTGTATCTTTAGAATCAAAACAATTTAAGGAATGTTGTCACAGCTACAACACCTACTTGTGATGTAGAAAACCTTTAGAAATATAGGTTAGAGGAATGAAAATTACAAAAATCAAACCTGGAGTATTCTCTTCAAGTGTGTCATTCCTATGAATGCACTAAGATCCCTCTAGATCCATGACTTCAACAAAAGTTTATGTCCTCCTGCAATTTCCCTCATGACAATGATACAAATGATATATACAAGTGCATACATGAGTATGTTGATATGATTTCTCCAATGGATCTTGGCTAGTCTCTATCCTCTGAGATATTTATGACGAAGATAGTCACGGTGTCATCTTTTTTCATCTTTGTTATTTTGAGGCTGACCCTTCAATGTAAGATCTTGAGTAGGTGATTGGCTTCCTTGTCCTGATGTCATCTTCCTTCCATTCATTGATAGTTGTCTCTAGTAAATCCTTTTGTATTACCCAAAATAAGTCTTCCTCTGAAGTCTTGTCTTTAAAGAAATTTGAAGTTGCTTGATTCATCAAGCTTATCTTCCATCATAGTTTTTGTTCATTATAATTTTAGATTATTCACAACCCTTTGTCAACTAGGCTAGAAAACCTAACGGATAGGCTAGGCTAGCACTTTTAGGTTTTATTGGACTTATGACTGCCAAAAACAAGACTTTGAAAGATAGGAGAACACTGGTGAGCTGAAGAGCTCCTTCAAAGAGTTTGCAGAAACCCTAATTTTGAAATTTCTACAGAAATTAGTGAAACCCTAGGGCAAAAATTTCAAAATGCTCGGAATGTCACTCTAAGATTCTTTGGAGATGCGCTGGAGGAGGCCGTACTCTCATATTCCAAAATTAGACTCAACATTCAAGTGTTTAAGGGTTGAAACACTCAAAAGAAGAGGGTCGTATGGATTTTCTGGAAACCTTATGAGGGTTGTACAGTTCTGCAGAAGAGGAGGGATGACTGGTAAAATATTGTATCTTGTGCAATGGGTTCTTAAAGACCTATGCTCTGATACCATGTTTATTTTTAATAAGATAGGTTAAGCATGAAGTTAATTCCATTTTATCATTTAACTTAACCATAGACAATAATGTTGCAGCAACCAAGATCACAAGAAGAAACACCATGCACAAGAACACAAGAAGTATCCTGGGAAACCCTTCTCAACAAGGGAAGAAAACCCAGCCAAATACTTTGCTATATTCTTCAAGAGAAATACCTTCACCACCAAGAAATACCTAGCACACAATAAGGTGATCAAACCCTAGAAGAATAGTTCCCAAGAGAGGTTCACACCTTTTCCCAAGTAGATGTACTTGTTGAAATTTCCAAACTCACAAGAAAGATATGATTCCATAATGGGGAATCTTCCTTTACTTATATTAGACTTATACTATCAACTGAAGTGTCTATTGGCTCAACAGGGTCGACCTCACTAATTCACATTATTATTATTATTATTATTATTATTATTATTATTATTATTATTATTATTATTATTATTATAATTAATATTAACCATATTAATTATCTTTTACATTTATTATTAATCATATTAAGGTGGGGACGACCTGTACCCTTTACATAACAATTAAGGTTACAAGAAGGTCTGAATCTTGAATAACATATAACAAAGGATCTTATACACCCACTAGTGCCCATCCACTAGGGGCACATCCATAGGGATGTCATATCTCTAGCTCATTGCATTACACAGAAGAACCAGATCTACACACGTTCACTTGTGCTCATCCACAGGCACGTCCACTCTACAAATATTATTTCCCACTGCCTCACATAGGAGAATCATTTGGATTTTTCTCATCAACTCTGTTGCTCAGAGGAGGCTAACACATCATCTTCATTTCTGTTCACATGATGATGCACCCGACACTTTAGGATTTCACACGTTCACCTTGTGCTCAGCCACAGGCACATCCAACTCATCAGATCTCCTTTCCCACTAGATAATCATCTGGAGTTCTTCTCAACTCTCTGAATGGAGGAGGTCATCTCTACGTTCCTAGATCTATCTCAAGTGGGAACCACATACCCTTCTTAGGGGATTTCTCTCAGGTTTGTAAGCTGAGAGAAGGACTTCACATAGCTGCAATGATCCACACCTCACACATTTGTAAGCTGGAGAATGTCTCACATAGCTTCATTCATTAACAACTTTAAGGATGTTGGGGAATTCTTCTTAGAGGGAGAAATGTTAAGAGAAATTTCCTCTTTAGGAGAAAGACATGATATCATCACAGAAATGGATATTATTTGGAAAGTTTCAAGACAAGCCAAACAAAAATTATATTCTCAATTAAGTCATGAAGGGCCTACAAATCCCAAGTTGGTGTCCTTAATTGATTATGAAAATGACTTTTTCATATGGTTGTCTTGAGACCCAAGGTGGACAAACCTAAAAAGGAATTGTCACCTCATGATTATGATACTAAAAAAATTGCAGTGGATATAAATGCCTTATCTCCAGAAGAAAAAATATAGTGGCACAAGAAAAGCAGGGGACATGGTAGCAAAGGATCTTATTCAAGCCACCTTAAATGTCAGAAAATTAAAGCTACAAATAACTAGATTAGAAAATTAGCTAAAGGTGGAAAGAAATACAAACAGAGCTAGAAAAACTTTAGTCAATGGATTAGAGTAGAATTTAATTGACTTAGGTTATGGAGAGGAAGACAAAGAGTATTTCCTTACTTTGGTAAAAGAAAAGGAAAAAGAAATTCAGATCCTAAGGAAGAATTTGAATATGCCTATTACGGAACATATTCAAATGAATGAGTTGGTAGAACTAGAAAAAGAAAAATAACAACTTCAAATACAATTGAAAATCTTGCAAGATCATAAAAAACAGCTAGAGAAGTCAATGGAGAGGTTGAATAAAGAAAAGGAATCCTCCTTAATATAAATCATTCAGAAAATAAGAATTCGTGATATTTATATTATGCATGAAGGTTTTGAAGAAGAAGGAATAGCAAAGTTGGAAAGGAAGATTGTAGTTTTACAGAAGGAAGTTAGACAGGAAAAACATGTGATTGAATTGAAAGACTCAGAACTAGTAGAACTGCAAGAAAAAAATAAGAGAAGAAATGATTTGATTGAGAAAAATTGTACTCTCATAGCTAAGAAGGATAAAATTATAGCTCAAAACAATGTTCAAACTACTGAGTTTGAAAACTTGCAAAATAAATATGAACAAGAAATTGTTAGATATTATTTTCGGGATTAACTGTGTAGTTAAGGGATTATTTTGATATGGTGGCAGAGACTGAAGATTTTCTAAGAAGAATCAAAATACATATCAACAAATCTTTAATTAGGGGATAAAGTTCAAATTGTGAATGAAGTGATAAAATTTGTCAATAGTAAAACAATGGAGGATTTAATCTCAATAGACATCAAATACATAACAACTTGTATTATGTCAGTAGGGCAGGTGAATGTTAAGCATAAATTAATATTAATTGCTCAACATAGAAGCCAAGTAGTCAAAGATTCTGTGAATGATTTCAAAAACTGAATCTTAGATGCATCTTCATTGGGACTCCCAATTCCATGGATTGAAGATGGATGGTCAATTTCCATAGAACATTATGAAAAAGAATTGGAAAAAGAAATATCAAATCATGAATGGTTCCAAGATGCAAAGGGTCATATTAAGGGGAATTTTTTTTTATGAAAAATTGTTTAAAGATTTCTTGTTATTATGTACTTTGATGAAAATTCAGAGAAGTCTTTGTCCTACAAATTTCGATCTTTTCACATAGTTGGACATCACCACTAGAAAAAAGATCGCAGGAAAAATCCTAGATGGAGTTGAATGGTGCACATTGAAAAGTTGAGAAACAAATTTCCTTTACTGACAATCCAAGATCTAGTTCAAATGATGATATCAACATCAACTTCTATGTCGACAACAACTTTGGTATCGACATCAACTTCCATGTTAGCTCCAGTTTCCACATCAACACCCATTGCCTCATCGAATTTCTCTTTTGTGTCAGTCATACCTCCTACATCTACCTCAGCATAAACATCAACGCAATGTAGAATAAATAATCCAAAAAAGAAGAATAATGTTTAACACGTTTTCAAAAAATCATTATGATAGTTGTCTCAAGAAAAAGGGGATACAATTTCACCACTAGTTTTGTCTTGGGAAACGGTAAAATAGTTAATAATAAATGATTAAGAAAGGAGTATAAAGAGAATACTTGAAGAAGAAGAAATGGTCGTTGCTAGAGTGATCAAGATAACTTTCTTCTATAGTCTTATCAATCATGGGCTTCATTTTATTCCTATAGTTACATGTTTTTCTTACACAAAGTATTCATCCCATATTTTATCAGCATTGTTGTTACTTTGTTTTTCATGAAGACCCTAAAACTTTAAGAAAGAATTTTGAGACTTATTCTCATAATGACTTTTTCATAATGGTTTGTGATTTCAATCAATTGAAGTTTATAAAGTA
>JASDQU010099924.1:206172-224745 GCA_032191745.1 Picea mariana
GTTGTAGAGAGAGAAATAATGTTCCATTTGGGTGACCCAACCAGTGGGGTCCAAGCCATCAAATTTGGTTACATCCACCCGCGGAAGGTGTATGTCCTGTTGAAAATGATGGGGCTGAAAGGAATGGGAAGAAGTTTCACCTTCAGTCTTTGTATGTGCATCAGGAAAAGAGTCATCGGTAGGGATCTTGAGTTTGGTGCAGAGTGATGCAAAGACAGATTCAAGCTGGGTGGTCAGTTCATGTTTGACTTCCACCATTGCGGACTGCACGACTGCATTTACGGATGCATTTATGGTGGTATTGATGGATGCATCACGGGAGGCAATAGTAGCACTGAGTTGTTGCACTTCTTGTTGGGTCTCGAGGAAACCAGATTGCAAGGTATTGAAGCGAGACTCTAGCTCTTGGCTACGGGTATGGGCCATGAGGATGGGTGAACTGAAAAGGGAGTGGGCGGGATCAGAAATTTTTGCAGAAAAATGATATGGATGAATGTGATAAGGGAGAAGAGATGAATCTAATGGAATAGGTCTCAAATAATGGTGAAAAAATTTTCAGACTTTTTTTTTAACAGCTGCGGGGTAATACTTTGGTCTGAAGAATGCAGCAGTGCTAAAATCCCCAAATTCTTATCCAGAAAGAAATGTGTATTTACTTGGCAACCCGAACAAAGATGTGCGGCAATAGATCTTGCCGGTTTAATTTGTTTATGTTTATGTTTATGTTCCCCAAGGGTTAGGTATTCAAGGGTTCTACAGACAAGGGTTTTCCCTGTGCTATAGCTCTCTGATATACGTGCAGGGTCCAACAGTAGTACTCGGCCCAATATCTCAGGGCACTAACTAAGGAGGATAGACCGTACCCTTAGCCATACTACCTGACTACCCAGGTACTAGAGAGTATCTTCCCGAGTGCTGTTCTCGGTGACACTATAGCAGTCCGACGGCCGATAGGTTTATCTAAAGAGGGCTTCAGGAAATCTAGGCCGATCCGTACATAGGTGTTGTCTGATGCGCTACCACTCGAAGGGGTACCAACAGGGGTTACAAGGGTGGCCAACAGACGTGCGCTTAAAAACCACTTGTATTTCCTGTGTGTATGAATCCCTCAATCGCGGGTTTATGCGCCTAACGACAGATCTCTGTGGCTTAAAGACGCCAGAATACGTCTCTACCCTGAAAAAAAATACCCACAATTTCTGCCAAGGAAAGTGCTCTGATACCACTTGCAAGATACCAGATATATAAAATATGCAGAACATAAATAAAATGCTAGGAATGGTAGAATAACAGTAAAATATCCAGCATAATCTTCACAATAACACAGAAATGATATAAGAATAACAATAGAAATAGCACTTTGATTCAGAAAGCAATGTTCACAGGCCTCTTCGAGGGGGCAACCTCCAATCGAGCAGCGCTCTGTTACAATAATCTCCAAGCTAGGGTTTTCATACCCTCGACTCTTGTTTATACTAAATATGTCTATTAAGAGAAGCATCTAGAAGAAGATCCTTCTAGAAGCGGAAGCTTCTATTAGGTCTTCTTACATCCGCCTTATTCTATTTTATTGAAAGGCCTTATTAATATTGACCTTTATTACACCTTAATACATTGATCTACCTATGTGCGGGTTAGGACCTTAACAAACTCTGGCTATATGTAGTGGCCCACATGTCCCGGGGCTAGCCTCCACGTGCGACCTCTTGGATTAAAACCCAATATACAAGCCCAGGGCTATGCACCCTGGTCGGTGGGCTAGCCCGAATGACCGGGGATAACCCTGAATTTTCGCGCGTTATCTGTTTTTAAGTCCCGATCCTGTGGAAAATCCCTGAAACTGAGGGTTGGCTCTTACCAAAACCCCACGCCAAAAGACGAGACCCCATGTTATGCAGTAGACGGGTGTGTAATGGCCCATGGCCCTTGTGCCCGTGGCTTATTCCCTTAATAGAGTGTTGGTGGGAGGTTATATGGATAAGACAAGTAATCGTGGGCTGGGGCTAGGCCCCAGCCCTTTCCGCCTTCACTCACACTAAAATGAAAATTTATATTTAAAATCCGTCGTATATGGTTAAGACTTGTGGCGAGGGCAGGTTGGATAACCTAGCTCTGCCAAAACATTTCCCTGGGCGGAGTTTAGGTGTTCAAACTCGGTGGTCACCAAATTTTTCCATTGAAACTTTAAACCAATACATGGGTGCCACGTGGCATCCCACACCTGGGCCACGTGGCACCACCCCATTCATCGATTTTCGAACCACGTGTCAAGAAATGGATGGTCCACTTGTCTGTCACATGTCTGCCCTATCAGCATCGTACCATGCCACCTGTCGCAATCCGATTGGACCCCACATCTATCCAATCACTATTTGCCACTTGTCATTGTACGACATGCCACATGTCACCATACAGACATGACACATGTCATCGTACAGATGAGCCACGTGTCACCCTTGCAGTGGTGACATGTGTCACATCCTTGTTGATCCACCTATACCTTCCATGTCATCTATATGGTCGTATGATCTGTACAATCAGCTGCCACGTGGCACGGTACAGACTGTACAGTCAACATTTTTTTTTTGCATGTTTGGAAAAACGAACAAAACGCGATATCAGAAGCATATGACATTCATTTAAGCCCGTTCAAGTTGCATTGGGTTCGTATGAATGAGGCCTATGCACACATCCAGTTTGAAGCCATTCTGAGAACACTGATTTTTAGGCCTTTCTGAGCCCCATCAAGCTCCTGGATCTGAATTTGGATCAAGACTCAAGAGACATATCATATTATAGGTGGTCAGAATTTTGAGGTTTTGGTTCACTATAATTTCGGACATATAGTCCATGAAATACAAGGTTTGTGACTAATCCTGAAATTAGTTATCTTGGCATTTTCATTGTAATGTTTTTTCAGTGAAGTTTCAAACTCTGAAATTTTTAAAATCTTGAGTTGACATAGTGAAGTATATGTGGAAAAATTTTCATATTTTGAGTCATTATAAATTATTCTATATTTCTTGTGGAAGTGAGGGTTTTGCAAAAGTTATTTTCTAGTGATTTTAAGAGATTTTTCCATGGTTAGCAAGCTCATTTAAAAAAAAATAGAGACATGTTTCATCATCTTTAAATGGCATTGGATCTTTTTTAAGTCGGTAAAACTATAGTTGGGAAAGAATACACACAATAAATACACATGGTTTCACGTGGTTACTAGAAATAAATTGTTTCATCTGTTGGAAACCCCTATAACCCTTGTTGGTACCCCTTCGAGTAGTACCACATTAGACAGTACATGTATATGGAATATCACTTCAATGTACCTTTGGGTATATAGGAATTCCCTAGGTACCTAAACCAACCTTAGATAAACTATTCAGACATATTGTTTCTATAGTACACCGAGAACAACACTGAGGGAGACCACTCTCTACTACCTCGGTAGTCGGGTAGTACAACTAAGGGAAAAATTGAGCCTCCTTAGTTATTGGCCTGAGATATTGGAAAAAGTATTATTATTAGACCCTGCACATATATCAGATACCTATAGCACATGACACTCCCCTTCCCTTAAGACCTAGTAAAAGTTTTCCATGGATCCAAAGAAAGATCCAAAAATCATTTCACCAATTAAACCTCCAGAAAGATCCTCCATGACTCATGAATAAAATGACGAAATACACAACTAGCTATCCAAATTGAACAGTCAAATCAAATAATTTAATGGAAGGTCAATGAAAAAGGTTGATTTGATGAATACTCAAACATAAATGGAAAGAAAGATGGAATTGATGAAAAAGAAGATGGATGAAAATATGGAGCATATGGAAAAGAAGATGTTAGAATTGCAAAATCCCATGTCTTCCATGATCTTACATGCTCTATATGAGAGATTCCCCAAAGGACATATCAAAATGCAAGGAAATCATGAAAATGTAGAGGAAATAAAGATTGAGTCCCATAATCATGATTATTCATCACTTCAAGATCCACATCATCGAGGTTTCAATGCAACACCAAGGAACTACTTCATTCCAAAGATTGATATGAGGAAGTTTGATGGTAAATAATCTATAACATGAACATTCCATATGGAGCAATACTTTGATCTACACCAAGTTCCAAGCTTACAAATTTTTTTTGTTGCATCCTTGTATTTATAAAATGATCAATTTGTTTGGTATAAATGGCTTTGTGAAAGAAACAATAATTATATTATCTCTTGGTCCATTTTTTACGGATGAATTGATATCACATTATGGGGATATTAAGAGCAATACATTCTTTAGTCAATTGATAAATCTTTGGAAAAAAGGTCCAATTATAGAGCACATTCAGCAATTCCCAAAGCTCGATCTTAGGGTAAAGAACACTCCTAAGGATAATTTGTTAGATCACTTTATGGACACTTTAAAGGATAACATTCAACATGAGGTGCATCTTTTCAAACCTAAATCCCTATAGAATGATTTCAATATGGCAAGGAAAGTGGAAAAACATAGGGTTACTAGAAGGGCTAGAAACTATAGAGAATACCATGTTCCCTCTCCTAACATCACTCAACCGACAAGGTAGACACCTCAACAAATGGATGAAATAAGAGAAAAGGAACTATTTTTCAATTTTGGTAGTAAGTAAAGTAAGGGGCATAGATTCGGTGAGAATAAATTATTGTACGTAGACTGTGAAGAGGAAAAAGATCAAGAATTGGAACCATCACAAGATATAGATCTAGAAGATACTACTCCAATGATATCTTTTCATACATTGGCCAACATCAGTACTCCAAAGACCATCAAGATACAAGGATACATCAAAAAGAAAAAAGGTAACAATGTTGATAGATTCTGTTAGTACCCATAACTTCATCAATTACAAATTAGCAAAATATCTCAATTGCCTTGTATTTCTAGCACCATAGTTTCAAGTAATGATTGCAATGGAGGTACCATAAATTGTTCTGGGAAGTGCCATAGTATTAAGCTCAATATGGGGGAGTGATTTTTGGATAATCCCATGAATTACATCCAAATGGGTGGTGCTAATGTTGTATTATGGGTCCAATGGTTACAATCATTAGGAACAATGGCCATTAATTTTCAAAATATTTTCATGAGATTTTCCTTAGAAGGAAAAAAAAATTGAGCTTAGGGGTATCCAAGGGAAACCCTCTAAGGTGATAATCTCTAATAGAATGAAAAAATTACTCAAAAAGGGACACTATGGTGTAATTGCACAATTTTGCTCACTAGATGTTCAAACATCTATATCCTCTTCTCCATTGGATCTCCAAATAGTTATCAACAATCATTCCAAAGTATTTGGAGAAATTCCTAAGGGTCTTCCACCTGCTCGAGATCATGACCATGCTATTCATTTGCAACCAAGAAGTGTATCACCTAACATTAGGCCTTATAGGTATCCATATGCACAGAAGAGTGAGATTGAGCATATGATCCAATAAATTTTATAGGCCAACATCATTCAACCTAACTAAATTTGTTTATCTTCACCAATGGTGATGGTTACAAAAAAGGATGGTTCATAGTGTATGTCGTGTCCAGATTATAGAGAGCTCAAAAAAATGACCATCAAATATAATTTTCCTATTTCTTTAATTGATGAATTATTCGATGAATTGCATGGAGAAAAATTATTTAAGTTGGATCTTTGTTCGAGATATCATCAAATATGAATGAGGCGGGAAGACATTCCCAAAACATCTTTTAGAACACATGAGGGTCATTATGAGCTTTTGGTTATGCCATTTGGACTTACTAATGCACCTTCAACAATTCAAATCTTGATGAATTATATCTTCAAGCCCTTAGAAAATTTGTGTTATTATTTTTTTACGACATACTAATCTACAACAAATCTAGGGAAGAGCATGTACAACATGTTGACAGAGTATTAAAACTATTGGAAGATAAAAAACTTTATGCAAATCCTTCCAAGTGTGTCTTTGGGGTTCAAGAAGTGGAATATTTGGGTCATATTGAATCTCATGAAGGTGTAAAAGTGGATCCTAACAAAATTAAAGCTATGAGGGAATGGCCAATTCCCAAAACCTTGAAGAAACTTAGAGGATTCTTAGGATTGACAGGCTATTACATCAAGTTTGTTAAGAACTATGGTCAAATAGCAACACCTCTAACAACATTATTAAAGAAGGAAGAATTTTCTTGGACTCAAGCAACAACCAAAACTTTTGAAAAAATTAAGGAGGCTATGTGTACAACTCATGTCCTAGTCACACCTAACTTGAAAAAAAACATTTATTGTAGACTGTGATGTCTCAGGCCATGGCATTGTTGTAGTTTTAATGCAAGAAGGAAGACCCCTTACCTTTGAAAGAAGTCAATTGAAAGGAAAAAACTTACTCAAACCCATTTATGAAAAATAAATGTTGTCCATACTGCATGCAGTTAAGAAATGGCATCCTTGCCTAATAGGAAGACACTTCAAAGTAAAAACATATCATGATAGTTTGAATTACTTATTGGAGCAATGATTATCTTTAGAAGAGCAACAAAAATGGGTTACAAATATGCTAGGTTATGACTTTTAAATTATCTACAAAAAAGGAAAACATAATGTTGTGACATATGTCCTTTCAAGGAAAGAAGAAGAAACATAAGGTTCACTATGTACTATTTCTATTCCACAATCTTTTTGGGTGGAAGAAGTAATGATAGAATGGACCCCAGTTATTAGATAAATTTGTATGGAAGAATGTTTTTCTATGGTATCATGATCACCTATATTTATGTAAGAATTCCCAACTCAAACAGAAGGTCCTTCTAGAATTGCACACTTCTCCTATAGGAGGATGTTTAGAGTTTTTGAAAACGTACCACGTGATCAAGAAGGATTTTTTCTAGGAAGGTCTTAAAACTTATGTTCAAAATTTTTTGTTTAAATGTGTGGTCTTCCAACAAAATAAAGGAGAGATAATCAAGATGCTAGGTATTATACAACCATTAGTTATACCAAGTCAATGTTGGGAAGACGTTTCAATGGATTTTATTACAAGTTTACCCAAATCCAAAGGAAATATTGTCATCATGGTAGTAGTGGATAGAATGAAAAGGTATGATCATGTTTTCTCTCTTTCTCATCATTTTAAAGAAAGTAAAGTAGCCACATCATTCATAGAAACAATTCAAAAGCTACATGGAGTCTTGAAGATTATTGTAAGTGAGAGAGATCCAATTTTCACTGTAAATTTTGGACTGAATTATTTTATTGTTTGGGTACTCAATTGGCACACAACTCATATTACCATCCTCAATCTGATGGGAAAATTGATATTGTGAATAAATTTATAGAATTATATCTTCATTGCTTTGCATTTGATAAACAAACACAATGGGTCAAGTGGTTTCCCTTGGTATAATGGTGGTACAACACATCCTTCCATACTTCATAAAAAATGTCCCCATTTCTAGCACTTTATAGATATCATCCTTCATCCATAACATCACTCTCGAAAGGGACAACAAAGGTTCAAGCAATGGAGGACCACATAAGGAACCAACAAGAGGTACTCAAATTATTGAAGGACAACTTAGTTATGGCACAAAATAGGATGAAACAACAAGCATATCAACATTGCAATGAAAGGGAATTTGAAGTGGAATATTGGGTATTTATGAGGCTACAACCATATAAACAGATGTCCCTCAAGCAACCAAAGAAGGAAAATAAATTAGCACCCAAATAGTATGGACCCTATAAGGTTTTGCAAAGGATTTGAAGTATGGCTTACAAATTGGATTTTCCTCCATCTTCATGTGTACATCCAATCTTCCATGTTTCTTGCTTAAACAAGGTAATTGGCAACAAGATCCCAGTTCAAAATATTTTACCAAAGATTAATGAAGAAGGAAAAATATTACTAGAACCAAAAACAATCCTTGAAACAAGGATTAAGCAGCTGAGAAATTGAGCAATTACTGAGTACCTCGTCAAATGGAAGAACCTACTAGTGGAAGAGGCAACATGAGAAGATGAGTTCTTCATGCAGAAACACCCGAAGTTAGTCAAGTGTTGAGGAAAACACTTGTTTTAAGGGGAGGGGCATGTTAATCCCTAGACAAAGCCCCATGTTATGTATAAAACCCCTTATTAAGCCTCAAATATTGAATTATTACATTTCTAGTGTTATATATATATATATATATATATATATATATATATATATATATAACAATCCACTTTGAGGGGGAAACCTCCTTTTACAACATATTCAATGTATAAGATGAGATAAGATGATCCAAAGACTAGGTTCCCTTGGTACACACACACACACACACACACACACACACACACACACACATATATACCAAGGGAACCTAGTCTTGGGATCATCTTATATCATCTTGTACATTGAATATGTTGTAAAAGGAGGTTTCCCCCTCGAAGTGGATTGTTATTCATTGATTTTTTTATCATTCTCAAGGATTTGGTTCATAACAAGATTGGAGAAGATCAACTTATTGGGTGGGTGGAAAATCCTAGGTTTTCAAGAACCAAGGACACCAAATCATTCAAAACCATAGAGTTGCTATGGGTTATCAAAGCTCCTATAGCTCAAACCATGAGGATAGGGGAAGAACTCAACAACAAATTTTGATTAAGATGGAACAAGTGGAAAAGAAGTTTGATCTTATAGATAATAAATTCAAAGAGTTAGGAAGATATGTCTTCGAAGTGAGGTTCAATTCCTTAGCTAAGCAAGGAAAAGATGGAATAGAAATGGAGGACACTATAGGTTAGCTAGATTCAAAAGGAAATTCCTCAAACCCAATTGAGGTTTAAGAGTGAAAGGAACCAAAAGAAAATCACAAATAATAGGAAAATCAAATGGCCTCTCCCCTAGGCCCGTCAAGGTAATTCTACTGTGATCTTTTGTTGATATTACAGGTAAATGATCATTAAATGTTTTCATTATACAACTAGTCTAGTTCATGTTAAGTTTATTGTATAGGAAACTGTATAACTTCATAACAAGCTCTATAATAGATATTGAAAGTGGAAAATAGTTTGATGACATGTTTTTCAACACCTTGGGGCATATTTTCCTCTATGGCAGACCACAAGGTGCTATGTCGGTAAGTTTTTTTTGCATAAAATTAATATAGAATCTAGCTTACAAAAAAAATGAATATAATTCATTTCATTTCCCAATGTCAAGAATGTCCCCTTGCGGGGTGGGGACTCTTGAGATTGTTCCCCCACCCCTTTTCCTCTCCCCCCTATGCCCCCCTACTAAGCCTGACCCACCCCTTGCAACCATCCATCCCCTCCTCCTCTCCCCTTGTGGTTATACCAAACCCACTGTTAGCATCTATTTTCGATTCAATGATCAATTTTAAGGTTTGTGTTGGCAATATTACAAGGCCATTAATGTCATGGTTGAAAAAGGTCAGATTTTTAACCCTGAAAAAAGGTGCTACCGATAGCACTATTTTTTGAAACAAGGATAAAAACAACCACTAAATGCAACCTCTAAAAAATAATAACTCTAGAGAGTTATCGTCAATTTGGTAACTGTGTACAAAGCTTCAATGTAGTGATGTGACTTTCAATGTCTGTTGTAATACCCATGTGATGAGTTAATATACGATCCCATGAGGCACAAAAGAGTAGTCTCAATAAAGGGACCCATGCCATGGAAAGTGGGATCATTCAAACACTAGGAGGGGGGGAAATTGAGGGCTATGAATGGTGGAGGATTGAATGGATTATTTGAGCACTAGGAGGGGGAAATCTAGGGGCTATGAATGATGGAGTATTGAATGGATTATCTAAGCATCAGGAGGGGAAAAGTTGGGGGCTATGAATGATGAAGGATTGAATGGATTATCTAAGCACCAAGAGGGGTAAAGTTTGGATGTGGATGAAGAGATGTTTATAGATATCAATTTATGTTTTAGTTGTAAACTTAGTATATGATGTGGTTGCACCATTTAATAATGATAGTATGCTTGATTGATTAATTGTTGAATTTATGTGTTTTAATTACTGCATGAACATTTTTTCCTTGTTTTAGATACCACTTTGAGATGAAGTGTTTTGAAGGGGAAGTATATGTAACACCCACTATTTCATTAATTATTTGTTGACTTTGTATGTTATTGATAGTGTTGATGCACAATCAATTTTTGTTTCAAAGATTTAATCTAGATCATTATATGTGCATTTGTTGACATATGTGAATCGAGGTAAATAGGGTTTGACAAAAATAAGTTAAACAATAAATAAAAAATAAATGAAGAAAATATATGTGTAAAAAACAATGTAACATAAGGTTAAAAAGGGTGAAATTAAGATGGTTAAACTTGCAAGAAAGATTATAAGTATGCCAACACTTGGCATGAAATAAATTAATTATGAATTAAATAAAGTGGGAATAAATAGTTAAAAGAGATATGTTGTTACATAGGTCTTGTTGGTTTGCACAATATCATTTGTGTGTTAAACATTGTTGCTTCATTGCATGAATTAATAGATGTTTTAAGGAGACAAATGGGGAGGAAATGGGGAGGAAGGCATGGATGGTGAAGGTTGAAGGAATTATATTCACAATTTGGTAAATTGGTATAGTTTTAGTGGAGATAGTTTTTGGGGATCTTAGCCATCTAATTAAGAGATTGGTTGGGTGGAGAGTCATCTGATCTCTATTATTCTCACATAACTTAATTTATTTTTATTTATTTATTTGTTATTATAATTAGAAATTTTATATTTTTATTTAAATTTCGGTTATAATTGTTAGCAATGAGATCATAGCTACATCAAATTGTTAAGCCCTGAATAGTGGCACATTACTCCTTAATTGGGGCATATTACATTAGTAATGTTATTTTATTTATGTCAACTTGGGTCCATTAGTTGTAATTGTACGTCATAGTCTCCTATATATATATATATATATATATATATATATATATATATATATATATATATCAAGGAGACTTTTTCATTTGGAATGATCTGGTATTTGGAGATTTATGTGGTGTATAAGGAGGTTTCCTCCTCAAAGAGGCTTATTATCTTAAATTATCTCTTTTTCAAGGAGTTGAGTACTTATTTTGAGGTTTTTTTATGCTATTTTGATATTTGGTTCTTAACATTTGGTATCATAGCTTAAGGTCTTGGGGTTTCACTGCTACATCTGAGACACCTTGGAATTTTTGCTACAACTTATTTTCTACGATGTTTAAAAAGTAATCACTTGGATGATATTTATCAGATGGATCAAGGTACGTGGGGTTCAAATTTCAACTCCTGAATCCTTATACTTTTAGAGATATATCCTATGTAAGATAGGGTTCTGGAATCATCCTAAATTTAGTCATTGCAAAATTTTCGATTAAAATGTTTTTTGTGACATTTCAAACCCTGAAACCAAGAGGCTATTCATATAAATTATCAAGGTATCTGTGATAAAAATTCAGCATCTGGGTCATCCTACTTTTGTATATACACCATGTGTAAGATAGGGTATATGACTAGCCATATTAACTAGTCTCAAACAAGTGTTCGAGGTAAAAAAGTGATATCTTCTTCAGTGAGTATCCAAATTAAGTGAGACTAGTTGCATTGGACAGTGGAAAGTCTGTATTATTTTTGGTACAAGTTTCAGAATCAAATATTAGATATTGTGCTCTTGGCACACTTTACAAGTACACTCTCCTGGAAGGGACAAAAATCAGCAAGGTGTGGGGAAGTTACCATAACTTCCACTTGGCACATCCAATTTTGATCAAACCAATGGCATTGCAAAGAAGACATATTAGATAACTACAAAACAAATTTTTCAGACACAAAAGAGCTGAAATTTTGGAGATACAAAGGAAGAAAGATCATCTAGAAGAATCACCTCGAAATCAAGGTTTAAAAGTGATACTTGGCCAACATGCCACCAAAAAAGGGAACTTCTACACCAAACAAGGCTCCATAAAATCCTACTTAGACTCTTGATGAAGGTGAAGAAATGTGCATGGGCATAAATGATTTACAAAAGAAGGCAATAACTACAAGACAAGGGATGATGGATTCAACTGAAGCTAAGTTGGAGGCAATAATGCATACTAAGATGGATGGTTTAAAAAGGGATATCATGGAAGGATTGAAAATTTTCCTAATAGAGAGGCCACCTGAAAGTGAAAATGTATCCCATAAAATTCATGATGAGGACACAAGGAAGATGAATCAAGACTGGAGAAACTACAACTTTGGGTTGAATACCAACCACTTTCCTAAGATCGATATGAGGAATTTTGATGGCAAGGATCCAATCACATGGATACTTCAGATGGAGCAGTTATTTGATATACATGATGTGCCACATACACAAAAGGTACAAATTGCTTATTTATATCTAGAACCCAATCAATTTGTGTGGTATCGATGGCTTTGTTCTTGCAAATCACTTGTCACTTGGACAATTTTCATGGAAGAAATGATAGCACACTATGAGGATACAAGGAGCACTACCTTCTTTAGCCAATTGATAAATCTCAAGCAAAAGGGTTCAATTGTGGAGCACATTGAGAACTTCCAAAAATTGAATATAAAGGTAACAGATATCCCAGATGAGCACCTGATTGATGTATTCATAGGAACTTTAAAGGATAACATTCAACATGAGGTTTGCCTTTGGGAACCTAAATCATTGGATAATACATTCAGAGTGGCGGGAAATGTTGAAAGTAAAAATATGGCTATGGATACTAGAAGAACCACTCCTAACATCTATCAAGAGAATAATGTTCCTTCTTCTAAAACACCTCAACCTACAAGGTTGACACCTCAACAATTGGAGGAAAGAAAAGGAAAAGGTTTATGCTTTAATTGTGACAACAAGTACAATAAGGGACATAAGTGTGGTGAGTAGAAATTATTCTACATAGATTGTGAAGAAGAAAAGGAAGAACAAGAACAAGAACTATCTCAAGATGAAAACGAAGAAGAGATTTCTTCTGAAGAGTTGACTCCCACGATATCATGTAATGCATTGGATGGAATTAGCACTCCTCAAACCCTCAAGATAAAAGGATATATCAAAAAGAAAAAGGTAATAGTCCTAATTGATTCTGGTATTACTCATAATTTCATTCACTATAAATTAGCCAAATCTCGCAATTGCTTTATATATCCAGCGTCAGAGTTTCAAGTAATGATTGCAAATAGAGGAACTATCAATTGCTTAGGAAAATGCCATAAGATCAATCTTACTATGGGGGAATATGTAATGAATAGTCCAATGATTTCTATACCCATGGGTGGTGTTGATGTCATACTAAGAGTCCAATGGTTACAATCATTGGGAACAATGGCTTTTTATTTTCAAGGAATTTTCATGAAATTTTCATTGGAAGGAAAGGAAATTGAGTTAAGGGGTATCACAGGGAAACCCAGTAAGGTGATAATCTCTAATGGCATGACAAAATTATTGAGAAAGGGGCATCAGGGTGTAATTTTACTACTATGCTCACTAGATGTTCAAACATCTAAGCCATCTATTCCCATATATCTCCAAGGGATCATTGATAAGCATTCCAAATTATTTGAAGATATTTCCATAGGTTTTCCACCCACTTGAAATCATGATCATGCTATTCACCTAATTCCTGGGAGTGCTCCTCCTAACATCAAGCCTTATAGATACCCTTATGCCCAGAAGAGTGAAATTGAGTGTATGGCTGAAGAAATGCTAGAGGTTGGCATTATTAGACCTAGCCAAAGTTCTTACTCTACACCAATGGTAATGGTACTCAAGAAAGAGGTCTCATGGCGTATGTGTCTAGATTATAGAGATCTATACAAGATCGTTATTAAAGATAAGTTTCACATTCCCGTCATTGATGAATTCTTAGATGAACTACATGGAGCAAGCTATTTCACAAAGTTGGATCTCCATTCAAGGTATCATTAGATTAGAATGAAGGAAGTATATATCCCAAAAACAACATTTTGAACTCATGAAGGCCATTATGAATTTTTGGTCATTCCTTTTGGCCTTATGAATGCACCTTCCACATTCCAAGGGTTGATGAATTCTGTTTTCAAGCCCTTCCAAAACTTGTGTTAGTATTTTTTGATGATATACTAATCTATAGCAAGTCTTGGGATGATCATGTTCGACATGTTGACAAGGTGCTACAACTACTAAAGGATCAACAACTATATGCCAAACCATCCAAATGTTTCTTTGGGGTGAAGGAGGTAGAGTATTTGGGTCATATTGTATCTCATGAAGGTGTCAAGGTAGACCCTAACAAGATTAAGGCCATGATGGATTGGCCAATTCCCAAAAAATTGAAGAATCTTAGAGGATTTTTGGGTTTGATAGGTTACTACCGCAAGTTTGTTCAGAACTATGGAAGAATAGCAGCACCTCTATTGACATTAACTAAGAAGGATGAATTTTCATGGACTCTAGAGGCAACTCAAGCTTTTAAAAGACTTAAAGAGGCGATGTGAAAATCTCATGTCTTGACCACACCAGACTTCACAAAAACCTTTATTGTGGAATGTGATGCCTCGGGAAATGGCATTGTTGTTGTTCTAATGCAAGAGGGAAGGTGCCCTGCTTTTGAAATTCGGCCACTCAATGGAAAGGACTTACACAAACCCATTTATGAGAAGGAAATGATGGCAATACTACATGCATTGAAGAAATGACACCCTTACCTAATAGGTAGGCACTTCCAGGTCAAAACAGATCATGATAGTATTAAATACTTCTTGGAACACAGACTATCTTTAGAAGAACAACAAAAATGGGTGACCAAGATGTTGGGTTATGATTTTGAAATCATCTAAAAAAAGGGAAGAAAAATGTTGTGGCATATTCACTCTCGAGAAAGGATGAAGATGTTGAGGCCTTTCTCTATGCTATCTCGATCATCCAACCCGATTGGATAATAGAAGCGAGGGATGAATGGAAGAATGATGAAAACATGTGGACTCTCATTCAAAGTTTGCAGTAGGATTCCAGTGCATCAGATACATTTACATGGAAAAATGATTCACTATGGTACAAATATTGCTTATATTTGTGTAAGAACTCCTAACTCAAACAAAAGGTACTCTTGGAATTGCACACCTCTTCGGTAGGAGGGCACTCGAGATTTTTGAAAACCTACCATAGGGTCAAGAAGGAATGTTTTTGGGATGGCCTTAAAACTGATGTTCAAAGGTTTGTGGCAGAATGTTTGGTTTTCCAACAAAATAAGGTGGAAACAATTAATACCCCAGGTCTGTTACAACCATTAGCCATCCCAAGTAAGCATTGGAAGGAGGTTACCATGGATTTCATGATAGGGTTACTGAAGTCTGAAGGAAAGAGTGTCATCATGGTGATTGTTGATAGACTAACCAAGTACGCACACCTTTTCGCACTCTCTCATCCTTTCAAAGCCAGTATTGTTTCCATCGCACTCATGGAGACAATTCAAAAGCTACATGGAAGCCCAAATATTATTGTAAGTGATTGAGATTCCATCTTCATTGGAAATTTTTGGACATAATTATTTTCATGTTTGGGTACTCAATTGGCTCATAGCTCATCTTATCATCCTCAAACTGATGGAAAAACTGAGATAGTGAAAAAATGTTTGGAAGGCTACCTTCTTTGCTTTGTCTCTGATAAACAAACACAATAGTTCAAATGGTTACCCTTGCAAGAATGGTGGTATAACACTTCCTTTCATACTGCAACAAAAATGACACCATTTATGGCACTCTATGGATATCACCCACCTTCCATCACTTCTTCTCTAAAAGAAAAATATAAGGTTCAAGCAGTGGAAGATCACATTGATCATCAACAACAAGTTCTCCAACTCTTAAAGGACAACCTGACCATGGCACAAAATCGCATGAGACAACAAGCAGATCAACATCGTAGTGAAAGAAGTTTTGAAGTAGGGGATTCGATATTTTAAGACTACAACCATACAAACATATGTCCCTCAAGCAAACTAAGAAGGATAATAAGTTATCACCAAAGTACTATGGCCCTTATAAGGTGTTACAAAAGATTGGTACCATGGAATACAAATTGGAGTTGCCTACATCTTCACGAGTACACTCAGTTTTCCATGTTTCATGTTGAAAGAAGGTTATAGGTGACAATATCCCAGTTCAAACTATATTTCCAGAACTTGACGATGAAGGAAAAATCATATTGGAGCTTGAAGCTATCATTGACACAAGAATTCACTAGTTGAGGAATAGATCCATTTTAGAGTATCTCATTAAGTGGAGGAAACTACCTACTGAAGATTCCAATTGGGAAGATGAGTCTTTTATACAAAAGCATCCATAATTAGTCAAGCGTCGTGGACAACACTTGTCTGAAGGGGAGGGGCATGTTAAGCCCTAAATAATGGCACATTACCCCTTAATTGGGGCATATTACATTAGTAACGTTATTTTATTTATGTCAGCTTGGGTCCATTAGTTGTAATTGTACCTCCTAGTCTCCTATATATACCAATGAGACCTTTTCATTTGGAATGATCTCGTATTTGGATATTTATATGGTGTATAAGGAGGTTGCCCCCTCGAAAAGGCTTATTATATGAAATTGTCTCTTTTTCAAGGCGTTGAGTACTTATTTTGAGGTTTTTTTATGCTATTTTGATATTTGGTTCTTAAAAGAAATAGATAAACATGCTTATAGTTCATGGTATTGAAATTTTATGTTTACATATTGCAAGGTTAGTGAAGACCCATTGATTGAATTTGTTGTTTTCATATTCACAATAATTTAGTAAATATGAAATGATGTGGAAACCTTAAGTAGATATTATGGCTAGAAGAATAATCTATTTTATTTTTGTATACAGTGGGGAAATTCATCATAAACCTATCATAACTCAATTTTCAACCAACAATGGGGATAGCCATCAATGTCTACTACTCACAAATGAAAGTTGACTTATTA
The DNA here is from genome assembly GCA_032191745.1 of Picea mariana. Classification (NCBI taxonomy): domain Eukaryota; kingdom Viridiplantae; phylum Streptophyta; class Pinopsida; order Pinales; family Pinaceae; genus Picea; species Picea mariana. The sequence continues at coordinate 223,142 of JASDQU010099924.1, forward strand.
TCTTTATTCAAGGAAAACCATGCCACTTGGAATAACCCATTGGTGTTACGAGGAAAATCTCTCTATGGCAAGGGGTAAACCACAACAAACAGAATGACATGTAGAAATCAACTCTAATACCAAGTATGCTATATAAAATAAATGCTAACAAGACAAGGCTAAGAGCCTACCTCGTCCGGACATTCGATAAAGACCATTGTTGAGCATGCAAACCAAAGCTTTATATCTTTAACTTTTCCTCAACAACTAAGATACGCAAGCATATGGTGATAATATATAGTGTTAGAATATACATTAGCATAATCTATTAACATACATGACAAATACGCTCATGGAATAATAATTCAAATATTTGCAAGATATCAATTGGACGAGAAAATAATATTTCTATTAAAATAATCAGCAGAAGTACATAGGTGACAAAATTTTGTAATGACACATATCGGAATTGAGAAACTAAGTCCCTCCAACTGGGCCTCCACCACTTCAATCCTCCACCAAAGACAAGCTCATATAAATGATTCAATGAGTTTCTCCATCACAAAGAAGGAAGAGCTTGGGGGTTGAACAAGGAGTTCAGAGTTTCAAGGGCAAAGGGATGCAGACTCAATGTGAAGTGAAATTTCTCCAGAGTGTCTTTGCTCTCAAAGTTGAATTGTTGAATCTCTCAAGGCTTGGATATGGCTCAATTTATAGCCATCAAATGGAACTGAAGGGCCGAGTCAGAGCGTTTTCATTATATGGAAGGTCAAGGATCATGGATCTTATGACATGGCATGGAAACCTGACATAATTTTTAATTTTGAGCACCAAACCCGATGTACGCGGGTTGTAGTGGAGCAACCTGCGTATACGCTTGTTGTATAACTGATAGGGCACGCATGTGTGGAAAAATATGTTTTTTTGGCTCTGGAAGGCACAAAAGGGGACTTCAAGTCTGCATAGGGAAATAGAAAGGCCATCCAAGCAAGTTGCATGGAGTGAGGCAAAATTATTTGTAACAATTGGTGGTAGGTGAGGGGGTAGACTTTCACTCTAGCTAGATGTCTTGAGGTCTTGGGTTGTTAACCTATTTCCTTAGGTTTGAGGAAGACGAGCTCTTAGCCAAACATAAGCACTTTTAAGCAATACTCTAGGACCAATAGATTGATAATCTAATTAAGTGGCAATTGTAATCCTTTTAAATAAAATGAAAATATAAAAAGTAAAATAAAAATTACTTTAAAAAGAAAATATAAAAAGTAAAATAAAAACGACTTTAAAAACTAGAATAAATCCATCTTAACACCTGATCTATCTAAGGGCCGAGAGGGATTGAATCTCTTTAGGTGCAAACAAAGGTTTTCACCTTGAGAGATTTGATCCCTCTCAGGGCTTGATAGATCAGGGTTAAGATGGATCTAGGCTAGTTTAATACATTAATATTAAAGTTTAAAAAAATATTAATAGACTTTTTAATATATTTACTACCTTCCTTGTTTTGGTGATCTATTAAGCTAAGGAAAATTAAAAAAATAATTATTACTAAATCCATATATTATGACCTCCATATATATATATATATATATATATATATATATATATATATATATATATATATATAA